>CM031243.1:780913256-781362128 GCA_018340775.1 Taxus wallichiana var. yunnanensis | reverse complement strand
CTTCTTCTTCCTAACAGTAGAAATGTTTGCAATCCATGTTGAATGGTGAATGGAAAGATGATTTTAGCCTTCAAAAGTTTCTAAATCTCCCGAAATATAGTGTCAGCTATTTTGGGATTATCACGCCTTTGTTTCTGCTTGAAAGGCTTGATTCCATCGGTTTGAGAGGGATAGAGTGTTGCATGTATTTTGGCTTGAAGGCTTTTAGATCCTCCTAAGAATATGCAAGAACATCCTTATACTTCCTTAGAATATCAATTGCTCTTTCTCCTCTCATCGGTTGTGCAACATTTCCCAATATTTACCAGCTTGGGATCAGTAGAACTCCTATATCAATCTTATCATACTCACTCGATGATTGCGAGGTCCGATAAGAGGAAGCTTTAGATTTTACATATCCTGTCATGTTTGTCAAAAAACTCCAAACTCACCAAACCTTTGGGAATCTTGTTTCCTTTGAGTTTAATGCACCCTTCCTAATCTGCTTTCTTCTCCTTGGGTTCTGAACTTGGTCGAGAGGACACACTCTCACGAGGCAGGAGTTGTCACTTCCTCAAAATACGCTTGCTCAAAATTCCCTTGAGTTCCGTGAAGGAAAGCAAATGCTGGTCATCGTTGAAAACTTGCCTAGCTATTTGGTATTATCTGCACTGGGTGCAGGTGGACCATTTCAATAGTGAATTTATCCCGAGAGAATTCGGGATGGGGAATCAATAATGACCACGAGACGGCCAAGAATCAGCCTCGGGCCGTTCTTTTCTCTCGGTATTGCTTTCAATAGAGAAGGCATCAAGGAATTCAATCAATCCCAAACCTGATTCTCGTAATGCTTCACTTTCTCCAGCTTTTACCCGAAAAATGCTTCGACTTGCTTCACAATCAGCTCTGCATCACCACGAGCCGAAGATTTTTACACCTCGTTCTTTTGCCACTTGCAGTCCAAGAATGAGAGCCTCATACTCTCATTGTATTGTTAGTGTTTTCGAACTACAACTTAAATGAAAAAGGGTATAGGAAGCCTTTCAGGTGACACTAACAGGACGCCACTTCCGTAACCACCGAGGAACAACTTCCATCAAATTCTAAAATCCAAACACCATTGGGATCTTTGGGTGATACTTTGAGGGTTGGATTTCATCAGGGAAGACGATAATCATGTAATTACCATGACCTATGTCTTCATAGAGTATTTGTGCCTTAGGATCATCTTTTTCGCACAATATACTCAGATCAAATTAGTACTCAAGGAGTAACTTCTTCATTTGTCCATTGACAGTATGAGGGCGTGTGACCAATCCATTTGAATCTCCCCACCCACATCTTTACAAAGTTCCTACTTAGCAACATTCCATAAGAAGGAGGAATGTCTCATACTAGGATGGTAGCCAAGACTTTCTTTTCGTAAAGCGTTAGAAAAGCCACTTGTGCATCTTTAATCCTTCCAACCAAAGGTACTTCCTTACTTTCCATGGAGTAGCAAGATCCATAAGTACGAGTAAGGGTCAAGCCTAAAGCATGGGCTACTTTAGCAGGCATTACGTTATCTGAGGCTCCTAATCTATGACACGCTTCTGAGCCTATGGCCCGCTATAAGAAGTGTTACATAAAAAGGCTTGATTTTGTCACCAGGCGAGGTGACAGCAGCTACCAGACTAGGCTGTGGTATAGAAGGAGGAGTGGGCAAGAGGCCTTTAGAGGTGGTCTTGGAATGGGAATTTACAAATTGGATCATCTTGGCAAAAGCTTTGGGATGGGTTTGGTAGTATTCAGCTTCTGAAATTTGAACCTTGGTCCTTTTTAGGTGATCCACAATATCAAAGGATCTAGAGGTGGATGGGCCATCATCATTTGAAATTCTATGCTTATCAACCTTAGGAGAAAAAGAAGAAGAAGCAACTTTGGTAGTAGGGTGACAAAAGATTTACCTTTGGTGCAGATGAGGTAGGGATAGGAGATCCTCTTCTGGCAATTACAGGAATAGTTGCTGGTTGCTCCTTAGATTTCTTCGTGGGCTGTGTTACTTTCTCCTTCTGCCTCGTCTTTTCTTGAGTCATGACAGCAAATGATTCACTGTGCTCATATTTGCTACCACTTCATCATAGTTATCTCCATCATCAAGTGCCTTGGCAATAAAGAAATTAACCCGAGATCCTTCGAGTTCTTCCGCCTCATCATCAAATTCCTCCAGGAATTCCTCACGAGCTTCGTCGTCCACATCATCATCGGGCTCTTCAACTTCACAGTTGCATTCACAAGAACTTTGACAGAGGATGACCTTCAAGTGCTAGTCTTGTGAGGAGCGCAAACGATTTCGGGCTGAAATTTCTTCGGAACATTCGCATACTGGGTATGCGTGCTGGGGCTATCAATGTTTCTTTATAGCCACTAGATCATTTGCAAGTTTCTCGGACTAATGGATCAAGATTGGGTCCGAGGTGGAAGAGGAAGAAGCAGCAGATTTAGCTTTGGGACGATCTCTCTTCAACTTCCCGACATGATCGGGTCATCCTCGACACTAACTAATGACCTTCTTGTTCACTAATTAACGTTCCAAGATTAGCCCTTCTTAGAGCATAAGCTGACTTTGGGCGTTTGAGCATTTAGAAAGAAACATTTTTGAATTTGATCAACCGGTACGAATAAGTATTTACAGGAATTTTGTTGATCAGTCTATTGAATCGAGCCACAAATTCTCTCATGGGTTCTCCGATGGATCTTTCTTTATCTCGAGAAATTTGGGTGAGCAAATGTGCATGCACATCTTCTTGGCAAGCGAAACGGCTTTCGAACTAAGTTCTCATTGTATTCCAATCATTTGATGGCACCAAATAGGAAGGTGATAGAACCAATCAAGAAGCATTATCCCGTAACGTCTCAATGAACAGCCTTTACCGAGACGCGCTCTCGTGCTCAACTCCCAAGACTCCACATGCAACTATGAAGGCTGCAATGTGTTCATCGATGTGTACTTTGCCATCTCCTCTAAACTTGGGAAGTTCTTTCGCTTACCTCTAGGTAACTCATGCAAAGGTGAGTAAGGGCCAGGGCCCGAATACGTTGACCCCATGGCAATTGTGCCGCCATTCTTGGAAATACTGACTTGGAGGGGAACTTTAACACCAAAGAAGGATCAAAGCTCGTAGATCGGGACTAGCAAGAGCTCAAGGAATACCACCCGTAGGACTTCTATCTTGAGCAGGTGAGTGCTCGTGCCGAACGAGTTCTTCTATTTGGAGGGAAAGGAAAACCCTATTGCTCCAAAAAAGCTGAAACCGAGAATCTTCAATACCAAGGGTCCTTCTCCCTCGAGTGAAACGCTTTTGAGTCACCAGATCAAAGGATGATAAAAAAATTGCAGATCTTGGAATGCGATTATCCCAGTGAGTCGCCAAAACTCATGGACGTCGAGATAGGATTTTTAGAAGAGCAACAGTCAGGGGACAAGAAGTCCCTCCTCTTTAATGGGAGAGGTTCCCTTATTCAGAAACGAACTTATTTACAAATGTACAGAACATTGTTTTATGGTCAAACTTGGATTTTACGAAAGTGTTTTCCACAAGGATCATCAATCACGCAAGGACTGAGGAAAGGGAAAAAGGAGATGAGCAGAATAGCAACATTCAGAATTATAGATAGTAGAATAATTCCTCCTGTATGCAAAGCTTCAAAGAATTTAAGACAAGATCATTTACGTTAGTGAATGAGATTAAATTTAAAGACACAAAGTTCCATAAATAACCTTCTTCGATTTATTAATCAAGGACACAAAGTTCCTCCTCGTTGTACAAGATCACTTGTATTTGCAAAACTCGAATGTAAGATGCAATCGAGAGACTAACGAGTTAAGAACAAAATGATCTTCACAATATTAAAGGAAAACACAGATAACGAGAATCGATAGACAAAGAATGGAAAGCCCTTTGTATTGATTTCTTTAAGATCTATTTACACTTTCAAAGAAATATTCCAAGTTCTTCCTCCTTTCAAAATGGCGTGGAAAGGCCATTATATAGCTTACAAGTCGGGCTTACTCTTCGTAACCGCTTATTTTAACTAAAGAATAGTTAAGGACCGCCATACAATACCTTAACTGATTATAAAGAATACGAAAAGAAAGGGAAGAAGAGGAAAGAAAGGAAAGGAGACAGTGGCTTCTTCGGGAGGGACCCACTGTCTTCGTAAATCCACTACCCAATTTCTTCAATGACTCACTATATCTCTATACCACGAGGGACTGACGTGTTGGCTGCAGACTGAGTCCAAAATCCCACACATTTCTCCATCTCTTTATCAAACTCGACGTGAGTATGATAATCTTTGTTTGCTTCTTCAATGGCAGACTGAAGAGAACAAATTTCCTTCATTTTTTCCTTAGAGATGGAGCTTTCCTTGAATAGATGATCTTTGACAAAAGCTCTGAACTGAGCTTTGATTTCTTGCAAGGACAAGGAAGCACCAGAGTTTTCATCTTGAAGATGACAATGCATATCTTTGAAAGCGGCAGCTGCCAGTGTCTTGAAAGCTTCTCCCTTCTGCCAACTGTTCTTCATTTCTCCCAAGCCTCCTTCCAGGCACTTTGATTTTACACTCTACTGTAGACCCAGGATTTTGATAGATTATCTTTGGCATCATCGAAAATCTTATTCGCCAAGAAGATGTTCTCGTCTCTGTCTCCCCATTAGGCAAAGGTCTACAATGCAACTCGCCTCCAGTTTTTAAGCTCTTTATCCATAACCCCAATAGTAGAGGATAGCTTCATTTGCAAATTGTCTACCTTTCCATGTAGTTTAAAAGCTTTATCGATGAAGTTTAGCCTAGCAACAAGCATGTCATCCACCATGGCTTCAATAGCTCGGCCATAGCATGATAATACTTGTGCATATCTTTGATACTTTGCACTTCATCTTGGCTTAGAATTACAGGAGGCGGTAGAGCGTCCAAGGGGGCGGGTCCAAAACTTTGTCCTTAGACAAGAGTGACTTGATAAAACTTGTGAGAACTTGGGCTTGTTCTTCCAAATTGTTCAATAGTCTCGCGCCCTTTCTCTACCCTTCCAATGACTCTTGTGGATCAAGCTTTCGGAGGTTGTGAATTTCACCTTCGAGAGTAGACTCTCCCATAGGGATCCTTGAGAGCTCCAAGTCAGATGTTAGCAAGTCTGATTCTGATTTGTCTACTGTAGGCTTAGCAATCTCCAAGAATTGCTGACCTTGGGCATCAGACACAATTCTGGAGGTGGTTCTGGCTTTCTTGGCACGAGAAGGAGTGGTGCCCAACAAGGCGGCTACAGCATCAAAATTTGGTCCCAAGCTTTGAGAGGAGGATTTCCTCTTCCTTTTGTCAACCAGAGGTTGCACCCAAGCAAAAGAGGAAGAAGAATCTGCAGGAGAAGCAAGGGGACCCAGAGACAGGGAGCTCATGACACTCAGGGTCTGCGCAGCTGTTGACTCAAGCTGAGACGTAAGTAGAGCACTGGAGGCAATGGCAGTAGAAGAATCAGTAGTACTGGAAGTTCAAAGGCTCTGACCTCCTTGTCCTTATCTCGCTGGATCTTCGTGAACATTTGCAGGAGTTGGCATCTCACTTTCTTCACTTTCACCGAGAACAACGATGTTCTCTAGCCCTATAGGAAACTCTACCTGTTTTCTTGGAGGATCATTCTCTGCAGCTCCTTCTTTACCTCTTTGAGTTTCTTCTTATATACCCGTAGATGGAGAAGGAGTAGATTCTACAGTCCCCTCGTGAGCCGTTGAGGCAGGAGGGGTTTCACCGGTGTTCCAAACTGAACCGATGCCTCTTATGGGTGTCGAATCATCCTCGAGCTAGATTCTCCCGAGTGCCTCTTGAATTCTCGGATCTTCTTATCGAACTGCACCCTAGTCCCGATTAAACCGAGCAAGAATCTTAGCGCATCATCTCTCTCTTTCTTGTTCCAATCCAGGTCTTCCAGAGGGGTGTGCTTAATCACATTTTCATACTCATAAGAGTATAGCTCAGAATTGTCATCCTGGAGACCTTCAGGAACTTGGTACAGACTGAGTTCTTGGATCAATGCAGGAGAACTCGCCACAATGCCTTCTTCGGCTTCAAAATCATCTCGCACGCCACCCAATAGTCTTCTCGTATTCGCCCTATGATGATAGACTATTTTGATGTTCTGTTCAATGAACTTCTTCAAGTCAAAACAAGTTCTTGGCTTGAAGAAATGAACAGTGATAGGGACCAGGGCTCTTTCTATGTTCTGAGCATCCAGAGCTGTTTTGCATGTGTAGTTTCCCAGAGAGATGGGAAAGTGCAAGCCAGAAATCTTCTTGTCTCTGCAAGTTCTGTGCAACTTGTCTAGTTGCCTGCATATTTCAATCAAAGCCATTTTGTCATTGCAGAACATGGGAAGCCGCAGAGGAGTGCTTTCATAGCCAGCAAGCCTGATATAGGAAAATTTCCTGAATTGAATGAAATAGGCTCCATACTGCGATATCAGGTTCATGGCTTCATCTGAAAACCTTCTAGCAGTATCACCTTCGAGCAATCTAACCACGTACATGGTGAAAGCATCATTGACCCTTCTGAAATTCCGGTTGTTGGTCTCCAAGGTGAACTGCGGGCAATAGGCATACACTGGATCATCTTTGTGTGCATCTATATAGGAGAAACCAAACCACTGCCTGGATGCTGCTAGGGTATACATCAGATATGAAGTCATATAGAACTTCTTTGTTTGCTGGACGTTGGATAGCTGCTCAGCCAAATTCATACTGATGATCTCTGCCCAGTTGATATTTTGTGTTCCCTGGCACACCATGCTGATGAGCGGGCACATCCAGAAATGAAACTCATTGGTGGAGGGTAAACCCATAACTCCGAGCCACGAGGATTATGAAGTCTCAAGCGATTCTTCGTTGAAATCTGCTCGAAGAGGGTTTTGGTTAGGCGAGAAGTGCCTTTCTTAGGGTTCTTCAACCAAGACTTCGCCACTCGCGCCTTGTATTTGTCACTGTCTTGGTCGAACATAGCCTATGCTTGATCTCGGGAGACGACTATAGCATTGTCCATCTCCGGAATTCTCAGAGCAGCGCCAATGGCGGCAGCGTCCAGCTTGGCAATGAGTTCCCCATGTACATTTGTCAATTCGCTAGAATCGGGGTCGAAGTGAGCTCCACATGAAAGCACTGTATCAGCACACTGTACTGAGATTGGGAATCCTCCGGCAAAAGCTAAACCACTATCATTAATCATCTGTGCCATTGGTGTAGGGTTTGCATCTGTCATTCTTGCCCAAAAATCGCCGAAGTCGAGATGACGAGCTTCGCTGTCCCCTATATTGCTAACGGCAGATTCAAGCGGAGAAATTTGCTCCTGTCCCTGGAACTTGATCTTCATGTTGATAGCCTCGGAGCTGCAACCTAGACTTCTGGAAGGAATTTGCAAATGGAGGGGGAATCGCGCAGGTTTTCAAATGGCGAGGGTTCGAGCAAAAGATAGCATGGAAGCAATGCGAAAATGCAAAGGGGAATGCTCGTTATATAGCCGTTTGGAGAGAGAAATGACTTTAATGCGCATTGAATACACAACCACCAATTTGAAAAGTATCATACTTGGAGCGAGCGGGAAAAACTAAGTGTGAATGACACTAGGTACGCTTGGGACATGTGAGACGTGAATGCGCGAAACACGCGGCTCGGCCGGTTCGGGCGAAACAGGGAGAGGACGCACAAATGCATTTGGGACAAATGGGACGAAAATGTGTGAAGTACGTGATTCGGGTGTTTCGGCCGAAATTGGAACAAAGGGCCCGTTTGGACTTGGGACATTCGGGACAAAAAGTTCCGAAGTACGCGACTTGACCAGGTTCGGCCCCGAAATGGGAAAGCTCGCACTTTTTCAAATGGGGCAGTTGGGACAAAATTGTGCGAAGGACGCGGTTCGGGCAAATCGGCCGAAAATGGAAAGCTCGCACTTTGTAACTTTGGGACATTTGGGACAGGAAAGTGCGAAGTACGTGGGAAGGATGATTCGGCCGAAATTGGAACAACACGCAAAATAGGTTTCGGGACACTTGGGACAAAATTTTCCGACGGGCCCGAAAATGGGACAGCTTCGGGGATTTCGGCCGATCGGGGAACAGAGTGCATTTTCGTACTTGGGACAGATGGGACAAAAAGTTCCGACAGGCCCGAAAATCACACAAAATGACCCAAAACACAGATTTTTTCAATTTCACGACTTAGGCACCTCAGAGAAAAATACTTAAGACTCAAAATTTTGAAAATTTACTCTTATCAGAGCGGGAAATTTTGAGTAGACAACACAACCGATGTAGCATCGTTAGACCATGGACACGTGGAGGGCCGATGATCATTTGAGGATTCACCTCTTAGTCCCACCTTAGTAGTTGTGCCAAGGAGACACGTGGTAAGCCCGCACTTGTTTGGGGTCTCCACTATTGGGCACTATCTCAAAGTTGTGAGAGGGACACATGTGGAGGATTCCACCAGGTCCCTTTCGTCTTACTTTAAGTTTTAAAAGAAACTTTCTAAATCCTAGTATACATGGAGGGAATTGCGCCTATTTAGGGACTTCCCCTAAGTTTTATTTTGAAATACTACCGAAAGGACACGTGGTGAGCCCATGCTTGTTTAGGGTCTCCACTTTTTGGCACTCTATTAAAATAATGCCATGGAGACACATAGAATCTTTTTCTCACTCTGCCCTTGCTTGGAATTTTAAACGACCAAGGAAAACTTTCGGAACCTATACACATGGTGCCTTCCATTGGTCCTTAAAATTTTGCAATAACCCCTGCTGGAATGAGACATGTGGTGAGCTTGTGCTCATTTGGGGTCTTTTTTTTTGGCACCATATCAAAAGAGTGCCATGAAGACACGTGGAGGCTTTCATCACTCCTTTACACTAAAGTTTTAAAGACCAAAAGGCATTTTCTTGGGCCCAAGGCACGTGGAAGGCCCGTGCTTGTTTGGAAACTCACCTCTATACTTATCCTTAGTAGTTGAGACCAGGAAACACATGGATGGCTCTAATCTAAAGTTGAGAAGGGGAAAAAATGAATGGTTTCTATGCATTACATCCAATTTTGTGACATTTTTTCTGGAAGACTCCTGGAGATGCCAATACGCATTATTTTCCATCATTTTTGATAAAGCTCCTTGTTGTTTTTTTCTACAAAGTGCAATTGAATGGATTTAAAGATTAAATTTTTGAGTCCAAGGACTATAGAGTTCAATATTTTGAAGATTGGAATTGCACGAGCACTTGCAAAACATGAAATACAAGGAGGAAGTTGGATGCAGAGAAGAGTTGCAAAGTAAGGAATGGGAAAAGGATGAAATGATGAAGGTTGTAGGTGTAAAGGGATGAAAAAGGTGTTGTCTAGAGGGTGAAAAGGGTTGCCCTTTTAGATCTAGCTATACAGAGCCATCGGAAAATGATTAAAATGGGGATTTCTTATATGACTGAATAAAAAGAATGATTAGAAGGACTATCAAAAAATTGTGGCATGACATCCTAGTCTTTAGTCAAGTGTTTGAGAAATGTGATCAGTTCATGATTTTTCCACCGGCACTTTTCGAGTATGAATTTGTTAAACGTCAATTTTGAGGAAAATTGGTAAAAAGAAAAGGTTCCTCGAATATTCTACTTTTTTAGGGGGAAAATCTGGGATGAGTGAGCAAGTGAAATGTATAAATGCAATGAGAATACTCTTGCAAATGGTCAGGGGGTTGAAATTTTATGAGAAAATTTAAGAAACCTGTTAATTTCCTATGTTTTAGATTTCAATCATGTCAAGATTGTTACAAGTGTATAGCCATTGACAAGCTCTAAGACTGTTCAAAGAAAATTTCCTGTGCTGATGAATCTAATCAACTTCTAATTAATGTGTCAATCTTGGGCCAATATGTGTTTACTTTATTTGGAGAATGTCTGCAAATAGTTTTTCTTGTTCTATAGCAATCTTGTGTTAAAGTCCCTCACGAATCACATAGGATCTCATCCCTATAATAGTTTAGTAACATTTAAAATTTCATTACGAGAAGAGACTTCATCCTGTAATGAGATAAAAAATTTAAAATCACTTTCTTGTCATTTGTTGATAAAGATTGTCTATAAGCCTATGAGTGTATCCTAGGCATGAGGAACCAGGAGTCTCTTAATGTTTAATTGATTCTTTAGCTCAAGTCTTCGTGTTAAATTTTGGAAGATTGTGTGAAACCGTGCAAACTTGGGCCTCCATTGATGCACACCTTATCGTTGAAGGAATATTTTAGTTGTTCTAAAGCATTCTATCATTTAGATTTCCAAATTTTGTGAAGGTTCTCAAATATCTGGTATAATAAAATTTATTTTGTTTAATCTCCCACAAAAATTATTCAAAGCAATTAATCCTACCTGAACTACCCATGTTTTCCGTGTATGTCTACAAATGTATACATTTTACTGCTAAAAATGCAAAAGAAATCAAGATTCCATAATGTCTCTAGTAACCTTAGCCCTATTTAGAAAATATCACCATTCTTTAGAAGTGACAACTTGTGAGAGTTAAATTATGGTGCATTGATCATATTTTCTCGGGGTCTCCTTTAAAATTTGTGCAAATAAGGATATATTCATTCACCTTCACCGAAAGAGGTTACAAAACATGTCCTCTCATCTTGGTTGAAAGGCACGGCCTAAAGTAGTGAGGATAGATCAAATCATCAATGAAGGTGCTATCCATTTCTCCGATGCCTAAGTGACACAAATTTAGATGAATCCCTTCCCGGATACAAAATGACTCATAATATAATTTGCTTGTCTCTCATTATCTTGCTAAATCAATGATGTTGCTTTGTTTTCCAAGGGAGAATCAATTTGGATACCAAAACCTTGCACCTACGAGTTAGACATTAGTGTCACTTTTTGAGAATACAATCATGCTTACTATTAACTACTGCTAACAAGGCACCGATGCTTCCCACCACATCTTCCTAGGTCTTCTACAAAATATCAAAAATCTAGTTGTTGCAGAACACGACTTGAATCTACTAATTTTGAGGAACCCTACATACATCACTCCTACAGAACAAGCAACATTCGAGGTTACGCAATGCACCTTTACACGAGAAAATGTGCTATTAACACTACATAACAAATATAGGATGTGAGCTCTCAACACGCCCGTCACAATAGCTAAAGTTGAACAACCACGGAAAACCGACCCAGGGGAAAGCACACCACACAATTAGAGAATAACCTATTACTCTCTAGAGGTGAACAAACCATTTTGCAAACAAATCTTTGGGTGCAAGCGACCTTATTAATGGTGCACTAGGGTAGATCATCATTATGTTGTACGAGAAAGCAAGCACCCCACTAAGATCACCCTTGTATGTGGTTGTCAACTTCACAAGCTACAAAGATCTAGCCTGGGACCTAACCCATCCAACATACACTCTAGTCCCCCCCATAACAAGAAGCAACCATTGAAAACCGCCTCTTAAAATGGTATGGGCCCTAACTATTCATAATCACAAGGATTGACTCTTGATAAAGCTACCATCGATATTGGACACAAAGAACAACAAGGACTTACCTTTGACCTTGTCCCAGTTCGAGCCCTTTCTAACCTCCACATTTTACCAGCCTTCTCATACACACACTATAAGCATTTACAAGAAGAGAAGCACATTATACTACGATTAAAAACAAAAGTGTAATTATAGCACGACCTAACTTTTCCCACCACATAGGTGCATACTAATGTTATGAGTCACATTTGTTTACGCTATCTTCTTATACACCCATATCACCCCAATCTAACACATTAACCATTCATTTTGTACCTGGGCACTCTACCAAGGAATCCACCACCTACAGTATATGTATAACAAAAACTTGAGCTTCACTCGTTGTTACAATACTCCATTCAAACTTACAACTAGGCTATGCATATTTATTTCGTATCTAATTCTTACTTTATATTTAAATTTATACTTAAATGCATGTTATCTACAAAAATTTTACTAACATTTGAATTCCACTTGTAGGCCACTTTACAATGGTTGAGAAATTTTACAAATTAGGTATCCGTCTGCACCAACACTAATGCCGATTTTCTGGAATGCCTACTATGTAGCTATCTAGACACTCGGTACCAAATGTATACACCCATGGATGAAGCTACCATTAAAAACATGTATTCCACAAAAAAAAATTGAAGAGGCACAACAAATCCTGCAACAAACAATTGTAGCTATGGAAACTGCACAAAAGAAAATGAAAGTAAAAGCTTACAATGAAATTTTCAAAAATTGATAGACAAGGCATTTACTTTTACCTCCTCAAAGACTCCTATACACAACAATCTATGACAAACAATGCCTGATAAGAAAATACATTCCATCTTGTAGATTGTATACTTCTATTTCTCTCACAATCCCTATACATAATAGATGTGTTTTGTTTTTTATGTTGTATTTCCCATAACTTTATGCACTTCATGTTGTAATAAATAAAATAGTCTCTTAACCATAATTATAAAAATTCACATTCATATCATGTCTACTTTTGAAAAAATTTAAGCATAGCTACATAAATTACTACTTATTGCTTACATGATTAAAACTACACTAGAATTTGTTCATTACATATTGATAAAACCCCTAGCTTGCAAACCTCAACTTATCCAACCCAACTGATTGTTTAAACAAACTAAAATATATTTTCGTATTTACATATTCCACCATGCCCTACATCTATATTTCAAATACTTTATAGCATTATAGCACATTTAATTTTTATTCACAATAAAAAATGAAAATCATTGATCCTCTAATATATTATTTACACACTCTCTTGAAGGCACTCCAAACATGACAACCACATTCAACACCATAACAACCTAAATTGGAACTTATTGCACGCACATACAACAATTTCTATCTCGAATGTGTGCAAGAACAATGCATAGAAACCGTTGTAGACAATGATGTTATCTTTGCAATGTTGCGTACCACATAAACACTAGAACAAGCACAAGTTCCACTACAACAAGTATTCATTTCTAGTGAAGACACCATCCACATCGTTAGGGAGAAATTCTGCATATAATTATTTAAATCCACCCCCTCCGCATAATAATAAAAAACCACCACAATACAATACTTTAAAGAGATCTTACCTTGTGGATTGCCATGGCTAGAGGATATGTACAAAATGGAATTCCAAGAATTCCCTTTGCCTTCTTTCCTATTTGAAATGGAGCCTAAAAAAATTGCATCTTATGTTCTTACCTGTCGAACATCTATCATTACACCAAATGTTGTTGAGATTTCATTTTTGTATTCTTTGTTAATTGAAAATAAAGATGCCAACACTATGTAACTACCTCTATCTTCTTTTCTATAATTTTGTGAAAAACAATTATGTATACAAGTTAAATAAACCCATATATGTATCGTAATCCATTGATCAATTTATACAGGTTGGATATTTGCATCTTTACCATGCCCTTTAGTGGAACTATGCTCTGTATGTGTATTGTAAGAACATGTTTTTGGTCTTTTTGAATTATAGATTGTTTTATTAAGTTATCATTACTTACCCAGTGGGAGAAAAAAATTTAATAGGGTCACAACAAATCATGCAAATAGTAATTCTTATGTTTTATTTTTTTAAAAACCTAACCTAGATGAGGATGTCTAGAAAAAAACACAATTCAAGCTAGTAATTCAAAATAAAACCATATACAGTCAAAACCACATAGACCAGGTCAAAGAATCTCTTTATATGAAAACATTTTGTTCATTTATAACCATGCTAAACAATCATCGAGTATTTGACATATCAAATGTAAATGAAATTTTCAATCCTACTCCTACCTACAAAATTTGTTTTCACTATCGCAACTACAACATATTAATATAATTCATTTATGATTATGCTTTGATGGATATCTATACCCTATCCTAAACCTCCCATTTTGACACATGTTAAGCTTATGCATCCCGAATATACACCTCTAAATTGCATTTTATGTACATATCAATCCCATCATTTTATTTACTCGATGCACTCTTAACTATTTAATAGAATACAAATAAGAAATGTCATATTTCATTCCACCAATTTATAGACTATTTAATTTTTGTGGGTAAATCACATTTTTGTCCCCTATGGAAGGGCATTACACAATGAAATAGCATATACAAGCCATTGATAATGGATCTGAAAATTATAATGCCACCTCTTGTTGTTTTTGTACACGCTTCTACATACCCCATGCCATTAGGTAGCCATTAAGAAGATGCTTCTATTGCCAGTGACTAATTTTCCAAAAAGTTACCAACTCAAATTTTTACACCCATTCATAGACATGGGGTAAGCTTGACCAAGGAGGCCACAATCTTATATGTCATGTGTTTCCCAGCGATATATCACCAACAATTTGACAAAATACCAAGAGGGAGCACATTCTAGACCTTTTTTAAATGCATATTTGTAAACATTGCATGTTTTTGATGGGTTTATTAATTTTTTGATTAATAATCGAGGAAAGGGATGGAAAACATAAAATCGTTCCTATGATTGGAACCCTCTTTCCTAGGTAACTCAAAATGGTCCAGGGGAAGACCAAAATATGTTAATTTATATTCAAGAATTGGAATTTATGACCGTTAACAAATAAATAAGCAAAACCCCAAAATAAAAAAACATAAAATACATCAATAACTCATTATCTACTTTTGGCATCTATTTCAACTTCTACCCATAACAATTCAATCTTTGTATCTATCATCAACAAATCTCCATTTAGCTAGCTTTTGTTTAGCATTTCATAGACTATGTTGTGCAAAATTTCTTTCTGCAATCCTCATATTAATGTTCAAACATTCACTTCTATCCAAATGAATTAAAATAATGTGTTCATACTAGTATAGTTGCGTATAATACAGTTTCCATAAACTTGGAATTTAAATGGTTTATTTCCTTTGCATAATAGCTAAAATGATTCTAATATGGGGTTATGCATATCCACATTCACCCTTCTATGATGTCAACTATGAAGCAAAGTAACATCATTTATTTCCATCGTCTTAGAATCCCATATTGGTTTAATGCTTCCTAATAGCCTTGTTACTTTTGGTATTACAATGGAAAACAACCTATAATTATATTAATATGCCACTTCAATAAGTAACTAATTCCGTAAATTTTCTGATTAGAAATCCTCTTGGCATAGGTAGATTGTCAAAACCTCATATTTAGACTCTTCCGGTGAAAAGACACCACAAATAAAACCTTACATAGAAAATACAAGTTCAAGTACTACCCCAAATTTTCCAGCTACAAATCCTTACTATCTTCATCTATTACCCATTTATAAAGGAATATCATAATTAATACAATATTCTATCAGTTTACATATGAATATATTTGCTAACAAGATTCGCAGTAATCAATTTATCTTCATCCATACCCATTTACTCAATATTTGAGTTAGAAATCACCGACTAGTTATGAACCAATCTTGGTTACTTATATGTTTGATGGAATCCCTACATGAACAAAGTCCGGTAACAGGATTGAGACATTAAAAAAAATGGATTTTCCAAAGGAAGATGACTCATATTTTCCTTCCAATATACAAAAAAACCCAATACATACTCTCTTAGCTATGCGAGATATTATAACAATCAATTTCAATGCATTCTACGATTTGAAACACAAAGGAAAATAGCAACTAAGAACACATTTTAGGCCTGAAACTTGATGTCCATTACCCAATTGTAATTTCTTTACCATAGCCAACGCGTTGCATAGAATCCTACATAATATAAATCTCCATAGGTTCATTACACATACCGATTGGTAAGGTACTTATGAAAAAATATTAACAATTTTTAATTATTTCTAAGTTTTTTTAATGAAAAAAATTCAAGTATGGATGTTTGAACAACTTTGACACTGATATGAAAAATAGTCCCACCTTAAAATCTAGAAATGTTATTCGAGGATTTAGCTAACTCCCACATGTTTACTTTTCTACTGCAACTAGTCATAAACTTCTTTATGCCACTTTAAAATATATGTTGACTTTTACTACATGATTGTTCATGATCATTTGATGTCTTCATTAAAACATAAACCATTTATTCATATCAATCTATGCCTTTAATACATTGTCTACCTACCTCCAAACCGGGACTTCAAACATGACGGCCACATTCAACACCATAGCAAACCACATTGGAACAAATTGTACCCACATACAACAACTACTATCTGAATGTGTACAAGAACAATAAGTGGAAGGAACACCTCTGACACCGATGTAATTGCTTTACCTCTCAAGCAGAGTAATTATATACATTTTTTCTATTTGTAAAACAAAGTAAAATTTTGACGTGTTTAGATGATTTTCCCATATATTTGTTGAGGGTCAAAGCATTACATGTTCCCTGTTCTTAAATTATCAAGCTATATTGATCCATGCTAATCACTGGCTATAAGAACTTCTCTTTAATTTGATAGGGTATAATTGATTTCGAAACAACAACTTAATTAATTGAGAAATATTATTTAAAAATGAAAAAACAAAAAAGGAAAAAAATATTTACTATAGGTGTTACGGGTGATAAAGTAATTGATATTATAAAGAATTCTAATGACGCATAATAAAATTACAAAATGAAATTAATTTGTAACTCACGGAGTAATCTTTACGCTCTCTGAGCGACCACTAGTAAAGTAAGTATTTGTCATTATTACGTTTGAGGTGTGGCTACCGCTCGCATAAACAACTTAAGCATGTTGACAAAATATAGCAGCTTCACATACTTAGACCTCAAACGACCTGTTTTACTAGCTTTACGACCTACATCATGGGATTGGGCCTCAAATTTTGCAACCAACAATAAAACTCATACTGAGAACTGCTTACCACCTTGTATGACGTCAAAAATTGCATCTTCTAGAGTGGGTGTATAGTGTTTTGAATTTTATCATGTGTCAACCGAATAACAATCAGAGACAATGTACTCACACAAAGAAGTGAATCATAAGCTCTAACTTCCTGGAAAAAATAGGGCCTTAAATAGATACAAAAAAAGAGGAAATTGAGTTTTGATCTATAAGAGTTTATGCGTTGAATTGCCAATCACCTCTCATTATATCACATAGGTGTACCCGAGAAGGTTTTTTTCGCATGAGTTGGTACACCATTTAATTTGTTATAAGAGTACATCGAGACTCTACATGTTACCATTAAACACACAAATCTTTAACGGAGGATTGAACATTTCCTCCAAATATTACTTCGTCACCTATAACAAAGAAACTTGTTTCTTTAAAAAAGTTTAGAATAATTGAGTTGAGTAATTTTTTTCCTATTTCCTTTAAACATTTCATTAAAAATCATTACATGTTATTATAATTTTAAACATGGTTGTATTGCTTAATGAATTAAAAATTATGTTTCATATTGAGACACAAGAACAAATACTTACTTTAAACAACTTAAAACCTTTTAACAAATTAATTTAACAAAATAATTAATTTAACTGATTTTTTGAGTTTAAATTATAAACCTTTTACCTAAAAGAATATTTCCTTCTATATTTGTGGGGTGTATAAAATTAACATAATTAATATTTTATCGTATACAGAAGCATCTAGCTAATTTAACATCCATGAACCAAAAAGGGGTGTGGATTTGATATAAATAGTTAAGAGACACATGCGTAGATTTAATTTTGCAAGGGCCATAGCTCACCATGATATAATAATTATGGAATAAAGAAAAGATGGTTTCTACGACTGATAAGAGTTCTATTCTTGAACGTTCTACCTATCCCTCACACACGTTCACAAGTTGGGCATATTAATTTTAAAACAGTCCAAACTTCACTAAATAAATGTTGTTGCATAGTGGTGGGCCTCCGGCCTATTAGTTTGGAGGTCACCCGTTCAAATATCTATTTCACCCATTGAAAGGAAATAAGGAGACACTTTTTATAAGAAAACAAATTTCTTATTATTAATCTCTATCCCACTGTTGAATGGAGATTCATATAACCCCATGCCAAACTTCACCACTTCTTTCCTATCTCCATCTTCCCGCAGACCCCTAGATGTCTATAATTATGTCTAGCCATGCTTTACTTGAGGAGGTTGCTCGTGTGTATGGTGTCCATCTTAGGGTAACTCTAGGTGGTAGATAGTTTCCATGATTCTTAATACTTGTGTCAACACACAATCACTAGCCAACTGGTACACATGTTAAAATACTCTTGATTCCTATTCTCTACATGCAAGTTCGCTGAAATAACATGCAAATTAGTTGGGACAATACTACATAATATGAGGTCAAGTGAAGTATTCAAGACAACCAATCTAATTTTGAAACACATGTTTATGAGATTTTATGAAATACCCAATAGGTACCATTGTCGTATGGTGTTCAAATGAAATTATGATGACCCTTTTTATGGTTCTATTGTTAAATGATAAGATTTTTAATTTTCTTTCTATTTTTCTCGAATTTAGATATAATTATGAGCTTAAACATTAAGACTTCAAAGCAAGAAGTTTAGCTTTAGAGAATAAAAAACCCTAACATAAGGAATGAAAAACAAAAATCCGTAGACATAGAAACTTAGTGTGTAACACCCATAAATTTTCACACACGAAACCCAAAACTAAACATAGATTATGCTAGAAAATAATGGAATTTTTTTTTGTTAAAAGACAGATGAAAAGAAAGAAAATCCCTAGATTAATGAATGATCGTCACAAGAATTAATTAAATAATAATATTTAAATGACATAATTGATTTAATCTATGATTAGGTTTACATACTTCATTCAAATAATCCTTAATAACTTTAAAATAGTGATTTCCTAAGGTCATGTAAAATTAAATAATTAAAGTCCAAGTCAAAACCCATTTTATTTTATTACACCAAGCTAATTAATTATTTCTCTATTGAAAAAGTAAATTAAACTAGTAAGGGAAAGTTCATTTAATTTACTTCAAGGATAAAAGATGATAAAATAATTTACTTTCAACACACACTAATGGCCTCTTTCAAAAGGAGAGCCATGTGATCAAATGAGCACCCCACCTAACCCCACCTAACTATTATAGGCAACAATCTTGGTCCTTGGATGCAAACAATATGGGCTATAGGATAGGGAAAATTCAAACTAAACCTAAAATCCTTAAGGGATTCTTATATTCTTCTCTTTTTATTCTTTTCATTCATTTCTTTGAGTTTGTTTTGCAGTTTGAGTAAGATGGAAGAGGGGGAAACCATGAATGAGAGGGAAGGAGCTTGGGGATGGATATTTTTTTCATCAAAAAAGGGTTTGTAAATCTATTTTATTCTAATTTTTTCACAATAAAATACCCATTTGGGTATTCTACCCATATAAATCTAGGTTTTTGTAAATGCAAGAATACCCATTATGGGTATCTTTCCATCGACCCAAGAGATCTACATTTGTAGTATTTACATTCTTTCCTTTTTCCTTTAAGAAAAGAAATACACAAAAAAACCTAATTTTATAAAAAAGATATATATATATATATAATATAAATATATATACCCATTTGGGTATATAATCTATATATATATTTTATGTATATGTATATGTATATAGATATACATATATATATATATCTATATACATATATATACATATATATATATATATATATCAATATTATATATATATATGTATATGTATAATATATATTATGGGTATCTTTCCATATACATATACATATATATATATACATATATTATATATATATATATATATATAGTATTTACATTCTTATATATATATATTTTATCCTTTAAGAAATATATATATATGTATATATATATATATATATATATATATATATATACATATGTAATATATAATTTATATAAATATATATATATATATATATATATATATATATATTTATGTATATGTATATGTATGTAATATATATATATTATATATATATATATACATATACGATATAATCTAAATCTATTATTATTTTTATTTATTTATACTTTTCTCCCATTTTTTTAATAGTATATGTAGTATATATATATATATATATATATATATATATATATATATATATATATATACATATGTATATATATATATATATATATATATATATACATATATATATATATATATATATGTATATATACATATATATATATGCGATGGATAAACAAATCCAAATCCAAATATAGACATGTCATTTGGAGCAATGCATTTCATGATAAACAAGAATATTAAGGATTTTTAACTATGCACGATGAAGAATGGTAATAGGGATACTAATATGATTGTTTACTCAAATGATCTTAATAATTATTTTCCTTCTTACTAATTAGTAGAAATGTAACAAACTTCTATATGCTCAACACACAAACTTTTTAAAGGGAAAAAATGAACTATGATACTTCATTTTCTTTTCTTTTGACCATTCAAATAACAACCATTTAACAAGCAAATGCAACCCACAAGATAGTTTTCCTTTTAAAATAGCGTCTAACAACCTTACAATATTTTTAGAATGAAAACATCTCAACTTGGAGGTATGGAAGACAAATTTAGTTTAAATCCATGTATATCTATTTCAACTTTATTTAAATCTTCCATTATTTGAAAACAATACAATTTTGATAATTTTCTTCCACAACACTACACATACGAGATTTTAATTTCCTAATTCCACACACTTTTAAAGGAGTTTACAAGATAGAAATATTTCCAAGAGTACAACAACTTTCTCACAATTTACAATTTTACATTGTATCCCCTCAAATGGGAAGTATGAACTTGGAAAATAAATTACAACAAGGCTACCACAACCAACTTTCAAGTCTTCAAAATATGTCTTCTCCACAATGTAGCTCCAACTTAGGAATTCTTCAAATTCACCATAGGATCACAAACAAGGAAGGTGGAGTAGAAATCCATGATATTACAATTATATACCAATATCTCAAAAACATAACATGTCGGTATAAAAGCTACATCCTAAAAATCAACATGTATCTAATCTGCTAACATCACTATCTAGTGTATGAAGATAAAACATAAACATCATAGTGTCAATAATCCACACATGAGTATAATCTAGAATCTATTAATCAATGTATTATAATCAAATGTTTGAACATTAGTATAATATTATAATTATCTAGATAAACGAGTGTCGAAGAGGAGTTGGCACTACATGTGTGTTACAAGAATTAATCATCCATACCATGTGTAGAATAAATAATTTTACAAAAGGAAAATCCCTCAATGTGAATTTGTTTCCTACACTTGAGGCTTCATCCAATCCTCAAAGTTAAATCCCTATATTGTTAAGACAAATTAGAGGCATTTTACCCATCCACCTTACACTCTTGGTTTTAGACATTCCATCTCTTTTACTTTTTAAATGAAAAAGAAAGTTTTGAAACAAATATAAATCATCAAATGACAAATATTTTTGAACTTTACATTTAGAGGTAGCTCTAAAATGGGGTTCCCAGTAGTCATAAATGGATTTTCCAATTATGTGCTTCTCAAGATGATTCTAATTAGCTCTTTTATTCTATTAGAAGGTATTCTTTTGGAATGATGTGTTATGGCCAACTAATGCAACTCTGTTGCAATCATCCTTTGGTTTAATGCCCTTGTATAGGTTTTCCTTCATGCGGTTTAACATCGAAACAAAAGCGAGTACACACCCAAGTACATAAAGGTTTCTCTACATAAATTCATGCTTACCAAACCCCCTGCATCACCTAGCATTGTACATACATGGAGAACTCGTAACATCATTATTAACCCACATTTGACCACCATGTCTATGGATTCTACATTCTCCATACTCCTCCATGATATACTAATGTACGTACATCCACTAAACCTTATATTGTTACACGTATCTCCCATGCATGCTACATACAGTTACCTAAGGAGTCGAAATACGTCATTATAGAATGCATAGTTATGATCTTCCTCACCATGTGTTTCTAACATAAAAATTCTTTCCAACCCATATGTAGGTACCCAATAGATGGTAGAAAACATATAAAACATAGCTATGTATGTAACTCCTTGATTTTTGTAAGTTATCATGGTAATTACCTTTCATGATGTTATAACTACAGAAATGAAGATAAATATATTAAGACACATCTTTTGATCTTAGAGGAATGTGTTGCTGATCCGGACCATTGTTTGTTGTAACTTGATACTTGGGACAAAAGTTATTATTCCTTGTGTGATTGCTAATGAGACTTGATATGAAACTAGTTAATTAAATATTAGGATTAAACCTAATCTACCCCTAAGTTTTATCTTATACCCTAACTACTATCCTATATGGATTTTAGATTTCATAAGGAGAAAATAGGTATAAATTGCATTAACCTATGAACTAGACGAATGACCTAGATATGGACTATTAAAATCCTAAACTAATCCTAACCTAAGGAAGGGGACGCATAGACCTATGTGGATGGAAAGCATAAGGGGGGAAGGTAGAAAACTTAATGGGATGGTAAATGAAGTCCTTACATGTAGAGCACCAAATTTGGCGGGAACAAAGAAAAGTTGGAGGCGTCCAAATAGCTTAGAAACTAAATGGAATTTATATGCAAATTTGAAATTTGGAAACTCACCAACCCGAGTCAGCGGTGGCGTGAGGAATGAGGAAAGGAAGTGTATTCAATGCATTAATTATCTTGGTCTTAAACCTAGCTCACCTTGGAAAGAGGATAGAGGAAAAAGGAAAATTGTTTTTTGTTGTGTGCATTTGGAGTTTAGTTGCTCTGCAATTTTTTTCTCCGTGGTTCTATCGAACCAGCTGTGTTTTGATTATTATCTCTATTCTTTGGAAAAACAAAGGCTATTCTTGAGCTTGTGGAAGTTAATGACTAGTTGGAAAACCTGGCCGAGGACGTCGTGGAGAGAAACAACTCCAGTGGGCACGGTTTTCTTCGAGCCACAAGAAAAATTAACAGGCATGTTAAGCCCTTCTCCTTAAACCACTTGCTTTTGCTTAATAGTCTCATTAAAACAACCTTGCTCTTATGATGGGGGTTTTGGTTATTTGATTTGGCTGTTACGTTGAGATGATTTCGAGTTGAGTCATTTTCTTTTCTTTGTCTGTGACTTGAGCATTCTTTGCATAATGATTAAGTTGAATACACTTGTCCTTGCTGTGTGGTTCGTTTCGGCAGTGTTGGGTATTCGCTTTATTACCATTTGGGGTTGTGCTAATAAATACATTAGCTAAATGAATATCACTTCTGAGTTCTGAGCATTCTTGTGAAAATGAAAAGATGAGATGATTTGTATGTCTGGTTGAACTTTCCTTACAAGAATGAACATGACTTGGGTATTCTCGGTGTTTGAAGAAAATGATTGTTTTTCTTATTGAAATCATTAATGAATAATGTTTTCTCTTTCTTTGCTTTGAAATCTGAAGGTAATGGGAAAGAGAATTTTCTTGTGCATTTTGGATGCGTTTGATCTTCTAGTCTGACAGTGTCATCATGAAAACGAACATGGCTTAGTGTTTCTATGCAAATGAATGAAACAAATGAGATTTGGCTTCTTGTTGTTGAGATTTTTTTGATGTACCTTACTTAGCGCATCTATTACCCTATGCGGGTTTGCATTGATAAAGGCATTGTTATGCGAATATATATATTTTTAAGGATTGTGGACCTTTCATCATTTTCATTAAGAACAGAATATGAATGGAATTATTCTTTGTTGTTGGAAAGTGAAAACTCTCATTATTAGGATGAAAGTGTAATCTGGTTTACATAGTCGGTGTACACTCTTGCATGTTATAAAGACGTGAATGTCTGTAGAGTGAAATGTTTAAAAGGAAATGATTGCGTTATAGGTCCTTTTGGTACTAATGTTTATAGACCAGTTGCAATGAACTCTGGTCAACTTTTTGGAAAGGTAATAGTAGTTTTCAATTACTGAATATACTACTCTGAATGAATTATACTATTGGAGTATGTCTGCTCTAAATAAGAGGTATTTGGATAGACAGTAAGAAGAGGTGATATGATCTTGCTCCCTTATATTCGATTATTGATTTTCGTTTATTTCTCTTTGGACTATTATCATTGATTGATAGTACGTTTGGATTAAAAACTTCTAGTAATGCAAACTATGAGGAAAAGAAAGAGAGTGTGAATGGATAATTTGAATTAATGATCATTTTTCTCTCATAGAGTTGAAATCTATAATTGTTATGGAACAATTTCGTCTTTGCTTGGGTTAAGCATTTGTATTTAATTGTTGTTTACTTGTTCTCTTGACATTTGATTGCTTGAAATCGGATGAGTTGTATGAAGGAAGGGACGATAATTCGGTTTAGATTTTAGTTAAGATCTATCTTTTGAATTCAAAACTATTGTAAGAGAATGGAATTGATAGCATTTAAGTTAGAAAATCAGTTGTATAGTTGTATTTTTAAGTTCTTACAGATGTTTGTAACTGGAGGCTGTTGAA
The DNA here is from genome assembly GCA_018340775.1 of Taxus wallichiana var. yunnanensis. Taxonomy (NCBI): domain Eukaryota; kingdom Viridiplantae; phylum Streptophyta; class Pinopsida; order Cupressales; family Taxaceae; genus Taxus; species Taxus wallichiana. The sequence continues at coordinate 781,337,579 of CM031243.1, read as the reverse complement.
GAAATTACTTCTTGTAATAATTATTTGGGAAAGAGGGCAGTAATCCTTTGTCTGATTAGGAGGGTTATTAGATGATTGAGTTGATATGTTGTTCATCCTTTTTGGTATTTAATTCTTGAATGATGTTCATATTAACGTTTCATAAAAGTAGGGTTCTTTTATTGAGACAGTTAATTAAAAGCACCTCATTTTAAAGACAAGTGCTTAATATGCTCAGTTCAATGAACTGACCCGTGCAAGTAATTTTGTAGATGAAACTTGAGTATAAATGAAGACATGGTTGTTTTCCGATACTTCTTTGATTAACTGAAGATGGATTGTATTGATAGCTATTACTCCTCCATGAGGAAATGAGAAAGGAAGAAGTTACATTCTTCTATCTTTATGAGTTGTAATGTTGTTTGATATAAACAAAGTCCAGTCATTTGGACTGGCAAATGTATAGATTGTAAATCTGATGGATAAATACAAGTAAAAGTGTGATATTTTCAATAACGATATCAGTTTGATATTGTTGAATAAGTTTGAGAATATAACATTATTCCTTGACTTGGAATTATTCAAATGTTAATGGATGAATTTAAAAGGAAATAAAATATATTCTTTACCTGAATGTAACTTTTATGTTGAAATGTGCAATTAGTTCATACTTGGGTTAAGATGAATTTTTAATTGACATTAAAAAGATTTAGATAAACACAAAATCCTAATTGGAAGGTATTCGGATTAGTTTGAAAGCTAAGGGATATCAAATAACTTAGGGCAGCGAACCTTGTATTTGGACTCCGTTAATAGCCTCGAATGTTTAAATTCAAAAATAAAGATATAGGAAATCATATCTATTGTTAACGGACGTTAACTAAGTAAGGTTAAGGAGGATAAATGAATAAATTCATTTAGAATTAGAACTCACTTAAATGACATCTAATAAGATGGAATTCTGAATTTGTTTACAATTGTGGAAAACTTGGTTAAGTTTAATAGGTTAAACTTATTAAGTTATCGATAATGGAATGATTAGTCCAAAGATTAAGAAAGGAACCAAGAAGTGAATATGCATTCCCTTAGGTATGAAGGAGGAGATGCATATTAAGCTAGAAAGATGGATTAAGTCTCTTTTAGCTACATACAAGCAGCAACAAGAACAAGGATAAAGGATCAACATGGGCTCTTTGAAAGTTGATCTTAAATACTAAGATTATAACCAAATCACAATTGAGATGGATGTGTACCCTTGATGAGAGGATTCTTTAGGACATTGACATACGCCAGCTACAATATGGTGTCTTCATGAAGGCGGGGCCTTCATGATGACACAATGTTATAGCTGACATATTACAATGCCCTCCCGAATTAAATCATCAAGTTTACATAAGCTGGATAATAAGTTCTTGGCTAAGGATAGGAATGTGATCACGTATACGAGTGACTCCAGAGGACTAAGGGTAACTAGACACATGGATTCATCTAGGAAACGACACCGTATGTCTGCATATCTTTAGTTACCATGAGTAACTTCCTATACTCGTTCATATTGCTAGTTGGGGTTAGAGTTTGACCTTAAATGGAAGGACTGGTGGAGACCAAGAAAGACCATTCTAGATAACAAACGAAGTGAGGTGAAGGACGTATTCCATTGGTGTGTATCACATCTAGGAATATGATCATGCAAAGCATGTGAAAATCTTTGGCCAAAGTATCGCAAGTGCTGGTTGTGTTGTCCTAATCACCTAGTTTAAGATGCAGGATGTCAGATGAATATCAGTAACAAATATTCAGATAGGCTTCTTAAATGGATCACTTTGATAACGAAAACGGTAAAAGAACCCTGTATATTCATTATACTATGCATGAATTAACATGAAGGATCGGTAAGTCACCGAGTCATGAAATGAGAGATCGCTGAAACTCCGAGCCATAAAGTGGGAGGTCGGTAGTTCTTTGAGTCATTTACAGTAGCATATGGTATCTGTTATATGATTGAATGGCACTGAATGTGTGTTCCATATTGCAAATATGTGAACAGAGAACATTAGTTTTAAAAGGAAATTGTGTGATCCAAACTACATTAATTGGACAGAGAATAATTATTAAAACTTGAACGTGTGTTTGAATTATATAATTCGAATAGGGAATGTTGTATATAATTTATTTATTTTCCCTTTTCTAGTATCTTAAAATAGGGATGTTACATCTTGGTATCAGAGTTGAAGGTTGCAGCTCTTGGACCTAATGAGTCCACAATTTAATAAGGTTTACATTTTCTTATTGAACAGAAAATGGTCAAAATAAGAGGAAATGCTGCGAACAACCCGTTACCGGGTGGAGAAGCAGCTACTGCTCAAAAGCTGGATGAAATCCTTGCTGCCCTACTAGACATGAGAGATCGTTTGATTGTTTTGGAACAACAGTCAATGGGAAATGAAGAGGAAGAAGAAGAAGCTGATATAAATGATCAGCCACCTCCAGTGGACAACACCAATGGAGGGAATCCGGGTGTTGATAATAGTAATGTGAATGCTCCTAATCATCCTAAAAATAAAAGGGCAAGATTAGTAGCTGAACTTACAAATGACATAAAGAGAATAATTCCTCCAAAATTTGATGGAACAACCCTTGGGGATGGAGCTAAGAATTGGCTCAGTGAAATGGAGAAGTACTTTGCAATAAGAAACTTCTTGAGGAGACCAAAGTGATATGGGGAGCATATCAACTTTCTCATGAAGCATCATCATGGTGGGACAACCATAAGGTTGAGTTGAATATTGTCGAATCATACATAACTTGGGATCAATTTAAGGGTTACTTTAGGCAACGGTGGCTGCCTCAACTCTATTTTGATAGGAAAATGGTGAAATTCGAATCAAGGCGAGTCAAGGAAGGCGTGACGGTGATAGAATCTACTAGGAAGGGTTTACTAAACTCCTTAAGTATGTTCCGCGATGCCAAGTGACGAGAATTTTAGAATACGAAAGTTCATAATGGGACTAAATCCCATCATTGGTGGTGAAGTGGATGTCCACAGTCCAACCACCATGGAAGGAGTTGTCAAAAAGGCAATAAGACAAGCGAAATTGAGAGCAATTTCTATTCATAGGAAGAGATAAGGAAGAAGATTCCCAATTCTTCTTCATCTCTCACACCAAAAGGGGCCTTGGAAAAGGTTTGGTGTGAAAAAAATTGTTGTTGAGATAACAACAAGAAATTTGTAATGAACAAACCTATAAATAGTGTGCGGAGCAGATTCACACAAAGTTAGTGGCGATGGAAAAAGTCCTATGGGAGCGAATGATAACTTCAAAGCTAGGTAACAAATTTAAGCCTAGGAAAGGGCTAGTTGAGGATGCTTCAAGCTGTGGAAAGGACCATTACGTGAGTCACTATCCTCTCGAAAAAGGATGATCGTGATCGGTGGCATAGGATACACACATGCGGTGGCTAATGAGACAAGTGAAAAGCAAGTTACGCCTATAGAAGTTTCGGGTAAGTTATTCGGTACACCTATAGTCATACTTTTTGATCTGGAGCCACCGAATGCTTTATTTATACTAAACTTGCAATGAAATTAAAAATAAAGGTTGAATGAATGGATAAGACATGGACCGAGTGCATTATGGGAATAATGTTGTCCATACAACGATCGAAATGTGCCTTTTTGGGGCAATTCTTGACTTTCCCAGTTCTCCACCGAATTGACCTGTATGTCACTCCTTTAGGATCATATGATATCATTATTAGAGTTAATTGGTTGGCGAGAACATAAGGAAAAGATCGATTGTTATGAAAAACAAATTTGTTGTTTTGACGACCTGCGAAAGCAACGAGTCATTGAAGTGTAAAGCGTGAAGTTGCGGTTAGGAAACTAACATCTATGCACTAAAAAGGGCTAAAAATAGAGGCTGCACCTTATGCGGTAAAAATGACAGAAAAAATGTTGAGAGGATAATGATTTCATGGAAAGATATCCATTATTAAGGGATTTCGTTGATGTATTTCTGGATGAATTACCAGGTCTTCCACCCAAACAAGAGTTTGACTTTGCAATAGAAATCAAGCCAGGAACTAAACCCATATCTAAGGCACCTTATAGAATGACCACCTTCAGTTGGTAGAGCTAAAGGCTCAATTACGGGAACTTTTGACTAAGGGGCTGATAATACCAGCAGTGTCTCACCATGGGGAGTGCGCGGAAATTTTTGTAAAGAAAAGGATAGCACATTGAGACTGTGCATTGATTATAGAATGTTGAACAAGGCAACTATTAAGAATCGATACCCACTTCCTAGGATTGATGATCTGTTTCGACCAAATGCATGGAGCATCAGTCTATTCAAAAATAGATCTTCGATTTGGGTATCATCAGCTGAGAATAAAGGAAGAAGATATTCATAAAACAACTTTTAGAACAAGGTACGGGCATTATGAATTCACGGTGTTACCTTTTGGGTTGACAAATGCACATGCCGCCTTCATGAATCTGATGAACAATATTTTTCAAGAATACCTAGACACGTTTGTGCTTGTATTCTTAGACGACATTCTTATATACTCTAAAAATGTCGAAGAGCACCAAGAACATTTAAGGGTAGTCTTTGGAAGTTTTAAGAAAGAGGAAGTTGTATGGTAAATTGTCTAAATGTTCCTTTTATGATGCGAGGTGCATTATTTGGGACATGTTATAAGCAAGAACGAATATAGGCTGTAGACCCTTCAAATATCGCAGCTATAACCGAGTGGCTGCGCTTTAAGAATGTGCATGAAGTAAGAAGCTCCATGGACTTGGCGAGGATATTATAGAAAGTTCGTTAAGGATTTTTCAAAAATTGGTACCCCAATCACTTCACCTTTGCAAAAGAAGGATAAGAAATTTGTCCGGGTTGACAAATGTGAATCTGCCTTTAAAATTTAAAGGCAGTTAACTACAAGCACCTATTTTAAGCATGTACCAGATCCAAATGGAAATTTTATGGTTGTAATGGATGCATCGGGAGAAGGCCTTGGAGGTATTCTGTTACAGAATGACCATGTCATAGCTTATGAAAGCAGAAAGCTTAAGTTACATGAACAAAATTATGCTCCACACGACCTAGAGCTTGCTGCCATTGTACATGCACTTCAAATGTGGAGGCATTACCTTTTAGGCAAACCTTTTGAGTTAAAAACTGACCATCTGGGGTTGAAGTATATTTTTACTCAGCCAAATTTGAATGCAAGACAACGAAGATGGTTAGAATTTCTGTCTCAGTATGATTTTGATATAAGCTACATCAAAGGCAAGGAAAATAGAGTGGCAGATGCTCTAAGTCGAAGGAAGCACATCTCTGCTCTTATAACGTTAAGAACTCAGTTTAAGGATGAGGTGAAAGATGCCTTGGAATCAAATCCTTATTTCCAGCAAGTTAAAACAGTACTTGCTTGCAGATCCAAAGGATGTGAGGTATAAAGGATTTCACTTTGATAGCGAAGGAATTCTGAGGTTTGAAAACAGGGTCTATATACCCTTGGAAAATGATTTAAGAAGGAAATTGTTAACTAAATTTCATAATTCACCTTTTTCTGGACACCCTGGCATTACGAAAATGCTTACTGATCTTAAGAAGCAATACTTCTGGAAGGGAATGAAAAAGGATGTGGTGGAATTTGTAAAACACTGCTTGGAATGTCAGCATATTAAGGGGAACATATGCATCCCACTGGATTATTGTATCCCCACAACGTTCCACAGTACAAATGGTAAGTGATAATGATGGATTTCGTTCAAGGATTGCCTATGTCAAGGAATAAGCATGATATCATCCTGGTTGTCATCGAAAAATTAACCAAAGTGGCACACTTCATTGTTAGTAATTTGAAAGATGATGCACCAAAGTGTTAGCAAGAAGATTTGTACATGAAATTTTCAGATTGCATGGAATACCCGAATTGATCATATCGGACAGAGATCCGAGGATGACATCAAGGTTTTGGCAAACGCTTAATGCGGCCTTGGGAACTAAATTAAACTTCAGCTCTGCATATCATCCTAGAGATGGATGAGCAGGACCAAGAGAGAGTCAATCAAGTTTTAGAGGACATGTTAAGAATGTATTGCATGGACCAGTAGTATAAATGGGAGGAATACCTTCCACTGGTTGAATTTTCCTACAATAATACATACCACACCTCTTTAAAAATGGCACCCTTTAAAGCATTATATGGAAGAAAATGCGAGAACCCTTGTTATTTGGGGACAGCGTAGAGGACAGAGAGGTAATTGGGACATAAATCCTCACGGAAATGGAACAAAAAATCAAAATGATTAGGAACATCTAAAGGAGGCTGCCAATAGGCAAAAGAGTTATCTGAGACTTAAAGAGGGTTGATAGGAATTATAAACATGGTGAGAAGGTCTTTCTTCAGTTAAGCCGAAAAAGAGCTCAATAACTTTTGGCAAGGATGCCAAGTTGTCGCCACGTTACGTGGACCTTTTGAAATTGTTGAAATAATCAACCCTATAGCTTATCGTTAGCATTACCTCTTTCTTTATCACAAATGCATGATGTTTTTCATATTTCTTTGCTTATGAAATATGTAATGATTTATCACATGTGCTAAATTGGAATTCCTTGCAGTCAAGACCTAGGAATAATTGTGATTAAGCCCATTCAAGTGCTGGGAACTCGCCAGTTGTGCTTAAGAAATCGCAAAGTGAATCAATGTAAGGTCCAGTGGGACCAGTTTAGTGAAGAAAGTGCAACTTGGGAAAATCTCGAAGAAATGAGATCTACTTTTCCATACTTGTTTGATCGAAATTGAAATTTGAAAAACTAATAATTCTACCAAATTTAGACAATTATTGGTCTATTTTATAGTTATCTTAAAACACTGTTTTAAAGAGTGAATCTATTTTTGGTATGAACTTATGAATGGAAGGACAATAACTAAATTTTGTCCTAGAAACTCCTTGAATTGGTTAATTTGATCATCGGGACGATGATTCTTTAAGAAGGGAGGAATGTAATGCCTTGATTTTTGTAAGTTATCATGGTAATTACCTTTCATGATGTTGTAACTACTGAAATGAAGATAAATATGTTAAGACACATCTTTTGATCTTAGAGGAATGTGTTGTTGATCTGGACCCTTGTTTGTTGTAACTTGATACTTGGGACAAAAGTTATTATTGCTTGTGTGATTGCTAATGAGACTTGATATGGAAACTAGTTAATTAAATATTAGGGGATTAAACCCTAACCTACCCCTAAGTTTTATCTTATACCCTAACTACTATCCTATATGGATTTTAGATTTCATAAGGGAGAAAATAGGTATAAATTCCATTAACCTATGAACTAGGTGAATGACCTAGATATGGACTATTAAAATCCTAAACTAATCCTAACCTAAGGAAGGGGACGCATAGACCCATGTGGATGGAAAGGATAAGGGGGAAGGTAGGAAACTTAATGGGACAGTAAATGAAGTCTTACATGTATGCGGTGCCAAGTTTGGCGGAGCAAAGAAAAAAAAATTGGAGCGTCCAACTAGCTTAGAAACTAAATGGAATTTATATGCAAATTTGAAATTTGGAAACTCACCAACCCGAGTCAGCGGTGGCGTGAGGATTGAGGAAAGGCAGTGCATTCAATGCATTAATTATCTTGGTCTTAGCAATCAGCTCGCCTTGGAAAGAGGATAGAGAAAAAAAGGAAAATTGTTTGTTGCGGTGTGCATTTGGATTTTAGTTGCTCTGCATTTTGTTTCTCAATGGTTCTGTCGAACTAGTTGTGTTTTTATTATTATCTCTATTCTTTGGAAAAACAAAGGCTATTCTTGAGCCTATGGAAGTTAGTGATGGTTGGAAAACCTGGCCGAGGACGTCGTGGAGAGAAAAACTCCGGTGGGTGTGGTTTTCTTGAGCCATAAGAAAAATTAACAGGTATGTTAAGCCCTTCTCCTTAAACCGCTTGCTTTTGCTTAATAGTCTCATTAAAACAACCTGCTCTTATGATGGGGTTTTGTTATTTGATTTGGGTACATTAAATTGAGATGATTTCAAGTTGAGTTGTTTTCTTTTCTTGTACACGTGACTTGAGCATTCTTTGCATAATGATTAAGTTGAATACACTTGTCCTTCTATGTGTGGTTCATTTCGGCGGTGTTGGGTATTCGCTTTATTACCATTTGGGGTTGTCTTGCTAATAAATACATTAGCTAAATGAATATCACTTCGAGTTTTGCGCATTCTTGTGAAAATGAAAAGATGAGATGATTTGTATGTCTGGTTGAACTTGTCCTTAAAAGAATGAACATGACTTGGGTATTCTCGGGTGTTTGAAGAAAATGATTATTTTTCTTATTGAAATCATTAATGAATTATGTTTTCTCTTTGCTGCTTCGAAATCTGAAGGTAATGGGAAAGAGGATTTTATTGTGCATTTTGGATGCGGTTTGATCTTCTAGTCTGAACTGTCATCATGAAAACGAACATGGCTTAGTGTTTCTATGCAAATGAATGAAACAAATGAGATTTGCTTCTTTGTTGAGATTTTTTAGATTGTACCTTGCTTGCACATCTATTACCCTATGCGGGTTTGCATTGATAAAGGCATTGTTATGCGAATATATATATTTTTAAGGATTGTGGACCTTTCATCATTTTCATTAAGAACAAAATATGAATGGAATTATTCTTTGTTGTTGGAAAGTGAAAACTCTCATTATTAGGATGAAATTTTGGTGGTTGTAGTCGTTGTACACTCTTGCATGTTATAAAGATGTGAATGTCTGTAGAGTGAAATGTTTAAAAGGAAATGATTGCGTTATAGGTCCTTTTAGTACTAATGTTTATAGACCGATTCTGATGAACTCGGTCAACTTTTTGGAAAGGTAATATTAGTTTTCAATTACTAAATATACTAATCCGAATGAATTATACTTGGATGGTATATCTGCTCTAAATAAGAGGTATTTGGATAGACAGTAAGAAGAGGTGATATGATCTTGCTCCCATATATTCGATTATTGATTTTCATTTATTTCTCTTTGGACTGTTATCATTGATTGATAGCACGTTTGGATTAAAAACTTCTAGTACAACTATGAGGAAAAGAAAGAGAGTGTGAATGAATAATTTGAATTAATGATCATTTTTCTCTCATACGATTTAGAAATCTATAATTGTTATGGAATGAATTTCATCTTTGCTTGGGTTAAGCATTTGTATTTAATTGTTGTTTACTTGTTCTCTTGACGTTTGATTGCTTGAAATCGATGATGAGTTGTATGAAGGAAGGGACAATAATTCAGTTTAGATTTTAGTTAAGATCTATCTTTTGAATTCACAACTATTGTAAAATAATGGAATTGATAACATTTATGTTAGAACAGCAATTGCATAGTTGTGTTTTTAAGTTCTTATAGATGTTTGTAATGTCTGGAACTGTTGAAGGAAATTACTTCTTGTAATAATTATTTGGGAAAGAGGGCGGTAATCCTTTGTCGATTAGGAGGGTTATTGGATGATTTAGTTGATATGTTGTTCATCCTTTTTGGTATTAAATTCTTGAATGATGTTCATATTAACGTTTCATAAAAGCAAGGTTCTTTTATTGAGACAGGTTAATTAAAAGCACCTCATTTTAAAGACAAGTGTTTAATATGCTCGGTTGATAAGGCGGCCCCTGCAAGTAATTTTATAGATGAAACTTGAGTATAAATGAAGACATGGTTGTTTTACGATACTTCTTTGATTAACTAAAATGGATTGTATTGACATCTATTACTCCTCCATGAGGAAATGGGAAAGGAATAAGTTACATTCTTCTATCTTTATGAGTTGTAATTTTGTTTGATATAAACAAAGTCCAGTCGTTTGGACTGGAAAATGTATAGATTGTAAATCTGATGGATAAATACAAGTAAAAGTGTGATATTTTCAATAACTGTATCAGTTTGATATTGTTGAATAAGTTTGAGAATATAACATTATTCCTTGACTTGGAATTATTCAAATGTTAATGGATGAATTTAAAAGGAAATAACATCTATTCTTTACCTGAATGTAACTTTTACGTTGAAATGTGCAATTAGTTCATACTTGGGTTAAGATGAATTTTGAATTGACATTAAAAAGATTTAGATAAACACGAAATCCTAATTGGAAGGTATTCGGGATTAGTTTGAAAGCTAAGGGATATCAAATAACTTAGGGGCAGTCGAACCTTGTATTCGGACTCCGTTAATAGCCTCGAATATTTAAATTCAAAAATAAAGATATAGGAAATCATATCTATTGTTAACGGACCTTAACTAAGTAAGGTTAAGGAGGATAAATGAATAAATTCATTTAGAATTAGACCTCACTTAAATGGCGTCTAATAAGATGGAATTTTGAATTTGTTTACGGTTGTGGAAAACTTGGTTAAGTTTAATATGTTAAACTTATTAAGTTATCGATAATGGACTGATTAGTCCAAAGATTAAGAAAGGAACCAAGAAGTGAATATGCAATCCCTTTGGTATGAAGGAGCATATGCATATTAAGCTAGAAGACGGATTAAGTCTCTCTTAGCTACATACAACCGTATATAAGAACAAGGATAAAGGATCAACATGGCTGCTTTGAAAGTTGATCTTAAATACTAAGATTATAACCAAATCTCAATTGAAGCTGGATGTGTACCCTTGATGAGAGGATTCCGTAGGACATTGACATACGCTAGCTATAATATGGTGTCTTTATAAAGGCGGGGCCTTCATGACGACACAATGTTATAAGCTAACATATTACAATACCCTCTCGAATTAAATCATCAAGTTTACATAAATTTGGATAATAAGTTCTTCGGTGGGGATAGGAATCATGTTGGTATACGAGTGACTCCAGGAGGACTAAGGGTAACTAGACACACGAGTCATCTAAGAACGACACTTTGTATGTCTGCATATCTTTAGTTACCATGAGTAACTTTATACTCATTCATATTGCTAGTTGGGGTTAGAGTTTGACCTTAAATGTAAGGACCGGTGGAGACCGGGAAAGACCATTCTAGATAACACACGAAGTGAGGTGAAGGACGTATTCCATTGGTGTGTATCACATCTAGGAATATGATCATGCAAAGCATGTGAAAATCTTTGGCAAAGTATCGCAAGTCTTGGTTGCATTGTCCTAATCACCTAGTTTAAGATGCAGGATGTCGGATGAATATCGCAATGAGATATTCGAGATAGGCTTCTTAAATGGATCACTTCTAATAATCGGAAATGGTAAAAGAACCATGTATATTCATTATACTATGCATGAATTAACATGAAGGATCGAGTAAGTCACCGAGTCATGAAATGAGAGATCGCTAAAACTCACGAGCCATAAAGTGGGAGGTCGGTAGTTTTTCGGTCATTTACTGGAGATATGGTATTTGTTATATGATTGAATGGCACTATTAATTTTGGTAGAGCTTTGCAGATTAAAAAACACCGAATAGAATGATAATATAATTGAATTACAAACATCCGGGATATATTATTCACAGGTAGAGGTTACATATATAGAGTTTGATCTCCTCGATTCTAGGAGTCAACACTCATCCCACTAATCACTCAGCATCCCACAAATCTCTCCCAATACCTATTCTCACTCAACAAACCTAGAATCTCTCTAAGAGATCTCTACGAGTTGTCACCAACTCATTATTTGCACAATAATAATGTTCACAATATTAAAATATTCCTAACATTCACTCCCCTATTGTTAACATTATTATTTCCACACATACACTCCCCTAATGTGAACAATGTAGAAAAGAATAGTTACACTTTCTCTGCAGCTTGCACACCCCTGTTTGCTCATGATCTTGGTAAACATATGGACCTCAGTCCAAGGTAAGAACCCTGTTCATGAACCTCTGTCATCAATACGAACCCGAACCTGTTTGACAATAACGGACCTCTTCCTGAGTACGAGCCCTGCTCATGAACCTCTGTCATCCTCTTCAAGTATCATAATGCCGACTTTGTACTTGTGTTTTCTTATTTCTAGTATAACATATTTACATCAGGGAGGTTATAAAAGGAAATACAATTACGAACAGGAATGTGACATCTGTTCTTGTTATAAAACACACAATAATGAAATCAAACACACAACCGAAATACTTGGCCACCAAATCAATACCACGGCCTTGTCGATTGTGCTGACGAGAGGTCGCCGATCAACCTCCTTCCTCCGTTGCCTCCGGCCTCCATCGAATATCCTGCTAACTCAGCAAAAAGGGATGACCTATCAAGTCTATCTATGCAAAGGCTCTGAAAATTATTAAAAAGGGGATTCCTCACATGATAGAATCAAAATGATTAAAAGGAATCCTAAAAAAAGTTGTGGCATGGCATCCTAGTCATTAGTGAGGACCAAAGAAATTTGATCGATTCACAATTGGTCCACCGAGCAAATTTTGATCTGAATTTGTTAAATGGCATTATATTAAACAAATTGGTAACAAGAAAATGTACCTTGAATATTTTTTTCCTTTGGGGAAAATTGAGTGAGCAAAATGTATAAATGCAATGGGATTACTCTTGCAAATGGTCGAGTTTGAATTCCTAAGATAAAATTTGAGAAACCCTTATTCGAGAAGCCCGTTTAAGATACTGTTAACTTCCTTTGTGTTAGATTTTCTATCATGTCAAGTTGGTTATAGATGTATAGCCATTGATGAGCACTCGAATACTACGGAATCTTTCCCTGCTTTATTGAATTTAGCAATTTTGAAATTAATTTATGTCCTATCTCTAGGAATTTGTGTCTTGTTTGTTTCGAATGTATGAAAATAGTTTCTTTCATTCCTATTGTATTCTTATATTAAAATCTTTGTGAAATCACACAAAATCTCATCCTTGAGAGCAGTTTAATGGTATTTGCAATTTCATTTCAAGAAGAGCCTTCATCTTAGATGAGATAAAAAAATTTAAAATCAATTCAATTTCATTTGTTGATAAATATTATCTGTAGGTCTTCGGGTGTACCTTAGGCATGATTGATCAGAAAATTTGGTGTTTAATTGAGTCTTTCAATTCGAGCCTTCGTGTTGGAGTCTCAAAGATTATGTGAAAACGTGTTGATCCGGGCCTCCATTGAAGCACACCTTTTGGTTGAAGGAACATCTTAATTGTTTTGACGTATTTTGTTGTTGACTTTTCATTGTATGTGAAGTCCTTCAAAGATCTAGTATAATCAACTTTGTCCCTGCTTCACCTCCTACCAAAATCATTCAAAAACCATGAAGCAACCCTAAATTACCCCTTGTTTTCCTTGTGTATCAACAAAGGAACAAAATCTACTTGCAAAAATATGTTGAACAATCGGATTTCTTAATGTCTTGTAACCTTACCCTTGCGTTGAAAGTATCTCCATCATTTGGAAGTGACAACTCTAAGAGTTAAATCATGGAGTATTGACGGTATTTTCCTAAGGTTCTCTTCATAGAATTTTTACAAAAGAAGGATATCCGTGCATCTGCTTCATCAAACATATGTTACACTAAGGGTCCTCTCACCCTAGTTGAGCATGTATGACCTAAAGTAGTGACGACATATAAAATCCTCTTAAAGGTGCTATCCATCTCTCCTTAAATATGAGAAACAAAGGGCCGATTAGATCTCATCCCCAAACTACAAAACGACACACACTATGATCTATCTCCCTCTAAGCTCCACATCCAATTTGTGTTCTTACTACGCTTGAAAGGAGAACAAATTTGGATACCAACACACAATTATGATCTTACTCACCATGTGTTTCTAACATAAAAATTATTTCCAACCCATATATAGGTGCACGATAGATGGTAGAAAACTTCTAAAGTATAGCTACGTAAATTGACAATGATAACAATTACATACACCACTTGTTATCTAAAAGTGTAGCAAATCAATGCGAAGGAGGCACACCTATAGCGAAGATATAATTTTACAATCCCTCTCACCTAAAAAAATGAGAGCAGATACAACAAATACTACGCATCATGCAACAATTCTTTATCGAGGATACCCATAAAATCCTTAGGAGAAATTCTATTCGGACTATTATAAACACACCCAAAAAATAACCATCTACAAACAATGTACAACTCTACATGCCTTCAAATATGTATACCAACAATTTTGTAATATGTAAATATATTTACCATTCGCTGAAATGAAAGCATTTACATTACACAACACTTATTAGCACCCACCAATAAGCATGTAAAAACTGAATTCACAAATAAACACGATACACTGAAACAATTTCCACACACAAGTGTATGAAAAGAATAATAGGTAACATTTAGAAAAGCCATTATGAAACAATTTCCCCACATTAACTTATTTATTTCGACATTTCATTGTGCATCTACTACTCTACAAAAAAACAACTACATCATGTTATTCTCATAAATTGCATCCACGCCTACCATCACAATTTTACAAATTCTCTTCCTTCCACAATCTCAATTGGTAACATGTTGCTGCTAATTGAAATTGACATTATTTAATTTCCTGTAGCTTTATCATTATTCTACCATATCATCTTGGAAAACTCCTATTTATCTCAACTATATTATTTCCACACTCTTTGTATAAGTTACCTCAAATTCCAACCACTTTCTTTAAAAAACTCACCACCACTCTTCACTGCAAATCAAATCAAACTAAACAAGACATACATACACTACACTACACACATATATATGAGTACCTATTTAATACACATCACATTTTGAAAAAATCACAACACTTCACAAACCATTTCAAATATTAACCAACATGCTCAGAACTAAGGACCCGAGTCTTCCTCCTTCAGATAGTATCGACCAAGTGAGCCCATTATTGTGCTTCAATGGCTCTACCATTAACATCATGTGTTCCTATCCCTCAACACTTTTAGAAAGATACACAAACCTATTTGCAGTAGTAACATTGCCTTTACCATCGTCGTGTTGGTAAGGTTGCACTATAGATTTTTTAATTAGCCACTTGTCGATAATTTAGGGACACATTTGTTGATTCTTGATGCAGAGTGATCTAGAAAACCAGAAGCATACTCTATTCACAACCTCCATCTTGCAGACTTGCTCTACTCTGCCTTAGATTTTGAAACATTACATTACATACCGAATAAGTTTGCACTCTTCCACCGAAGAACTATTCCAAGAGAACACTTCAGCGTAGACTTGCTCCCCATGGAGCAACCACTAGTTTATTTTTCCTTCTCGTATATTTGTTTTGTATTCATCTTCTTACACATTCAATTTCAGCTGTAGTTTTTGTTTGCTCCAATTATTTTTCCATCATTTTGTTATCCTGCAATTTTTCAATTAATGTAGCAGTTAGTGCCATCATATATGTCATGTCCATCTTTTTATTTCAATGCTTAGAGTTTCGCGTACATCGAAAAGAAAGCCCTTTTTGCGTTCACCCTAAAGTCACGCGTTCGCAATCCATGCTAAATTTTCTTTTCTGTCTTTATAGCAAAAGAATTTGTGGTGCGTCTTCACGTGGAGTTGACCCCACTTCGTATCCTCCCAACAATATTATCGTCTTCTAGATGCAGCGTCGTATGCGGAGACGGAATCGCACAAATGTTTGACGGAATGTGTTTGGTAGTTAGGTAGAACGTGTTTGAAATGGGTGGTCCCTCTGAAACAGTCCTTCTGGAAAATCGATAAGATTCCTTAATTTTCCCTACAAAGGTGCGGATAGATATAGAGGATAACAAGCTTCCCTTCACCAGCAGCTTGTTCAATTTTGGCGAAAATGGATGGGTTTATGAAGCCTCACGTTGTGGTGGTACCATTCCCCGCGCTCGGTCACTCCATCCCTTCTCTCGACCTGGCGAAGCTCCTTGCTTCCAATGGGCTCGCCGTCAGCTATGTAACCACTCAAGGCAATGTCTCCCGTCTTAGACACCTGCATGTTGAAGAGGCCGAAATCAAGCTGGTAGTCCTCCCACGCCGGCCGTCGAGGGCTTACCGCAGGCACTCGAGAGTACGGATGTCCTTCCCTTGGACAAAATTGGCCTTATCTTTGATCTAGTCCAAAATCTTCAGCAGCCGTTTAATGTCTGGATGGAGCAGCAGTTTCAAAACGAAGGCGTCGATCGATTATCAGAACCTCCTGTTTGTGTTATCCATGACATTCTTATAGGCTGGGCAGTGGAAACCGCCCAAAAGCATAAAATTGCTAGTTTTCTGTTCAATATCTTCGGTGCCTTCGCAATGAATCTGCTCCATTCAATGGCGTGCTCGATATTCCAGAACGAGTGGACGAAAGAAGGGGAAGACAGCGTTTTGCTGAGCATCAATATGCCGCATCCTCTCAGACTGTTCAAGCACGAGCTGTCCCCGAGTCTCTTCCATCCAGATCTTTCTAACCCCATTATTGAACCCTTTTTAGCCGGTTTCAGAGATATCGGCAAGGGTTCGGGAATACTGATTAATACATTCCACGAGCTTGAGCCTGTCTATGTCCAGCACTTGAGAAAATCGCTGAAGATACCAGTTTGGGCCATAGGTCCGGTGCTTCCACCAAATTTTCTTTGTGGAACAGGGAACGGTAGCGAGAGAGGGAAAATGGCCGACATCAGAGAAGAAGAACTAATTTCCTGGCTGGATTCGCAAAGCCCGCGTTCGGTTGTGTACGTCGCGTTCGGAAGCCACTGTTTCTTATCACAACAGCAGATGAATGCCTTGGCTAGGGGCCTGGAAGCCAGCGACCAACCATTTGTTTGGGCAATCAAAGTTCCCCCGAGTGTCGAACCCGTAACATCGGACTCGACAACAGATTGCACTACCAAATATCTTCCCCGTGGCTTTGCGGAGCGAACAAAGAAGAGAGGGTTGGTCGTTTGGGGTTGGGCGCCGCAGCTTGTTATTCTTTCGCACCCATCTGTCGGCGCCTTCATGAGCCAGTGCGGATGGAACTCTACGCTGGAGAGCGTAGCGATTGGCGTTCCGATAATTGCATGGCCCGCGGGCGGAGATCAGCACATCAATTCAAAGTTAGTTGCTGAATTGGGCGTAGGAATTCAGTTCTGCCAAGACACAGATGGACTTCCAGACGAGGAAAGAGTGAAGCAGGTTGTCAGAATGGTGCTAATTGAAGATAAGGAAAATGATATCGGAAAAAGTGCAGCAAAACTGAAGGAAATGGCTCGGAATGCTCTGAAACACGAAGGATCGTCCACGTCAGATTTACGAGCTTTCGTAAGTTACCAGAATGAGCTGAATAGGAGACTAAGCACGATAAAGAAATGGACCCGATAGAAATGATTCCAAGTACTGTATAGAGCTTTATGGCTTTTGGGCTGTGGAAGTATATCTTAGTTAACATCCTTGTGTACTAAGTTCATTATGCTTTTCTTGGGGAATGTCGAGAGACTTTCCTTCTTTATTATTTGAGAGAAGTTTCTTTTGAGTAAGAGAAATTATTGATATTTGTTATAATAGCGGTAATCCACATTTGTTGGGTGTACTAGATATGAGTAGCCATTACACGTGAATTGTGTAATCGAAGTTCTTGTAGTGTGTAGGTTGTATATAGAATGTAATTTTGGAGATAGTTCAAAATGTAAGGAATGATTGATAAATAATGTCAATGTCAATTATAGTTGTGTACAATGTGAATCCTTCTATTTTTTTGCACAGTTAGAATATACATCAATGTGAGGACAATTTGCTTGCGTGTCCGATGAGACACTTTAGAGAGAGGAATTTATGGAGTGGATTTGGCATCGCAGGTGGCAATTGCATATGCATTTGTGAGCATAGTTTATCTCTAGTTATCAAGGTAGAGATTAGGATTCCTGTTGTCAATAGTTTCGGTGACAAAGTACGCAGATGATCACCGACTTGAAATGGGCTTTGCCATTTGTTGTATTATGCCATAAAGGTGTTTGATACAATCCAAATCTCTCTGACATTATTTAGTTAGTGCAATTGCACTTAAGATTCAAAAATATAAAACATGGAAAATTTTAAAAAAATCAAGTTCGAAACCAAACTAGAATGATTACATCTTACAAGACTTTCTGAACCCCTCTTAAGTTCTAAGTTCGAGTAATTATAGAAAGTAGGTGATGCACGATTAACAATCATCAATAACTGAGCACCTCTAGCAATTTGTCATATGAGGGAGTACTAGATTTGATAAAATATTGAAGATGTTATAAAGCTTTTTTATTCAAACATTCAAAATTATTATCTTATCCAACAACAAAATATATTTCCATGGGGACAAGCTACATTGTGTTTTAGCTTCCTTGTATTGTGTTCAAGTAACCGAAATAAAAGAAGAATGAAATTGCACAATGACTAGTGACTGAATTGAGTAACAACAAGAAAATAAGGGTTGCACGAACAATAATCAATAATTGAGACCCTCAAGTAGTTGGTCATACAATGGACATGTAGATGATATTTGTCAATTCAACTTTCCTATTTTTTCAATATGATTTTTGATGGCCTCAAGGTTTTAAATTAATCAAGTTTGATTTGGTACATAAGATGAAGACATTAATTGAAAGTTGGAATAAAAAAGGTGTTAATAAAAACATGCGAGTTCTGTCCCTATTCTCGTAGCTCAAATTGCTCTTTCCCATAGAATATATTTTATTTGTGCTCTACTTTATCATCTTGATGTTGCTCAAATCAATCAAATGAATGAAATTTGTGGTTAAAGGGTTCAATATAAAATAGGTAAATATCCATAGGCTCTAGGTTCAAAACCCAACAATATTGGTTGTTTGTCATAGGTTTTTCTATGCCCCATTTTCAATTTTAATCTCAAGCGATTCTAGGAAAATATTACTCATGAAAAAAATTAATCAACAAATCTAGCTATGTTATTTCTTTCATTTTTTCACATCATCAAGGTATATAGTTGGATGCAATTTAATTTACTAGATAATTTGAAGACACCAATAGAAATTTGTAAATAAAATGGTGGGAATCAAATGCTTGTATGTACCACACCGATTTCATGGCCTAAATTGTCCCTACCCAAATAATATCTTCTATACATGCTAAAAGGTCCCAGGTTCAAAACCTAAGTAGAAATTTTCTTGTTGTAGTACTTTGTTGCCTGCCCTATTAGTTGTATTCTCAAGTACTTGTAAAAAAATAGGTAGTGTGAGAAAAATTATCAATATTTAGCCCATGAAGATGTTGTTCATATGAGTGATAGGTAGATTTTATTGGTCAATCAAACTTTGCTCTTTCTTTATTTCATGGTATCAAGCATTTTGATTGGACGAAATTTAATTGTAAAATAAGACATAGATAAGAATGGAGTGTTAGAAGTCAAAATTTGTGATTGAAGTACTTGCATGTCCACTTTATGGAGGGACAATAATGTCCCTCAATAAATTGTACTCCTAATTATTCCATTCTACAAAGGTATTGAGGCAACAAATAAGAGACACAAATAAACTTACACTCAATGGATAGATTTAAAGGGGCTAAAATGAGCAGTAGGGTCACATATCTATAGGGTAGTAATCCATACACTAGGTTAACCTAGGATTTTCAAGGCCCGCAATCAAGATAGAGTCCAGTTCCCTATTAGGATATCGATAAATTGGTGTAAAGAGGTATACATCGATAATGGATAACAAAAGCATGAATAATATGACTAAAATGTAAATAAGAGATAACTAAGTAGCTGATCAAATAAGAGCACTATGTTAACTAGGATCAATGTTCATATAACAGAAGTTAGCAAATAGCAATGGGGAAGAAAAATACATTAATATATGAAAATGACAAAGAGAGTTAGAGCACTTACTTATAGGGTGGTCGTTGATACATCTATTTCTCTAGAAGCATCACATCAACATAGAATGGCTATTAGGTGGATAAGGGGAACATCATTCCTTTCCTAGGAACATTATATATGGCCCAATAATTAAAGCAATCCAACAAAGAAGAAGAGTCCTTAGGGTTCATTTTAAGGCCCACCCTTCTAAAAAAATATTATAGGATGGGTGGCAAATGTTACAAAAAAGGTATTCATATTGGGCAAAAATGTACGAAATTTTAAAATAAAAGATGTAAAAATAAATTCAAGACATTTTGAAAATAAACCTCATGGTACATGATAACATGCTAACATGTATTAGGATACCGAACAAGGTTATGTGAATGACCCATCAAGACATCGTTCAGTTGTATACATTCACATCATCGAAGAGTGACTCAGATTAAGTTTACCATTTAGAATCATGAATTTTTCTACCATCCGACGTTGTATAAATATTTTACTAAGTGGCATCATGTATTTAGGTCATGTCTGCGGTGCAGTAAGAGTTTTTCATAATGTATTCATAGTTAAAACTTAATTGTTAACATTTTCACTTATACCTTCAACTTTTCTGCTTAATTTTTTTATTTTTCATAATAGTAATCACTTTTAACTTCAGCTTTGAATCCAAATCTAAAAATTACCAAATAAAATGTAAATAAGGGATAACTAAGTAGCTGATCAAATAAGAGCACTAAGTTAACTAGGATCAATGTTCATATAACAGTAAGTTAGCAAATAGCAATGGGGAAGACAAATAAATTAATATATGAAAATGACAAAGAGAGTTAGAGAACTTACTTATAGGGTGGTTGTTGATACATCTATTTCTCTAGAGAAGTATCACATCGACATAGAATGGCTATTATGTGGATAAGGTGAACATCATTCCTTTCCTAGGAACATTATATATGACCTAATAATTAAAGCAATCCAACAAAGAAGAAGAGTGCTTAGGGTTCATTTAAGGCCCACCCTTCCAAAAAATATTATAGGATGAGTGGTGAATGTTCCAAAAAGGTATTCATATTGGGTGAAAATGTAAAAATTTTAAAATAAAAGATGTAAAAAATAAATTCAAGACATTTTGAAAAATAAACCTCATGCTACATGATAACATGCTAACATGTATTAGGATACCGAACATGGTTATGTGAATGAGCCATCGAGACATCGTTCAGTTGTATACATTCACATCACCGAAGAGTGACTTAGATTAAGTTTACCGTTCAAAATCATGAATTTTTCTACCATCCGACATTGTATAAATATTTTACCTAGTGGCATCATGTATTTAGGTTGTGGTCTGGTAACAGTTTTTCATAATGTCTTCACAGTTAAAACTTAATCGTTAACCTTTTTCACTTATATCTTCAACTTTTCTGCTTAACTTTTTGTCTTTTTCATAGTATTAATCACTTTTACCTTCAGCTTTGAATCCAAATCTAAAAATTACCAAATTTTGGAATTATTTTGTATTACTACATTATGTAGAATTAATCATATGTATAATATAATTACAAATATACTAACATTGATGGGCCATTAGTGGAAACAATAAGGAAAAATTAGTGTCAAATTTATCTATGACCCATAAATTTTGGCTAATTTTCCATCATACAACATTCAAAAAATTACCTCCCCTCTCCTCCGTATATAAGTGAGGTGCGACCACCTTCCTTTCCTCCCCTTGCCCACCCTCCCCAGGCAGCGTGGGGTGTGAAACCATAAAGGCAATAATCTTGAAAAATCATGTATAAATATTGACATCTAAAATGATCCATGAGCGTGTCCAATCCAATCCAAGCTAAGGAAAAGATGAATAATGGGTTGATTGAGAAGATGTTAAATTAGCACAAAAGGTAGAACAGATGGAAATTCCTTAGATTTTGGCTTCCTTTTGGCTAGAATTTAATTTTTGTGTGTATATATATGATTCCATCATTCGTGGGCGATGGAATCGGCTAGGAAAAAACCTAACATTAATACCATCTCCCACGAGTGATGGCATTGGCCAAGGATGATAACATCTCATGTAATGTGAAAATAGGTGTCATAGGTAATGAAAATAGATGAATAAAGTGCCAAGTGGTAAGATGCAAGTAATGTATTGGGAGTACAATGTGTATGAGACATAAAAGGATAAGGATGACTTATCCAAGGATAGTTAAGGTTAGAACCACATAGTGATACTCTCTCTGTCTGCTATCTCTAACTGTTAATGATTACACGAATAATCATAGCCCATTTTCATTAGGCCCCTTTAGGAACATGCTTACTAAATAGATGCATCAGCAACTTTAATGTCCACTCCTCTTGAAACTATTATTATTATGTTGATATTACTCTTGGAATGATACTTAGACATTTTGATTATGATACATTAATCAGTAGATGATAGAATATGCAGATATTTTGACTATTGATATGTTGTGATTCACATTTTGATTATGATATACTAGATGACATTGGTAGACAATTCGATATATGTTGATTTTCATTATTTGGATTTTATACTGACACATTATACTGGATGTTCGAGTATAATTATAATCTCATGGATGTTAGAATCAAATTATTTGATATGTGTGATAGACAATAGAATTACTTAATTTTGGATGATGATTATTTATTTTTATATGTATATTTATCTCATGTTGTTAATATGATCCGTAAGGCTAGAGAGGTATTTTTTGTGTTGTAGGACATTTTATCACATACATCGAAAGGGGATAGGGGACCAACCACAAAAGGATGTCGGGTGTTGTGCAACATAGCCAAAATTTGACAACTTGTGAAATGTTATGTTGTGTTATTTTTACATTCCTTGTTAGGAGGTTTCCCATTGTAGGGGTGACCTCACATGTGTGTGGCCATGGGGTGAAATTTTTTTCCTTTCTTTGAATTTTGTGTGTGTTTTATGTGTTTACATGTATTTAATTATTGTAAATTATTGTCACTTTATTAACAATTGTTATTTTGTCTTAATTAAATAATCAACTTGAATTTGTTAACTAAAATAAGGATATGAAAATTGGATAATTATGAGGGTAGGTGGTCCTTGAAATCTTGTGGATGTAAGTTGAGTTTGTGTTGGTTTGTGTGTTATGTATTCTTCCCAAACTTCAAAATTTGGATTTTGACTTGGGAGACTTTTTTGGAGAGTTATGGGACAAGCTATGCTTGTACCATGCCTCTTAAATTCACCCAAACAACCATACCTATGGTTTGACGAGTTAATTTTAGGCTTATTTATGTTTTTGAAGTGTAAAAGGTGAAAATAATTGTACTTTCCTACTTACCACAATTAATTGGTCCTTGGTAGGAATGGTGCGAAAGTTTTTGTGTCTTTTACGTTGTCATAGTCTTACCTGTTCATTTATTGTCTTAGGCATGGTGTTTAACTTGTGTGTTGGAATAGAAGAATGGTGACGTGGAATCCTACATGGAGCCACCTCATCATCCTCACATCCCATTTTCTATTTATTGATGGAATTTTATTGAATAGGGTTACTTATTCATGTTATTCCTTTTGCACTTTTAGAATTAGGGAGCTTGTTGGAGTTTCTTTTGGAATGTGCTTGGCTTGAAGTTGTCAAAAATTTTGTGGAGTAAAGACTCTTGGAAGCTTGATGGAGAGGTAGGATCTCCATCTTTGTTATTTCTTATTTATATTTGTAGATGTGAAAATTTGTGCTTGTTAAATATTGTATGAGTGTTGTGAATATTTTTTTGTGTGGTTGGGTAGTATGCCTTAAGAAGGGAGTGGGAGAGGGAAGTATGGGACCATTGGGGAGGGAAAAGGGAGTTGTGAGGCATGAATTTTGGAGGGAGTGTGATTGGGAGTTTCACCTATGGGGAGTGAAAAGGAAATCATGGTTATATTTTGCATATTTGCAAGGGAGAGATAAGGATGTTTTGTTTTTGTATTGTTCACTTGGAGGCTTTGGGTGAAACTCCTACTTCACTTGGGAGGAAAAAGGAGGTGGTTCCCATATTTCTTTCTCTATTTGGTTTGATATCAAACCTATGTGTTGTTGAGAAAGTTGTAAAATTTGTTGAGTATGTCCTTTTAGATGTGTTGAATGTTTTGGAATGTATGTTTTTGTGGAAGCCATGCTTGTTAAAAAAAGTTGTCAAATGTTACTCAAGATCCTCATTGATCTTTGGTTTGGGATCTCGGGGGTGAATAAGGGGATGGCTTCTTCTCTTATTGGATTAGAAGGTTGGGTGGAGAGCATTGCCTCTTCCTCCTTCCTTTGTATTATGATCCTAGTTTTTGAAATATTGAAGAATGCAAGATTGAAGCTACAAGTTTGAAGAAGGTATGCAAGAAGAATTTTGTTTTTCCTCGTTAAATAACCCCTATGTTGTATTTGATCATAATATTCTTCCCACTTTGAGTGGAAGTTTGTAAAATTTTTATGATTGAATGAAAGTTGTAATATTTCATTTATCCTAAATTGATAATGAGTTAGCGAATGTGGAAAGACATCTTGGTTTCTCACCTTGTTGGAAAGGATTAGACTTAGTGAAAGAAATGGATTTTATGTCCTTGCATTGTAAAAGAATGATTTGGCAAATTGGTAGTTTCCATAGGTTTATTTTAATGTTATAGTGAAAGGAAAACTTAAATTATTTATTTGTCTTGAAATGAAATTCTCCTAAAGTTGTAAGCATTTAAAATTGCAATATATATACATGTATATCTAGAAAAAAAATATGTATTGAAAGGAAGTGTATTGAATTCTTGTTGTTTTGTTGGAAAAATGGAATATGTGAAATAGAATGAATTGTAGAAATGTTATACTCAATTTTTACATTTTATTGCAAAGGGAAAGATAAAGATTGAGTTGATGTTTTGTATTTGGAATTAAAAACTAGATATACTACCACTTTATCCACCAATGAATGGAAAACATCCTCATTAGAATTAATATTGCAATATAAATCAACATAAGAAGAAAAAAATTGAAAATAATGTTTTGTTGAAGGTTATGTTTTCGGGAATTAAACCACCGCCTATGTGCAAAGTGGTGGTTTCAAAATACCACCCAACATAGAATGGAGGTCAATGAATGAACCCCCAAAGGGTGATGGTCACAGGACCATCGACCTTCATAGGATGCTGATTTCATCTCTTTTGATGGAAAAAAAAATTCCATCCATGAAAATCCCAGCTTTTAAATTTAAGAAACATATAAGCTTAAAATACAACATGGATCCTTCTAACAACTAGGAATCGACTAAATTTAAAAGTTATAGCCTTTCAGTATCCTTTTTGACACCCTAACCCCAAAAAATACGCTTCTTGGTGTTGGTATCAAATTGATTCTCCTGCGAGTGCCAAGCAACATCACGAAATTGACAGGATGCTTAAAGACAAAAGAACCATGATATGAGTCATTTTGTATCCGAGGAGGGGATTCAACTGACTCTTTGTCACTCAAGCATTGGAGAAGTGGATATCACCTCACTGAGGTTTGATCTACCCTACCTTACTTTAGGATGTGCCTTCAACCAGGTGAGAAGACCCATTTTGTAACCCATGTTGGTGCAGGAAATCAAGAGATCCTTCTTTGCACAATTTTAATGAGAACTTGAGGAAATATAATCAATGTAACACAATCTAAATCTCACGAGTTGTCACATTAGATATTCGAGATGTTTCCTTGACACAGTTTGGGTTATTAAAGAGAGTAATTGAATCTTGATTGTCCTTGCATACTTTGGAATGGAATTTGTTTATTTGTGGATATAAAGTACAAATAGGGGTAGTTTGTGTAGGTTTCATCATTTGAAATTTTTTTGGTGGGAAGTTAAGCAGGAAAAAGTTAATTATATGAAATATTTGAGATATTTTACAAAAACTAGAAAACTCATAGACAAAATACTTCAGAACAGCCAAGATATTCCTTTCACCATAAGGTGTGCATCAGTGGAGGCCCATAGATGCATGATTTCAAACACTCTTAGATAATTTCAAAACACAAAGGCTCATGCTAAAGACTCAATTAAATGCTAGAAATCCCTAGTTCGTCATGCCTAATATACACTCATAGACTTACAAACATCTTTATCAACATATGAAAGTAAAGTGATTTTAAATTGTTTATTTCATTACCGGATGAATGCTCTTCTCATAATGAAATTACAAATGCCAAAATACTAGCACATAGATAGGATCTTATGTGACTTAGAGATATTTTAACATAATATTGCAATAGGAATAAGAAAAAATATTTGAGAACATTTTGAAAGAAAAGAAAACAAATAATGCACATGATCAACACAGAGTCATTCAAGGTTCATCAGATTCATCAACAGGGGAAATTTTCCTCAACAATCTCAGATCTTGTTAATTTTGTACACTTACAACCACCATGACTTGATCGAATCCAAAGACACAGGAAAATGAATTGGTCTCTCAGATGGCCTCTTAGGAAAAATGGTTTTCTCTCAAACTTTCTCAAAAAGTTAACCCCCTAACCCTATGCAAGAGTGTTCTCATTGCATTTATACATTTCACTTGCTCACTCATCCCAAATTTCCCCCCAAAAGAATAATATTCAAGGAATCCTTTGTTTGCTACAAGTTTGTTCTAGAAAGTGATGTTTAACAAATTTACACCCAAAGCTTCCAGGTGGATAAATCATGAACTGATCACATTTCTTAGACCCTCAACTATGACTGGGATGCCATATCATAATTTTTTGATAGTATTCTTAATCATTATTTTATTCTATCATGTAAGAAATCCCTTTTTAATAATTCACAGGTGGCTCCATATGGATGGATCTGACAAGCAATATTTTCCTCCTTGGAGAAAACACATTGAGAAATGAGTGCCCTCACATGGATACTTGCATTCCGTGCCTCTCATAAATGAGTTTCCTTACATGTATTATTCCACATACCTACTTTGCTATGAGTCCAAGTAAGCCAAGTATAAAGAGGAACCATCAGAAAATTCCATGTGTTTCCTTGATCCAACTATAAATGTGAATTCCAAGGGCAAGTTCCCAAATGAGTGTAGGCCCTCCACCTATTTAGAAACCTAAAGTGTTGCATCAATTTCTTAAAATTCAGAGTATGGGAAGGTCTAGTAGAAGCTTCTAGGTGTCTGTTCAGTGGAACTTCAAAGATGAAGTTTAGAGACAGGACCTCAAACAAGTGTAAGATCTCGACGTGCTTTAGGCCCAAGAAATTTTCCCTGGCCTTGAAAAAGTCTCAATATAAAGAAGATCCAACGGAAGCCTCCACATGTCTCTTCAGTGCACTTTTGATATTATGCCCAAAAGTAGAGACCCTAAACAAGTGCGGGCTCACCATGTTTTCAGCTTGGAAAAGTTGTTGAAATAGTTTAAGGACCAATGGAAGGTGCCACATGCCTAGGGTCTGATAAATTTTCCTAAGCCATTGAAAATTATAAGTATGGGTAGGGCCACGTGAAAACCTCCATGCGTCTCCCGATGCTATTTCAAAAGTAAAAATCAAAGGTCCCCAAATAGGTGGGAGCCCTCCACGTGTCTAAAATATGACAGAGTTACATCCGCCACTAGAAAAATTTAGGTATGGGTAGAGCCAGCGAGAAACCACCATGTGTCCCTTCGGTGCTCTCTTTTGGTATGAGGTTCAAAAGAAGGACTCCCAAAAAGCGTGGGCCTTCCACGTGTCTAGGGTCTAAAATCATTACAACAGCCATTTTGAGAAGTCTAAGCAAGGTAGAGCCAATGGAAACCACCACGTTTCCCTTTGACAAAATCCAAAATCAAGACCCAGAAGTGGATCCTCAAATAAGCGCAAGCCCTCCAGGTGTCCACAACCTGAAAGAGTTGCATTCACCGCTAAAAAAGTTGAACAATGGGAAAAGCCAACGGAAACCTCCACATGTCCCTTTGGCACTATTTTGGTATGAGGCTCAAAAAAGGTATCCCAAACAAGGTCCAGGCCTTCCACATGTCTAAGTATTGGCCGACAAAACTCTCCACACGCATCGGAAATTTTTCAAAAAGTCTATGTATAAAGAGGGGCTAATGGAATCCTCCACGTGTCTCCTTGGCACAACTCCAAAGGTAGGAAAAGCCAGAGGTAGATCCTTATGTAAGTAAAGACCCTCCACATGTCCGAGCCTTCTAATAGAAATGCATCCAAAATGCGTTACAAAATTCTAAGTATTGGAAGAGTGAGAGGAAACCTCCGCGTGTCTCTGAGGTGTTGTTTCAAAAGTAAAATTTAGGGGCATGTCCTTAAAAAGTGCATGGGTCTCCACATGTCTCAAGACTAAGAAATTCACTTCATTCCATTTGAGAATTCTGAAGTAGGGATCTAGCGGAAACCTCCACGTGTCTCCTTTACTTTTGGTAACTCCTCAAAACAATGGACCCAAATAAGGTGGATCCTCAATGAATGGGTTAGCCCTCCACGAAATGTCCTCTAATGGGCCTTAGTGTCTTTACCTTATACTTTCACGCCATTGGATACTACATTCACAAAGACCTTTCATGTCTATATCCAATTAGAAAAGACCATGTTCAAATAAGTTTATAGAGGAAGGAAATCCATGTGTCTCCTAGACGCTCTTTCAAAAAAAATTTTCCTAGGAGATGTCCTCGAATAATACCAAGACCCAATGTGATTCAAGACCCAAGGAAATTCACTTTGATTTGAACAACCAAATGAGGGATAAAATTTAATATATCCATACATGGAGACAAAAATACATTTTAACCATGTGGATTGAGAATTTTTTATGGGCCTTAGAATTTACCTTATAGTTTCACACCCTTCAATACACATTCACATCGGATCCGAAAATACCATGTTTCCAAATATGGGGACTCCCTACAAGTTCCAGAGAGGAAGAATAATAGACAAGACCCCAACAAAAAAAGTTTTTCGGAGAATAGATTAAATAATACCAAACAAACTGTGATAAAAACTAAGAAAGCAAACAACCAATCCCCCAAGAGGGATGAACCAAGAAACAAAAATAAAAATACATCAACCATGGGATTGAGAGATTTTCAACAAACGAAAGTGAGAAAAATTGAGCACAAACATCGGCTCCAATACTATACACTCCTACAATGATGCATGTCTTGATTATGAGAATTCATTCAAGGAAATGTTTAAATGGATTCTTGTCATTA
Source organism: Taxus wallichiana var. yunnanensis (assembly GCA_018340775.1). NCBI lineage: Eukaryota > Viridiplantae > Streptophyta > Pinopsida > Cupressales > Taxaceae > Taxus > Taxus wallichiana. The sequence goes on along the minus strand of CM031243.1, from coordinate 781,308,609 downwards.
AAGTAGAAAATTAACAAGCAATTCCCCGTCCAAGTCTTTTATGAAAAAAGTGTTTTCGCCAATCCGAATGTCAATAGAATGAGGGCCCATCCATAATGCATCAAAATTTCCATGTTTTCACTTATCCTCATGTCTACTATCCTATAGTATCAGAAGATCTCCCACACTGAAAACTCTTGGATTCAACCTTTTATCAAATATTTTCTTCAAATTCTCCCTATACTTCACATGTCTTTGGTGGGATTCTCTTCTCTCTTCATCTAATTTAATAATTTGATTAATATGAGCATCATAAGGATTGACCTCTTGGTTCTCCAATTGTTGTATAAATTGGTAAGAAGAAAATTACATATGCAGGGAAGTAGAGCTTGAGTTCCATACACCAAATCAAATAGGCTCTTTCCAATAGCTCTTTTTACAGTGATTCTATCATCCCAAATAGAAAACTTCAACTGCTCACCCCACTTCCATTTGTTTAATTCCAAGGTCCTTTTGATTATCTTCAAAAATTATTGTTGCTTGATTCTGCTTGTCCATTACCTTGGGGATTATAATTTGAAGCATATGCTAAATTTATCCCATATTCATGACACATGGCTACCAAAGGTTTGGCTCGAAAACTCATAGCATTTTTAGAAACTATCTTAGTAGGCACTCCAAACCTACAAATTATATGATTCAAAATGAAGTCCATAACAGTTTGTGGGTAGCTTTCTTAGTAGGGATTGCCTCCACCCACTTTGTTAAGTAATCAGTGGCCACTAATATCCACTTGTGGCCTACACTTGAAGGATCTTAAATCTCACCAATGAAGTCCATTCCCCACTTCTTAAATGGGGCTTCAATTGATATAGGCTACAAAGGGAGGGAGCTTGAAGCTTTCATTCTTCCTAAAAATGTTAACAACTCTCACACTTTCTTACCAGCAGAGTTGTATCTTTAAAAAGAGTTGGCCACTAGAAACCAACCCTTAATATGTTATGGATAATGACTCTTCAAGTAAACTGCCCCCACAAAATCCTCCATGGAAATCAGCAATTAATTTTGGGGCTTCATCCTCAGTGATACATCTCAAAAGAACTCCCTCATGGTTCTTCCAAGATAACCCATAATCAGTGATGATGTACTTTTGGGAGGATAACGTAAGTTCTCTCTTTTGATTCTTCCTCAAATACTCAGGGCACTGTAGATGTTTGAGATAAAAAATAATATCCTTCTACCATTCAATTGTTCAATTTCTCAAGAATATTCAATCTTTCTTCTTTAACCTCATTTATCTCAAATGTTTGTAGGTTTCTTTCTATCATTAGCTTTTCTAGGCATAGGCCTTTGAGCAATTTTGTAGTTTTGATGTCCATGTCATATTCTTGCAATTTTTTACCAATCGGCATCTCCTACGTGAAGTGTCCATTTCTGACAAGATATCTTTAACCATGGTATGGGAACATAGGCTATAACTTTAGAACTTAAAATATATAGCCTGAAGATTTTTGTGGATTTCACTAAAGCAAATTCCTATTTCTCCATGATAGTATACTTCAGCTCTGCCCCTTGTAATGCTTTACTAAAGAAATCAATTGGCCTTTCAACTCCTTCATCATCCTTTTGTAACAACACATATGCAATAGTATTCTCTGAAGAAAAGGAAAACATTTGCAAGGCCTTTTTGTAGTCAAGAGCTGCTAAAATAGGGCATTATTCAATGCTTCTTTGATCCCAGAAAAGGCTTGAATAATTGCTTCCTCCCATCTGATACTCTAATCCTTCTTCAACATACTAGTGATTGGGATACTCAATTCCACAAAGTTAGAGATAAATCTCCTAATAAAATTTATTTTCTAGAAAAAGGACTGAATTCCATTTTTGGTTCTTGGAATAAGAACTTTGCTAATGGCTTCCACTCTCTCAGGATCGATCATGACCCCTTATTTTGAAACTATATGTCCAAGAAGCTATTTTCCTTTTGAACCCCAAAATGGCACTTCTTGGGATTAAGTGATATACCATACTCCATGAATCTTAATAACATATTTTCTAAATGTTGTAGGTGATCACTCCTTTTTCTTGAAAATATTATCACATCATCCTGATACACAACAATGAAGTCATTTATATATCCTGAAAATTCTACATCCATTGCTCTTTGAAACATGGCTCCAACAGTCATCGGGCCAAACAACATTCTGACATACACATAGGTCCCCCATGGGGTGGTAAAAGATGTTTTGATTTTTTCTGACTGCTTCACAACCAGTTGGTTATACCCATAAAAACCATCCAAAGTGGATAACAACTCTGAACCTATAACCAATTGCAACATGTTATCCATATTTGGTAGGGGATAGTTGTCTTTAATTGATGCCTTATTAAGTTTCTAAAGTCAACACACAATCTTATATCCCCATTTTTTTTCCGAATAGGTACCAGGTTTGCTACGCATGAGGAGCATCTTGTAGGCTGTATAATTCCTCCATCCCTTAACTTTTTCAACTCTTCTTGCATTTTTAGGAAAGGAGGGGATTAATTGGTCTTTGTTTCTACCTAAACGGATTGGCATTGGCTTCCAGGGGTATTTCATGCTGAAAGAGATCCTCCCTATATTCCTTCAATTCTTAATACAACCAAGCCAATTAGTCCTGGTACTTTTTAACAATTGGACATATCACTCATTTTCTTCTTTGTTCAAGTTGTTGCCTAGCCAAATTCTCCTAGGTTTATTCTCTTTCCCATGTTATATTCTTCAACATCCCTCGAGGCTAACATGTATCTATTAATAATGCAATCAACATTATCAAAATTTGATTCTAGTGCAACCAAACCTATGGGAATAGTATTAGTTTTCAATTGGATAATGTTTTTACCAAACAAGGTCTCTTTTATATCATTTACACAAACCATTGGTTCCCAGTCCATACTTTGATTCAAAAATTCCCCTTTATTTTGTAGAAACCTTTGGACCTGAGCATCATCTTCAAACACCTTCCAGTGCTTGATATTGTCAGGGACAGATGGTCTGGTCAATATTTCAATATGATATTCACAATAGGGAGACATTGTATAATTCTCAAACCTAGATCCTAATAATTGTGAATTTTCTATATAATATTATAGCTCTATCATGATGTATTATATTGAAAAATCAAACATTTCAATGAAGTCTCAAATGCATGCTTATATTTTTCATTCTTTGACTCTTTGTAGCATATAACTTTATGACTTGATTGAATATCAACTCCAAATCCCTTTAACAATAATATCTTGAAACCATATTTCCATGCAATCCTTAGACCCAAAAGCAGTGCTTCATACTCATTAATATCATTTGTTTGTGCACTAAAAATTGAGTTTAAAATAAAAGTTAAACTCCTCTTGGCTTCGAGATATCAAGACAACACCAGCGCCATTACCAAATATAGAACAAGCCCCATCAAACATCAAGGTCCAAGGGAACCTACCTACTCGTGATACTTACACTCATCAATTTTATGCTCTTTACAATCAGCATAGACCACAAAATTACCAACATCGACATCTCATGTACAATACTTCATAATAAGCATTGTTAGGGTCCTTAATGAGATGTAACATTTTCTTCTCACCATATAACTTCACAAGGCTTCCCTTAATTGGTATGGTTAGATAAGAAATGTCCATTTTCACACTTCCACCAACACTAGCTGCCCACTTTTTGGATAATAACATCCCCATTTTTAGGAAATCCACAATAACCACATTCATGGTTAAGCAATTTCCTTGAAAATTTGCTAGTTCCACTACTAATCCTTTGACCAATATAATTACTATCACTTCTCTTGAATCCATGGTAGTACATTTTCAAAAATTTGTTGTTACCTTGATATTTAACTCATTCATGACCTCAAGAGGCATTACATTACATGAGGCTCCTAAATCAAACATGTAATTATGTACCAACCTATATTTAATAATCAAAGTGGTAAAAATGGATCCACATTAAGATGAGATTAAACTATAGGAGTTCCCAAATATACCTTAGATGATTCACCCAGTTCCTCCAATGCTTGTGGTATTTCTGATTCTGCAATAATAGGAGGAACCTCTATATTATTAACACTTTTTCCCTAAGTAATATTTTCTTCCTTAAATCCCAAATATTCTAATGGTCCTTTTTCTATGTTCACTGATTCTAAGTAATTCAACAATAAGAACAAGAACCTTGATTTGACTCAAGATTTGGGCTATGTCACAAGGAAAATATTTGTGTAGAGTATTTTAGGGAGATTCACAACTTCATCCTATAATATGGGAGTATTCACAATCGGGCATTGGTAGGAGCACATGTTTTATTTTGGGTTGTTAGGCCTTTTCCGATGTATCTTTCTTAGGGGTTTCCTTTGGGATATTACTAAGAACTAGAACTTTTGGATTGGTTTGTGGCCCTCCCCTTTTCTAACCTTACTTCTTGTTTATTCTTTCTCTTAAGAAACTATTGCATTCATCAATAGTTTGATGTCCTCTTCGAGGGATCCTTCCATCATACATTTTAATCATCAAAGCCCTTAAGTATTCAAAATCATGATTGGGCGAGATCAAATGCTTATACCATATACACTTCAAAAGCATTAATGGGAGGAAGAGGTAATACCCAGTGGAAATAATCCTAGAAGTCTTCAATAATTCTTGCACTTATTAATTAAGTTTAGGTTTCCCCCTACTAAGGATTTCACAGTCTCTCCATCGTGCACACATCATCATACGTCTCATTATCATCTGCTTCCTAAACCTCCTAATCTAGATCACAGGAGGAGTGTGGTAAGAAAACTTCTCACACCACTTGATAACATTGGCCTCCTCCACCGTAGCAACCCTAGAAGTCAAAGGATCGGAACAAATCTATTCTCCCGGGGTTGAGGTTGTCTATTTCTGACCCCACATACCCTTTTCCTTAGTCATCTGGTCTATGATCATCTCTAGGGTGATTTCAAAATCTCTCCTAACCTTGTGGCTTATGCTGACCTTGAGAATTTATATCATATACCTTTTTTTTTTTGCTTTGGCCAGTTTATAGGATATATCTTTAATTACTCCAGCCACAAAGTTTTTACAATCTCTTCCATATTCATAGCGTTTATAGACCGAGGCTTTTCAAGATTGATTATCTTAACACCTTCTCTCTTATGAGGAATTCCAACTTCTTTGATGTTATTTTCTCATTTACAAGGCCATGGTGAAATCTTACCCTAATGTTCCCGGTTCTTATCTCTCAAGTAATAAGCAACCTTTTTATTAAAAGCATTAGAATATTTTATCAAACATGACACATCACTTGGCCTTAGGATTACAGGTAGCCTATTCAAGGTCTTATTGAACCAGTATTGAAATCATGGATAGATTCATTTGGATTTTCTTAATATTTTCTAATTCAGATAAAAGGAACTTGGATCTGTCTTATCCCCATATTGCAATATAAAGGAACTTTTCATCTCGGTCCATGAATCTATTGAATTATCTAGTAAAGCCTTGTACTAGTCACGTGCATCCTCCTCAAGAGTATGAATAAGTAGTTTTATATACACATCTTCAAATAGAATTTCAAATTCTTCCATCATATTGACAAAGAGTTTTAAATGTTGGTCACCAGTGATGGCATTATTCCCTTGAAATTTTGGCAACCTATTTATGACATCTTGTGTCACCATATTAGGATATCCATCGATACCTTTGAAATCTATAGGTTCAAAAGTGTTGACATCAAAATGAGGTCTAGAATATTTTCTTGCCGATGATCTTAACTGAAAACAAAATGATGTAATCTTACACAAATAGCTTTCAAAATCTATTCTCAATGACTTTCTTGGAAAACAAAACCTTGGATGAAAAAATTAAGACACAATGTATTTATACTTAAACTCATGAAAAAGATTAATAATTACCCTAAGACGTATGGTAATGTTCAACCATAGCATTTGTTATCTCTTTTTTTTTTTTACTATCTCTAAAACTTTCCAAACTTGCCACTTTTTGTCTTTCCTAGTTGGTAATAAATTGATTCCTTAATGAAGAAAGATCTTCTTCCCCCATATTTGCAGTATCAATGAAAAAATTTCAAGACACATCTTTAGACAATGAATCATGATGAACCATGATATGAATCATTTTCATTTAGGGGTAGAGGTATTTAGCTTGAGTCTTTATCACTCTATCATTAGATGCAAATGGATAAACCCTCACTTGGAAATACTACACAATGAACTTTAATCTAACAAACCTCACTGACATTTAAACAACATATTTGTACTTAAATCATGCCTTACCAAGGTGATGTGTAAGACCTAACAATTGGTACTTTAGGATAAACCTTTTTGTGAAGGACATCAAGAGATCCTTCTTTGGACAATTCTAATGATAAACTTGAGGAAATATGATGAATGCAACACAATCTAACTCTCACGAGTTGTCACACTAGAGAGTGGAGATGTTTCTTGGAGAAAGGTTTGGGTTACTAAAGATAGTAATTGAATCCTGATTGTCCCTACATACTTTGGCAATGTGGTTTTGTTCATTTGTGGATATATAGTACAAACAGGGGTAGTTCGTGTAGGTTTCATCATTAGAGAATTTTTTTGGTGGGAAGTTAAGTAGGATAAAGTTGATTATACCAGATCTTTGAGAGCTTTTACAAAAATTGGAAAACTCATAGATAGAATGCTTTAGAATAGCCAAGATATTCCTTCCACTAGAAGGTGTGCATTAGTTGAGGCCCGTAGATGCATGATTTCACACACTCTTCAAGAATTTCAAAACAAAAAGGATTTTGCTAAAGAATTAAATGCTAGAAATCCTAGTTCATCATGTATAAGATACACTCATAGGATTACAAGTAATCTTTATCAACATAGTGAAAGTAAAGTGATTTTAAATTGCTTATTACATTACTAGATGAAGGCTCTTCTCATAATGAAATTGTAAATTCCACAATACTAACACATGGAAGAGATCTTGTGTGACTCAGAGATATTTTAACATAATATTGCAATAGGAACAAGAAAAACTATTTGAAAACTTCTAAAAGAAAAGCAGACACAATAATGCACATGATCAACATGGATTCATTCAAGGTTCATTAGATTCATCAACATGGGAAAGTTTCATCAATAATCTAAGAGCTTGTCAATGGATGTACACTTACAACCACCTTGACGCGATTGAATCCAAAGACAAAAAAATTAAATTGGTCTCTCGATGGCCTCTCGGGAAAAATGGTTTTCTCTCAAACTTTCTCAGAAAATTTAACCCCACAACCCTATGCAAAAGTGTTCTCATTCCATTTATACATTTCAATATCTCACTTATCCCAAATTTTTCCCACCAAAATAAGAATATTTGAGGAATCCTTTATTTCTTTACTACAAGTTTGTTCCCAGAAAGTGAATGTTAACAAATTTACATCCAAAGATGCCAAGTGGATAAATTATAAACTTGATCTTGTTTCTCAAACCTAAACTATGATTGGGATGCCATATCATAATTTTTTGATAGTATTCTTAATTATTCATTTTATTCTATCATGTAAGAAATCTGATTTTTAATAATTCATGTAGGGGCTCCATATGGATGGATCTCGAAAAGCAATAATTTTCTCCTTTGAGAAAAAACCAAGAGAAATGAGTGCCCTCTCTTGGATACTTACATTCGTGCCTCTTAGAAATGAGTTTCCTCGCATGGATTATTCCACATACCTACACCGTAAGTCCAGTCCACAAAGTATAAAGAGGAACCAGAGGAAACCTCCATGTGTTTCCTCTACATAATTGTAAAAAGGTGAAGTCTAGGGGTAGGTTCCCAAATGAGTGAAAAACCCTCCATGTGTTTCAAAACCATATAGATTTGCACTTTCATTACTATAGATCGGTATGGGAAGGTCCAACAAAATCTTCCACATGTCTATTCATCACCAACTTCAAAAATGAAGTCTAGAGGTGGGTCCTCAAATAAGTGCAGGATCTCCATGTGCCTTGGGTCTAAGAAATTTTCCTATCCTTCAAAAAAGTCTCAATATAAATAAGAGTGAGCGAAATCCTCCACATGTCTCTTTATCACACTTTTGATATGGTCCCCAAACACAAATACAACAAACAAGCATGGGATCACCATGTGTCTCACTCAAAAAAGTTGTTGAAAGAGTTTAAGGACCAATGGAAGGTGCCACGTGCCTAGGGTCCGAGAAAGTTTCCTTGGTTATTGAAAAGTCTAAGTATGGGTAGGGCAAGAAAAATCTCCACACGTCTCCCCACACTCTTTCAAGAGTAAAAATTAGGGCGGGTCCCCAAAATAGGAATAAACCCTCCACATGTGTCTAGAAACGATAACAAAGTTACATCCACTACTGAAAAATTAGGTATGGGTAGAGCCAACGGAAACCACATGTCCCTTCAACACTTTTTTTAGTATGAGGCTCAAAAGAAGGACTCCCAAATAAGTGCAAGGGCCTTCCCGTGTCTAGGGTCCAAAATGTTTCACCGACCATTTTGAAAAGTCTAAACAAGGGTAGAGCCAATGGAAACCACTACATGTCCTTCAAAGGCACAAATCCAAAAGTAAGACCTAAAGTGGATCCTCAAAAAAGTGCAAGCTCTTGACATGTCCAAAACCGAAAGAATTGCATTCTCTGCTGAAAAAGTTGAAGTATGGGAAAAGAAAGTGGAAACCTCCACATGTCCCTTCGGTGCTCTTTTGGTATGAGGCTCAAAAGGACTCCCAAACAAGCGCAGGCCTTCCACGTGTCTTAGATCTAAAAAAGTTACACCGGACACTAGAAAAGTTCAAGTATAAAGAGGATCCAATGGAAGCCTCCACGTGTCTCTTTGGAACAACTCTAAAGGTAGGACATAGAGGTGGATCCTTAAGAAAGAAAAGACCCTCCATATTTCCATAATCGATAGAAATGCTTATGTTGCTGAAAAATTCAAAGTATGGGAAGAGTGAGTGGAAATATCCATGTTTTCCCTGGTGCACTTTCAAAATTAAAATTTAGGGGCAAGCCCCCAAACATGGGCACACCCTCAATGTGTCCAAGGCCTAAGAAAGTCTCTTCTTTTTGAGAAAGTCTTAGTATAAAGAGGAGCCGTCGGAAGCCTCCATGTGTCTCCTTGGCGTAACTCCAAAGGTAGGACCTAGAGGTGGATCATCAAATGAGCATAGGACCTCCACATGTTCTCTTACAGCTCTTAGGCATTTACCTTATACTTTCATGCCCTTCTCCTTCCTACATTTAAATAGACCTACCACACTATATCCAATTAGAAAATACCATGTTTCCAAGGATGTTGGGACAAGGTTTACAGAGAAAGCACAATTGTGAAAGATGCCCAACAACAAAAAAATTTCCTATAGAGAGAAGATTGTAAATAATACCAAGACCCAATGTGATTCATGACCCAAGGAAAGGACTAACAATGAAAACCAAATGAGGGAGAAATATTTCACATATCCATATAGGGAGACAAAAAACACATCTTAACCATGCGGATTGAGAAATTTTTGACAAACAGGGTGAGATTAAATTGAGCACTAACACTAGGAACACATTAAAATCTTAAACACTTATCCCAAAAGTTACAAAAAAAAATTATATATTTTTATGTTAAAATGTTACAAGGGTATCAATCCTAGTGTACATTAAATTAATTTTCACCAATAATCTCTACTTTACAAAGGATGGACCAAGTCTAAGTTAAATGATTAAATATTCTTAATTTATCTCTAAGGTCAAATAATTAACATTCAACTAGGGAGGTGCCATAATTTAATTTACTTGGTTAAATGTTTTTCTCCTCCTTAATTAACATTTACACTCTAGAAGATTTTACGTTATACTTAGTTTCTTTACTTCCATAATCTTAATAAATTAAATGTCCATTTCACTAATTTTCTATAACATACTAGAAACTAAGTTAATGACCTTGCTCAGTAAGGTGATTAAATGCCCCCACTCACCCATCTACACATACCTTTAAATTATTTAAAACATCTATAAGATTCTTTCCTACCAAGCAATAGTAGGGTTGATTCTCAACCCTTGGATCAAATCAATTGAGGCCACTAGATCCTAGGTTCCAAAACTAATCCTAAAAATCTTTATGAATTTCTATTAATTCCTTTTCTTTACCCTAGTCTCCTCATTTGGTCTATTTTCTTTTGTTTAATTTGTAGGTTGGAGAAATGGAAGCCATGGGAGCAAGGAAGGAAGAAATTATGAGGAATTTACAAAATCAAGCTTAGTTTAGTCTAGGTTGTAGATTTATCATTGTAATTTATTTCATTCAAGGATTGAAGGGGTTTTCCACTCCAAATCTAGATTTATTACAAAGTTATTTGTATTTTGAGTTTTCTATTTGGGGAAAACCCTACTTCCATTAATATATATGAGATTTAACACTTTTTAATTATCCATTTGAAGTTTTACTTTCTTGAACAATGTATTTTAACTATCATTTGTTTTCTAGAGGTTTCCTCTTAACTTTTACAATTAAATTTCTATTTAAACCAAGTTAAAATTTGCACAAGCGTGGATTTATGTTTTCCATCGTTAGTGATAGAACTACTACCCAAAATTAGGTCGACGGTCCTAGGACCACCACCTTGCCTGAGTAATGGTTCTAAGATTGCTGCCTTGCTCGACCGGTAGTGGTTATAGACCACCACTCTGCATAGGGTGGAAATCTTTTCCTTAGAAACATAACTTTCAAAACCAAAATTTTCAATAAAAAGACACTAGAGAGTTTTAAAATTCATTTTGAACTTAATTTTATGTGCCTAATGTTTCCATTGCAATTTTAATTCATCTTTTCATTCCATATTAAATTTAATTATTTTAAGCATTTCCTACTTTAATAGTAAAAACAACTACAAGATCACTTTCATTTTATTCAACAAACTATCTTTCAAATCCAAAAGTAGAAAAGAAACTAAATCTACTTCTAATATTGTTGTTTTTCTTACTACCAAATGCATTATTTCAACAAAATAATTTACTTAACATTTATACCATCTTTACATTTTGACTTCTAATATTTTTTTCAAATAGCCACTAACAATCTTTGTTCCACATTCAAGGTTTCCAAGCATACACTATTAGTATTTTACAACTTCTATATTCTTTCTTTTCTTTTCACAATACTATAACTTCAACAATGATAATGAACTTTCTTTTTCCAATACAACTTATAACTAAAATTTTAAATATGATTTACATTGATTCATTTCTTTACATACTACGATTTGAGATAAGAAAATTTACAATTCCTCAATGAGCTTCCTTCAAATAATAATCCAACTTACAATGCAAAATTCTTTTTAAAAATATAGTATTACAAGTCTTCCACCTTAAGTGGGAATAACAAGAAAGTTTCACATCACCCAAGTTTCAAGAGAGTCCACAATGCTTCACTTGATCAACAACGAAAAAGGGGAGAGGAAACACTCTCCACCCAACCAATAATCCAATGAGGAGAAGAAGCTATCCTCCTCATTGGCCCCTGAGCCCCAACCAAAATGCAATGAAAGATGGATCCAACTCATGGCAATAAAACAAGCTTCCACATCACAATACAAGGATTTCACAACCATACCAAAACATAATCAAATCAAACTACAATCACAAGAAGGAAACCAACAAAATATACAAGGCTTCAAAATGTAAAGCCAAAGGAGCAAGGATCTATGGGGAGGTCACTTATGCCTCCCAATGGGAATTAGGTTCCCACCTTAAAACCCTCCAATATACATCTCAAAACCCCTACATAACTCTTATGCCTCCCTCAAGATCCTCTTATGCCTCCCACATTCTCTTATGCCTCCCTACTATCTCTTATGTCTCCCTCATAAAAACCAAGTAAGAAATGAAAACATTTATTTTCCAAGGCTGGAAACCCAACCCAAATCCCTAAAAATGTAATAAATGCTTATGCCTCCCTAAATGTAAGATCTCCATAGTCACCTCCTACACCACACTTAGTAAATCTACCCAAGCACCCATCAAGCATACCAAAAACTTTAAAACATACACATATACAAAATATAAAAGAAACCATTTAACAAGAGTGTAGCTCCTACCTTTCATATTAGAGCTTGATTTAAGAGTCACACAAAAATTCCTTCAAGCCAAAACTTTCAACAATAAGCTCCAATAAAATCCACAAGCACTCCAAAATCCTCTAACTCCAAAAATGCAAGAGAATAAAATAAATGAAGTAACCCCCAAACAAGCAAAAAGAACTTGAATAAATAGAAAAGGAAGAGAGGAGGGTGACGTGGCTCCATATAGATGCCACATCACTCATCCTCAATTCTACTTCATAAGTCATACCTCAACCTCTTTACACACACAAACCACCTCCACACCCCCAAAGAACAAACTATAAAACCCATGTTAGAAAAGTGCAATAAATGTAACTTTTTGACTTACAAAACACACAATGGGGTCTATTTTCCACCCCCCAATCCATAGGTAGGGTTTGTATAGAATATTAAGAGGTGTGGGACATGTTTAACTTTTCCCACAAGCCTCCAAAATTGGCCCTTAAGGCCAAATCCGAATTTCCATGAGGAGGTAGAGTGTATAACACTCAAGGTCACAAGCACTCAACTTACAACACATAACCCAAAGAGCCATCTAATGTAATAAATGACCTCTTTTTGTCACATTTATATTTAGTTTAGTTACATGGTTAATTAACTTAATTAATAAATTTAAATCAATTAATGATAAAAGGAAATACACCACAATCTAAATAATTAATACAAGGAAAATACATCACTATAAAATCACATACTAAAATAAAATAAAGGAAACTAAATAAAAAAACAACACACAAACCCTTGGTCACAATTGGAGGTAATCCCCATGGGGAACCCCTAACAACAATTCAAACACACACACAACAAAATACATGTTTCCATGGTGACCATTGTTGAATTCATCTAGCATTCCAATGTGGTTGGTCTCCAATCCCCCATTTTTGTTGTGATATGTTTACCTGCAAAACACATAATACCTCCTTCGGCCTCATGGCCGCATAAAAATCCAAGATAAAATATACAATATAAATCCACAATCATCTACATGTGAATTAAATCATCATCTAGGAAAGTAACGTTATCATTTACAATTTCTAACAACATCTCGATTCTACATTTCATCAATATCAATAGAATCACAAGATTAGTTCAAATATTACGGCCTACTCAATATGAAGAAAACATCGAATGTCGAATATATAACCATGTCAACAACATATCATCATCCATATAAAATATCTCTAAGAATCCACACACACACACACATCATACTATAAATCAAATCATACAAAATCGATAGTCTCAAGTATCTCTATCATCTAACATCGTGCTAAGTCAAAATGAAACAAAATATCCATAAGTATAGTCAAAATTATCGAAATCAACAAGTAATAAGTGTCGAAGGGAAAGTGGGCATTACACAAACAAATGTGTAAAATTCATGGATTTAAAAGAAATTGGGTTTCCCTCATAGTTGAATTAAAAAAAACAAGTAAATGATTTTATTAAATAACAACAAAGATCCATTTAAGGATCACTACATTTAACAATGGGAAACATTACAATGGAAAATATTTACAACTAATATCAAGAGAGATTTTTCATGGTTGTTCCCTCTTTCTCTTATGGTTCCTCCTCCTCCACTTCCTAAACCTCCAAATAAGAAAAGAACAAATGAGGTTGTTTTGGGGAAAATAGGAATTAAAAGAGAACCATAAGGAAATTTAGGAAACCTAAATATAAGTGCTAGGATGGATCCAATCCTATGGCCCAAATTAAACCCTACCTCACTTAAGTGGGAAGGTATTTTATGGGAATGTAACTTTAAAATAAAAAGAAAGAACATGGGTAATGGGGTGAATGGGGCCACTTAGTGGCTAGGTAAAACAATTAAACCTTTGAGTTAGAAAATAATATAACCTTGGTACTTGATAACTAATTTAACTAATGGGACTTAGTAGATGTTTTAAAATGTAAATATAACTTAGGAAGTAAATTATAATATTTAATTATTAATTTAATTCTATTATTCATAAGCTTGTGTAGAAATCCCTAACCGAGAAATTTATTAAGTGTGAAAATGCCTAACCTTGCTTACACTTTTAAACAAAAAAAATTATTACCATAAACTTGAGTTTTAATTTTTATTTTCTTTGTTTGAGGGTAGAAAGTTGTGGGCATTAAAGCAACCCTTATGTGCAAAAAAAATTATTAGTAACATGTATGAAAGATGAAAAGTAAAAGATAGGGTGTATACATATACCCCATTGTTTATTACCACAAGTAAACCTAGAAAAATATGAGGCGATCAATGGAAAGAAACATTCCCTATCACGAATATCAAAAGTAGATACTAAAAGTAAGAACATAAAGGTATGTCTTATATGAAATATACCCACCAAATTGTACTGTTAGTATGGGTTTTCCTATCATGTGCATGTGTAATCAATGTTACAAGAACCATGGAGAAGAAATAGTGAAAGGAAATGCCATAGAATAATTAGTAAAATAAGACATAAATCACCTAGCTATGGGCCCTTAAGACGGATGTCTTGTCCTAGTGTCAGAGATCTTATAGTTATCTGATTTTAAAACTAGGAAAAAATTAAGATTGTTAAAAGTATGCATCTAATTCGTTGAAATGAATGATTCGAGATCGAGTCCTAATGCAAAAAATGTCACATTTTAAAGATTTTGGGAGTAAAAGTGACATTCATTAGAAGTGTTATGTTTATCGAGACCAAATTTCAATAGAGAAATTTTTGTTTTACATAGTCACTTGGTTTGTATTTTCTTATTGCTCTTATCGGAATTGAGATAAATGAACTCGAAATTCCAAATTTTGGTGTATTTTAATGACATGGCATGAGTATTAGGTGGTAACGGAGGACGATTATGCACCGCATGCTAGGGAGTGTGACCATGATTCAACCGATTGCTTTTAATTTTGTTGTGTAGATTAGGTCTTATTTGGTCTTTTTACTTTTTCATTCATCAATGCTTCATTATTATTCAAACTTACATAACCGGGTAGGTTTGGATAAAATACATAAAGATTTGGGATGGTTTAAATTTTATTTTGTCAATTTTTATGTGTCAAACTTGAGAAATTCATGGCCACATTTTGTCAGACGACATCGGCCCCTTTGTAACAAGAGGGTTCATGGTGTCAAGGAGGGGGTAAAATTTTGTTAGTGGTCAATGGCATAAGAAAATATTTTCTATGGGATGATGACGTAGGAAATTTTATAGGTAGAGGCTGTAAATTTTGATATTTTTATCAACAATTGATTTTACATACTTCTAATGCTTGTACATTTTTTTATCATTTTTGACAAATAGAAGAATGTAGTATCTTCTTATGGTGGATTTTGGATGTATCATGGATCACTAATTTAATTTTATCACCGAGCGAGGTAGAGGTGACCCAATTATAAAGTGTTGGGGATTTAGGGGCTTCATGCAGATTCATAGGATACCATTGGATTTGGATGTATTACAAATGTTCTTAGCCATATGGGAGACTAGATCTAACACCTTTTGGAGGTAGATAGATAGGTGATGAAGGAGTATGTACTAACCTTGGAGGATGTTTGCGGTATTTTTGGATTATCCATTGGAGGCATGCTATTGGGAGTGGGGCATATGATGAGACTATGTTATGTGTTTAACTCGGTACTATGTAATCCATAGGAATTTCTAATATATAAAAAGTAGTTATGCAGATTTTTGTGGTAGAGATAGTGTGCTATAAGGAAGATGGAACAATCATGTTGTTTTTTATATTAGTATGAAGATATTTTGTAGATCATGGGGTATTAATTAGTGGGGAACTACCATATAGATTTAGTTAGTACACAATTTGTACATGGATAGAGCCTGAAAGGTTATAGGGTCATGAGACCCGTCATATTATTGAATAGTTAGAAATATGAGAGGTTCTCAACATATCTAATTATAGGGGTAAGTGCATGAAATTGGGGGCCAAAAAAGGACAAGAATGTCAAAAATAAAAATACGTATGCGTTTTGTTAAAACACTCATGTTTTAGTTTGTTTGGCTCGAGAATCACCAAAGCATAACACGTACACGTTATATAACTTGTACACATTACATAACATGTACATGTTATGTTGACTATAAAAAAAAAAAAGAGCATGAGCCTCTATCATTTTTCCTCCCTCAAATGCGAGTTTCAAAGCTTGTTCGTGCCCTCATGTTTTTCCATTCAGTTGGATCTCAAGCTCAAAGGATCATTTCTGGATTGTTGGGAAGATTTGAATCGACGATGGCGCCACAGAGAAGAGGTAAGCACATTTATTTTCTCAAAATTGCATTGAAATATGATAATTATAGATTAAAATTTGAATTGAGTACATATTTTTTATTGTTACAATTAGAGGTCGAGGGAATCAACCACAACCAAACCCTATTATTCCTGACATCCCTCCCAACACTCCCACAATTACTCAACATCCCTCGGGTAGTCAAGAAGATTTAGTAGCCCAAATAGTTGAAAACAAAATTGAAATTGAGGAGTTAATCAAAACAATGAGGATGCACAATGTACAAACCCCCACCACACCTCTCTTGTAAACATATTAGAGGCATTACTTATTCAAATTGATGCTGCTTTGCAATGGGGAAAATTTATCATTGGACAACTTACAGAGAGGGTTGTAGGGTTTATTATTCCAACAAATTGTCATATGTGGATGTAAAGAAAAATTAAATTTCAAAAGAACTCATATGCACCTTATTCACGGACCCCCACACTAATCTTACTATTTCGTTAACATGTAAATGATTTCCCATCCATTGGTGCAATAATAATTTGATTAGAAATAATTTTTGGGACCGATGGTGGATGGTGTTTGATTTTTCACCTTGTAGTAATAACAAGGTGCCATTGTACTTTCTAAGGAACCCCTACTATGATTTTATCCTCAATGAGATCCCAAATAATTTCTATTTTCGAGGTTTTAGGGCTGAGAAAAAGGATCTCAGCACAGAGGATCAACCAGGTGCACAATGTGCACCTATTCAAGCAGTAGATTCCCCACGATTCCCCTTACCCCGACATTGTCCCTCAAGTAGTGAAGGAGACAGTAGATATTGATACACTCCACGTGCTTCGGGGAGGAGGGTATCTCGTAACCCTTGTTCTACATATGAAGGATATTTTGAGCCAAATGCTTGTGGAGGTACATAGAGTATTCCCTCAAGAAGTACTAGCATGAGGCCACATTATTTCTCATCATGTGGTAGCATATGTTTGGGGAGTGAGGAGGATGATACTTTCATGTTTACTAATTTTTGTGCATCTAGTGATATGGATGAACATGATAATGTCACTATGTCATATGTCCTTTTGAGTGAGACATTTGGATTACATTCATTAGTGTCACCTTTGTAGGAAAATTTGTTATGTTTTGTTATGTGTGTTACAAAAATTTTGGAGTACTTGATTTACTTATATATGTTAAATTTATGAAATAATTGTATTTGTACATGTACATGCATTGATAATACATCATGCATGGGAGGTACATCTTCATCCCAACCATAGTCTTGAGCACCATGCATACACATAAATTCACGGAGGTAATTTAGAATGTTAATTATGTAAAATTTTCACATACATGTGTGTGTGTGTGTGTGTTACTTTTGAAGTCAAATATATGTATGCTCTTGTATGTCCATCTAACTCACATGATATACATGTTTGATAAAGATGTTGACTTCACTAGACACCTGTTATCACCGAATCACAAGCACTTCTCATCAGATTTCTAGTTTGATCACTCTAAGCATCCAATGTGATTGGATAACATGGGTACTATCTCCAAGTTGTGGGACTTGCTGCTTGAGATAGACCTCAGAGAAAGTATCCTAAACTACACGCCACAATCTACTCTAATGCAGAAAACTAGCTATTAACCTAAAATTCCAAGGGACCAGAGAGAGAGAATGCATAAAATGAAAGCCTACACTAAAGCGGTGATACAACAGCAAAAGAGGGTGTGAGAGTAATCTCCAATGTGTGAAATACAGAGGCAAAGTGCACACTAGAAGAGGTGATGACATTCACCATAATCCAAAGAAAATGCATTCACAAAGCAATATTCCAAGCACACACATGTTAATGAATCCCTGAAAGAACACAATAATAGACACAATATTCTTATAGAAAGATCAAAGGGGCAGAAGGATGCGAAAACACGGCGGGGAAGATGCATCCACAAACTGATATTTTATTGCTTCATGATATGCACAGATTCGATCTATTACAAGATAAGGGCCTGGATCACCATGCAAGAGTCCACTACAAGGGCCTGCAACACACTGTTCCACAAACCAATTTTGACAGAGCTTTGCTACCCAAAACTCTCCCTTTACAATGAGCCCAACACTTCATTTTATAGAAAAATGAGAAGGAAAAGAGAAGGGAAAATGGAAATCCCGAAATCTGTCCTTCAACCACTGTAAGAGGCATTAAATTGAGTGAAAAGGATTTCCATTACTTGCAAAAAGGCTCCCCATATTGTCCCATGTGTGCAGTGAGAGAACGAATGATGACCATGCCTCTTAATTGCACTCCCAGCTACCAATAAAACACTTACGAACCCGGACACGTTTCCTTAAAAATATCAATCAATTTCTGATCAAATCTGGAATTTCTTAATTTCTGTGAATCCTCGGAACCACAATTCCAACGGTACCAATTTTGTGTAATTTCATTGAGAAATGCAAAAGTTATGGCCTTACGAGTGCGGGCAGGCTATTTTGGGTCAGGTAAATGAGCATTAGAATGAATATGTTTATTTTATTTTAATATATCTACCCTCATTAAAATTAAGAAATCCCTTCTATGAAAGTGTAGAGGACGTCGTTTCATTCCAGTGAAAGTCCAATTTTATGAAAATCGTCGGAGTCAAAAGTTATGGCCGTTTGAAGTTTCCTGACCAAACATTGACTTTTCTTCCCTTCCTTCGGCCATTTCAGCTTTTCGCGTCCCACACGCGTCCCTTTGTCCCATTTGGTTTCGGTGCAAATTTCCCATTTAGGCCGAACCAAATTGTTCGCGTCTCATGTATATGTCCCATTTGCTTTGGACCTCACACAAATTCACTGATTACCATTCGCGCCGTTTGTCCCAAGCTGAGACAAAAGTTCTCATTTCAGCCCGATCCGGCTGTTCATCCCCACTATTTGGGCTGCCTTGACTCATTTCGCCGGTTCGGCCGGTTCGCGTCTTTTTGTCCCGCTTGTCCCAAAGGCGACCCTCTCAGCAGTTAGCCAATTTTTTCTCTCTTTTCGGCCAGTTCGGATTTCCGCGTCCCACGCGTCCTTTTGGCCCGGATGTCCCATTTGCTTTCGGACCGTCTGGCGGCCTTTCGGCCGGTTCGCGCCCTTTTGTCCCAACTGTCCCAAATGCTGCGAGGACTAGGACTTAGCCATTTTTCGTGATTTTTCCTGGCCCGAGCTTGAGGGTGAATTTTGGATAACACACCCCACCATCTCTAAAACAAGTAGATAAAGGTGTTGCAGCTGCGATTTCATCTCGCATCACCGAGGTATTCAAACAACGCATAAATTTTGATAAATTCCTTGTGTAATTCATATTATGTTAAATTACATGTTAGTAATGTATTTTAATGTAGAATTATTAAATTATGTTAATAATTTCCTTCATTGTGTGTATGTAAGAGTTACCTTCGATAGGGGAGCGAGCTGTTCATTTGATTCACAAAGCGTGGCGGGGTAAAAACAATAGTTCTATATTGATAAAATTAGTTAAAATATTATCATTATATAGATACATGTCCTTAGCTGATATTTTCACTAATTATGATGTCATATTTTCTTATCTTATGTGTATGAAGAGAACTTCAAACCCCTCATTTTGACTTCGAGGGCACACACTCCTCCATATTGTCATCTTCGTACCCCGTTTGTACTACAGGAGCTCCCGATGACTAATCTAAGTGTGAGATGTAAATTCGGCATGATCCAAAACTTTTGTAAGTTCGTGTATTTATGTAAATAATTCATTCTAGCATGGTTTTAAATACAAGTTGAAAACATATATAAATTAAGTTTTGACAAAAAAACATTGTTTACATTTTTAGGCTCATCTACGGTGAGTACTAAGTAGAAGAGGACTTGAAGCCTGGCTCGAGATGATCCCAAGTAATCTCATGGATCTCCATCTTCTCTAAGGGAGGGCCTTCTTCAAGGAAGTCCAAGAGAGGAATAAATTTTGATGAGTAGGAAATATATGTCTTACATGACATTATTTTTGTATACCTATATGCATGGCATTGTATGTAAGCCTATATGGCATTTTAACTTGATGGTATATGACCTATTTGGGCATATTTGTATTTATTATGCACATTAAAATACTATTTGGAACTTGATAATTTTGTATGAGACCTTACATTTAAAGAGATTATTTTCACATGAATCTAATATGATGTGTACTTGACAATATTTAAGACGTTATGAATTATTTTTTCATTTATTGATGAAGTACATGTACTAGCATTTTCAATGTATAATATGCATCAAACTTTGGAAATTAATATTTATATAATGTATGTATATAAGAGTTACCTAATCGAGTAAATATTCATTCAATTTATCAATGTGTATATGTGTATTTACCTTACTTGTGCTTCTTCTTGCTCATGGTCTCTTTGTACTAGTTCCTATCTTATCATGCACTTACTACATTCTTCTATACTTCAAAGTCTTCTCCTGTTAAAACACCTGAAAGTTGTCATAATTTGATGCCTTTCATTTGTTGATATTTTGAGAATATATCTCCATATGCATTACTCCAATGCTTGATAATGTCTCTAGATGCAATGAAATTATGATTCGACACTCAATGATTCTCCTATCCAATTCATGTCACTACCTTTAAATTTGTAGCCATTTAAAGTTATTTGGAAATCACATCACTCCCTTCACTAGGCTTGATGACTACCCATATCCTTTTAAGGTGCTTTTCAAAGCATCCATGGGTTTTTCATAACATAAATTATCAATGAATGGAAGGCCACTAAGCCGTACGCTAGTAGACTCCCATCCATAACTAAACAAAAAAGATTTACTAGGCAATTGATAAATCCCATGTGTTCTTAGACATACCCATATAAAATTCATTATTAAGCCAATCTAGTCATTCAAGGCTCTTAAGCAACTATGCCCGGACAAGGTAGCCCTACATTGACTCAGACTGCACTATTTCGTGCATTTACAAACAATAGGACAGTGAGAGAAAAAGATGGAGACGAAGAAAACTACAAAAGGATTTCATATAGGGCCCCAAAATTAGCTCTTAGATATGACAAGACATCTCTAGGTACCACAAGTCCAATAAATCACATGTTGAAGATATTGCATATTTTAGCTTCGGGCTCTTAAGCGACTACACCCGAATGAGGTAGCCCCAAAGCACGGGAGCGTAGGGAATGCAAACTAAGCCTCCACTACCATGTACCAGGCCACCCCAATGTGTTGGCATAGTTTTTTCAGTCTCAAAAACTTCTATTTGCAAACTATAGCCTTTGACAACCCTACATTGACTTAGACTGCACTATTTCTTTCTTATGTTTACAAACAATATGAAAACAAGAGAACCAGATGGAGATAGAGAAAACCGTGAGAGAAATTCATCAAAGGCCCCAACATGGAGCTCTTGGATCTAACGATACATCTCTAGGTTCCACAAAGTTCAAGAAATCACATGTCGAAGATATGGCATGTTTGGGCCTTAGGGCTCTTAAGCAACTATGCCTTGACGAGGTAGGATGAAAGCACGAGGAGTGTAGGGAACAATAATGAATCCTCTACTAGCATTCACCAGTGCCACCTTGATAAGTTGGTGTAGTTGGTTCGGTCCCACAAGCTTCCGTTTATAAACTACATCCTCTGGCAGCCCTTCACTAACTCAGACTGCACTATTTCACGTGTTTACAAATAATAGGATAGGGAGAGAAAAAAATGGATATGAAGAAAACCATAAGATCCTTTCATATAGGGCCTTGACAATGGAGCTCTTGGATTTAACAAGATGTCTCTAGGTGCCACGGATTCTAAGAAATTACATGTTGAAGATATTATGTGTTTGGGCCTCAAGGCTTTTAAGCGACTACGCCCGAACGAGGTAGCCCAAAATCATGGGGAGCATAGGGAACCAAAACGAAGCCTCCAATAGTGTGCACTAAGCCACCCTTATGTGTTGGCATACTTGGTTCGGTCCCATGAACTTTTTTTTGTAAACTACAGCCTCTGGTAGCCCTACACTGACTCATTCTACACTATTTCTCACATTTACAAATAATAGGACAATGAGAGAACCAGATGGAGATAGAGAAAACCATGAGAGTATTTTGTAGAGGGCCCTGACATGGAGCTCTCGGATTTGACAAGATGTATCTAGGTTCCATGGAGTCCAAGAAATCACATGTCAAAGATATGGCGTGTTTGGGCCTCGAGATCTTAAGGGACTAAGCCCAAGCGGGGAGCATAGGGAACCAAAATGAAGCCTTCGCTATTGATTAACAGGCCACCCCGATGTGTTGGCATAGTTGGTTCAGTCCCACGAGCTTCCGTTTGCAAACTACAGCCTCTGGCAGCCCTACACTGACTCAAACTACATTATTTCACGTGTTTATAAATAATAGGACAGCGAGATAACCGGATGGAGATGGAGAGAACCGTGAGAGGCTTTCATAAAGAACCTCTACATGGAGCTCTTAGATATAAGGAGACATAACTAGGTGCCATGGAGTCTAAGAAATCACATGTTGAAGATATGGCATGTTTGGGCCTCAGGGCTCTTAAGCGACTACGCCTGGACGAGGTAGCCCAAAAGCACGAGGAGCATGGGGAACCAAAACAAAGCCTCCACTAGTGTTCACTAGGCCACCGTAATTTGTTGGTGTAGTTTTTTTGGTCCCACGAACTTCCGTTTGCAAACTACAGCCTCAGGCATCCCTACACTAACTCAAACTACATTATTTCTTGTGTTTGTAAACAATAGCATAGTGAGAGAACTAGATGTATACAGAGAAAAATGTGAAAGGATTTCATAGAGGGCCCCAACATAGAGCTCTCGGATCTGACAAGAAATATCTAGGTGCCACGGAGTTTGAGAAATCACATGTCAAAGATATGGTGTGTTTGGGCCTTAGGGCTATTAAGTGACTATGACCACACGCGGTAGCATGAAAGCACAAGGAGCGTAGGGAAAAAAATTGAAGCCTCCACTAGCATTCACTAGACCACCTTGATGTCGATGTATTTGGTTTGGGCTCACGAGCTTTCATTTACAAACTAAAACCTCTAGCAGCCCTAAACTAACTCAGACTACACTATTTCACACATTTACAAATAATAGGACAACGAGAGAACCAGATGGATACGAGATAAAACTGAGATTTATTTTGTAGAGGGTCCCAATATGGAGCTATTGGATCTGATGAGACATCTCTAGGTGCCATGGAGTCCAAGAAATCACATGTCAAAGATATGGCATGTTTGGGCCTCAAGGATCTTAGCCTAGATGAAGTAGCCTAAAAGCACGAGGAGCATAGGGAACAAAAAAGAAGCCTCCACTAGCATTCATTAGGCCACCCAGATATTTTACGTAGTTGGTTTGGTCCCACGAACTTTCATTTACAAAATACAACATCAGCAGCCTTTCACTGACTTAGACTACACTATTTCATGCATTTTACAAACAATAGGATAGCGATAGAACAGGATGGAGAAAGAGAAAACCACGAGAAACTTTTGTAGAGGGCCCTGACATGGAGCTCTTAGATCTAGAGAGACATCTCTAGGTGCCATGAATTTTGATAAATCACATATAAAAGATATTACGTGTTTAGGCCTCGAGGCTCTTAAGTGACTATGCCCGACGGGGTATCCCAAAAGCATGGGGAGCTTATGGTACAAAAAAAAGGCCTCCAATAGCATTCACCGGGCCACCCTGATGTGTTGGCGTAGTTGGTTTCGTCCCACGAAATTTTGTTTGCAAAATACAACATCTAATTCAGTGTAGTCACTTAAGAGCCCTAACGCCCAAACATGCCATATCTTCGACAAGTGATTTCTCAAACTCCATGGCACCTAGAGACATCTCTTCAGATGCAAGACCTCCAAGTCAGTCCCTCTAAGAAATCATCTCGCGGTTTTCTCTGTCTCAATCCGGTTCTCTCATTGTCCTATTGTTTGTAAACACACGAAATAGTGTAGTCTCGATCGATGTAAGGATGCTAGATGCTATATTTTGCAAATGGAAATTCATGGGACCAAACCAAATATGCCAACACATTAGGGTGGATTGGTGAACACTAGTGGAGGCTTTGTTTTGTTTCCCTATGCTCCCGTGCTTTCGAGCTTCCCCGTCCGGGCGTAGTCGCTTAAGAGCCCTAAGGCCCAAACATGCCATATATTTGACATGAGATTTCTCAGACTCCGTGGCACGTAGAGATATCTCGTTAGATCTAAGATCTCTAGGTCAAGGATCTTTACAAAATCCTCTCATTGTTTTCTCCATCTCCATCTATTTCTCTCGCTTTCCTATTTTTGACAAACATGAGAAATAGTGCGATCTAATTAGTGTAGGGCATCGAGAGGCCATAGTTTGCAAATGGAAGTTCGTGGGACCAAACAAACAACACCAACACATTGGGATGGCCTGGTGAATTGTAATTGAGGCTTCTTTTTAGGTCTCTACGCTCCCGAGCTTTCGGGATACCCCATCCGAGCGTAGTCACTTAAGAGCCCTTAGGCCCAAACACGCTATATCTTCACATGTGATTTCTTAGACTCAGTGGAACCTAGAGACATCTCATAGATCTAAAAGTTCCATGTAAGATCCCCTATGAATGCCTCTCATGGTTTTCTCTATCTCCATCCGATTCTCTCGTTGTCCTATTGTTTGCAAACACGTGAAATAGTGTAGTCATAGTCAATGTAAGGCTACTAGATGTTCTATTTTACAAACGAAGATCGTGGGACTGAACCAACTACATCAACATGTTAGGGTGGCTTGGTGCACACTAGTGGAGGATTATTTTTATTTCCCTATGCTCCCCGTACTTTCAAAGCTACCTCGTCCAGGTGCATAGTAGCGTAGGAGCCCTAAGACCCAAACACGCCATATCTTCATATGTGATTTCTCGACTCCATGACACCTAGAAATGTCTTGTTAGATCTCGAGAGCTCCATGTTAGTTCCATATATGAAACACTCTCTTTGTTTTCTCGGTCTCCATCTTGTTCTCTCGCTATCTAATTATTTGTAAACACGTGAAATAGTGTAGTTTGAGTTAGTGTAGGGCTATTAGATGTTATATTTTGCAAATGAAGTTTGTGGGACATAACCAAATACACCAACATGTCGAGTGGCCTTTTGAATGATATTAGAGGCTTTATTTTGGTTTCCTATGCTCCTCATGCTTTCAGGCTACCCCCGTCTGGGCATAGTCATTTAAGAGCCCTGAGGCCCGAACATGCCATATCTTCAAAATGTGATTTCTCAGACTCCGTGGCACCTAGAGACATCTCATCAAATTTGAGAGCTCCATGTTAGAGCCCTCTATTAAATCCTCTCATGGTTTTCTCCATCTTCATCAGTCCTCTCGATGTCCTATTGTTTGTAAACATGTGAAATAGTGCGATGCTGAGTTAGTGTAGGGCTACCGAGTCTATAGTTTGCAAATGGAAGCTCATGGGATCACACCAACTATGCCAACATGTTGGGGTGGTGTAGTGAATGCTAGTGGAGGAATCATTTTTCTTCCCTATGCTCCTCGTGCTTTCGCGATACCCCAGTGCGAGTGTAGTCACTAAAGAGCCTTGAGGCCCAAACACACCATATCTTCGACATGTGATTTCTTGGACTCCGTGGCACCTAGAGACATCTCATTAGATCAGAGAGCTCTATGTTGAGGCCCTCTATGAAAGCCTCTCACTATTTTCTCTATCACCATCTGGTTTTCTCAATGTCCTATTGTTTTTAAATGAGTGAAATAATGCAGTTTGAATCAAACAGTGTAGGGCTATTAAAGGTTGTAGTTTGCAAACGGAAGCTTGTGGGACCAAAAAAACTATACCAACATGTCGGGGTGGCCTAGTGAATGCTAGTGGAGGCTTCATTTTGTCTCCCTACACTCCATGTGCTTTCAGGCTACCCCATCGACTACAAAAGCCTCTCATGGATTTCTCCATCTCCATTCGGACTAAGTCGATGTAAGCTTGTCCATTTCCAATCACCCAAATAATATAGGTGGTTCATACATTATAGGTGGTGAAATGATAATTTTAATAAGATATTTTTACAATATAGTCCGTGAAATGAGAATTTCTATTTTTTGATCCTTTGTAATATTTAATTTATCTCACTTCACTAAATTCTCTCTCTCGACAATGCCAACCACATGAAGGTGGAAGGATTTTTTGAACCACTAACCTACATAAACATGTTAGTAAGCAATTAAATAGAATTTTAAATCGAGACAAAATTTAAAAAAATCATTTAAGTAAATATTCAAATTAAATTCATGAAGAAAATACCTTTGTAAATTCAATCCAATGAACCGCAAGGATCAACTCTATTCTTAACGGAGTAAGAATTGCTTTGTGATCTTATTCATGAACCTTCAACAAATTTTTCTATGATGGCCAACCTTGATATTTGATCAATTTAATATTTTTGCAAGGACCACATGTGAATAGTGAAGTATCTTCTAATGTACTTCATAGTCTTCAAACAACCAAATGTTTGAATTTTTGATAGGATATCGTCAAAGCCAAGTTCTAGTGACTACCATTGATCCAATGGGATACTCAAGGTATTCACCATCAATGACTGTGGAAGTCAATTTTTTCCCCTCTACACAATGAGATAAGAAGTAGTCTATTCCCTCTTTGTTAAATTCCATCGCAATAACTACAAAAACGTGCCCTATGTATCACAAAGTAAAATTGTTCAGTCAATTTATAAATATATTAAGAGTTGACCATTTAATAATTTATAAATCTAAAACATGGCATATACATATATGTATGTACCTTTTGCACTAAATCGAGACTTGGTCAAAGTCGGGTGATATTTTTATTTGATCTGAATACCCTACAAGTTGTAATGCTTATGGAACTTGATGTGTGTTGAGTGGAATTAGAGGTCTACAAGTCCACTCATCCACCCACTACTGTGACTCACATTCATTCCATGCAAAATCAATGCATGATATATAAAAACATGTCATGCACCTAGTATAAATAGTCCAAGCATTTGCATCTGAACTATGGAATGAGTGCATATCACTTGATCTTGCAACTCTCATACAATATTCAACATTTGTAAGATGTTGTTGCTCTATCGACCAAAAATATATATGAACCATTCATCTCTCTTGAGATTCATGGCCCATATTCTTAACACACCAATCAACAATGATTTTTGCATCTATAAATTTAGCACCATCCTTGAAATTTAACTCTTCTCTTGCAAGTGATCTTTTCACACATGCTCCTACACCATCATGATCTCCTTTTATATGCCCTACCTCAGTAAAAATTTAGATATGTTGTACATTTGTTTCTTTATGCATCCTTCTTAGCCAATAAAACATCCATGTATTCTTGAATTTGATGTGTAGTTGTCGACCAAATGTAATGTTGATCGAAACTATTGCTCCTCTCATTCAAGTTCACATAAAACACCCTTGTACATATTCTCAGTAGAATTTGTACAATCATCAACTGATGTAGAAATTATACTCTCTAAATATTTTTCGATCTTTCTTAGTGATTTTAGGAGAGTGCATGAATGTTATATGCATGAAAATAGAAACTTGCACTGAGTTATAATATTGAGACAAAACCTCCATTTATGGATGCAATGTGTAATTCTCTATGAATTCAACTACTAAAACAATAGTACCAAGTGCGAATGTCTATTTTCTTAACTTGAATTTTCATCCAACCATCGAAGCTCTATGTGTGTGCCTTGCATACTCATAAAAAAATTTCTCTCTAAATTTGACCATATGTTTTGATACAAGTAATTGTTTTGTAACAAGCTCACACCTCTTAGATTATTTTACATCTTTTAATTGATATGCCACCGATTTATATTTGGTGAAATCAACCAATTATTTTCCTATTGAATATGTACTCTCCTCATGGATACAACTTTTCAGATTTGGCAAGCCATCGCATACATTGCACATTTCATTTAAACATGCTTTGTTATAAAAAAATTGTCTTGTTGATTTTTCACAAAATATTTTCAAAATAAATTCCCTTGAAGATTTTTGTGGGACATTTATTCCACACTCCTAAAATATGACATCGGTATTGAAAACACTATGTATTTGATGAAAAACATCATAATGCATTGAATGTTCAACATGATGCTTGTAGAATAACAAGTGGTACGTGAGTGATTGATTTTCACATAAAAGGGTTTGTTCATTTCAAAGAATCTTTCACTAATGTTAATTTGTGGATTTTCATTTTTAAACTTAGAGAACATTTCTGTTTGAGTCATATTTAAGAAATGGTTTACACGCCATCCATGATTATGAGAACCTATTCTTCTTTTTACTATATCTATGATTCGAACCTATTTCTCATTCCAAAATTTTATAATTAATTCTTTATATCTGTATTCTTATCTTTACGTGGAGTCGGAGAAATACCAATAGTCGGTGTTAGTAGTAGAACTCAAGATGTTTACTTCTTTCTATTGCTTTCATTAGTATTTTTCTATTTATCTTTAAAGCACTTTGCTTGTGTTTCTAATCAAGTGTTTATTAACTATTTTATTACTTACTATATAATTATTTAGTGCACGTCATGTAGCATTACTATATTTGGTGCATCTTTTGCCACCTACAACTTGGTATGCTTTATGTATGTTTTCAACAATTAAAGCATTTTGATTAACAACATTAGATGTTCTTAACCTAGGGTCTTCATTATAAGTCTCATCTTAATTAACTTCATCAACGAAACAAATAATTGACATCCCTTTGTGTGTCATTTAAATTCTCAAAATAATTATCCCAAATTCCACTAGCTTTTCTTCTCACATTTATTTCAGAAATTTTTTTAGGCATTGGTTTTATGATGTTATCATCAATTTCAATTAAGTGAATTGGTTTTCTTCAAAAATGGAAGGAGGTGTTCTTAGAGGTGAAGATTTGTTTACAAGGTTACTTTCTTCATTCGGTGTTTTCATACAAATTTCTTAACATTTGGATTCTCAAGTAAGGGTTCATTTGGATTCATATCAATTTCTTCATCCATACCAACATTATCATTCAATTCAATATCATTATTCATTGAAAAATCATTATTCTCTACATTTTCATTATGTATTTCATCCCAATTTTATAATACATTAGCTACATTTGATATAACGGATGTACCTTGCCTTGCATTTAAGTTTTTACATTTTCTTCAATTTCTTTATTCTCTTCTCTTCCAATTGCTCCAGTGTCTTATTCTTGACTTTTCTCTTGTCCTTAGCTTGATGTTTATTGCCCATGATTAGAAAAAATCAACTAGTGGGATAGGGGACAAAATGAAATAATAAAAATTGTGCAAGAATGTATAGAATATTGTAGACAAAACAAAATGTTTGCAAAATTCCATTAAAGAGATGAAAGGGATATTGGGGGCCACAAGATATAAAAAAAAATTAAAATGCGTATGCATTTTTGTTTTCACTTTTCCCAAGCCATGTCTCAAGGCTTGGGATCCAATTTGGATCCCCAAGCTTGAGGCATGGACTTGCACAAAAAAACAAAAAACAAGTTTTTACAAGAAAATGTAAATATGACACTTCATCTATGATAAATAAAAATAAAACAATCGATTCATTTTAAAAATATTATACCACGACGTAGAGCGAGTCTCTTATTTCTTAAAATATAATTTTCCAAATTTTCTAACTAATGTAAGGTATCCATATTATTTATTTTGTAACTATGCATTTTTATAGCTTATTTTTGAAGTGTAAATATGTCTATCTTTCATGGTGTATATTTTTTTGGGTGATCAAAATTAAAAAAATATAATATCCCAAACTAGGCATAATTCTATACATATTCAAATAAGAAAAATATAATTTTCAATATTTTTGAGCTAGGTAGGGGGCATGATTGGAGCTCCATTATTTTTCAAAACATAAAATTTTTGTACTAGAAAAATCATAAATAAAAAAATATTCGCTAAAAAAATATTTTAAAAATGGAGCCCAAACTAGATGCTCCTAGCCATCTTTGTACCAAAGGGTTTTCAAAAATACTAAATGGTGCTCAAAAAATGGCACGGGGACATGAAAGTCACTCTATTATATTTTTTAAACAAAAATAGGAACATCTATTGCTATTTTATTTGTTTTACCCACTTGAACTTATCCGTTTTCAATAAAATTTAGTATCTTAGAAACTAGACTCAAAATACTATGATTCACATTTCTACAACATCTTCCAATTTTGAATGTAACTATTTTGAAAAACTCATACAAGTTGAATTTTTTTTTAGAAAAATGCGTCCACTTCGGACCCCCTTTTGGCCCCCTAGATTGGTGAACTTACCCAGGGGACATCATTGGATGTACCGGGTAGATAACGAAATATAATTCAATGGGAAACATGGTTGTTAGTGATCATTAAGAGAAGTTGAGCCTCTAGCACAGGTGTTTCAGTTATGTTAGATGGCATCCCTATGTATCTTTGGGGAAACAATCTGAGCATGGAGAGGAACACAAATTTTATTTGGGGAAACAAGGACTTTTCCAAGTGTATCTTTTTTAGGAGTTTCCTTAGGGATATTGGTAAGCACTTTAGGGATTTTTTGTTTAGCTTTGAGGCCCTTCCCATTCGACAACTTTTCTTCTTGTATTATATTATTTTTCTTGGGAAACTACTACATTCATTAACAAATTCCTGTCCTTTTAAAGGAATTCCCCATCATAATTAAAATAATTAGAAAAAAACTCAAAATATTGTACCATATCAATTTCAAAAGTAAGAGTGGGAGGAAGAGGCAATACCCGTGAATGTAATCCCTGAAATCAACATCAATTCTAACATGTATTAGTTTAGTTGAGGTTGATCCCTTCTCATGAACTTGTTGAGAAATCCATCATGCATGCATAATCATCTGTCTCATCATCATCATCTTCCTCAACTTCTTTGTCTTTATCACATGGGGAATGGGGAAAGACATCTATCACACCACTCCATATCATGGAACTCTTCTATAGTAGCAACTCGGCATCTAAAGGACCAGGCACCAATCTATTTTCTTGGGGTTGGAATTATTTATTTCCTAATCCCACTGGTGATTTCCCTATGTCATATGGTCTATAATCACCTCGGGATGATTTCCAGCCTCTCTTGACTATGTGGCTTGTGCTGACTTTGGGAACTTTGTCCAATCCCCTTCTCTACTCTGGCTAGTTTATAAGATATTTCCTTAATAGCTCCGGCCAAAGTTTTTACAACCTCTTCAAGATCTATAGACTTACTAGACCGAGGCTTCTCTGGATTGATCAACTTTATACCTTCCCTCTTAGGAGGTTTACTAACTACTTTGATATTGTTTTCAATCTACAAAGCCATGGTGAAGTCTTGCGTTAAATCTCCTGGGTTTTTGTCCCTTAAATAATAGGCAACATTTTTGTCAAAAGCATCATAATATTTTATCAAACAAGAAACATCAATTGGCCTCAAGATTATAGGTAGCCTATTCAAGATCTTATTGAACCTAGTTTTGAATTCATGAACAAATTCATTTGGTTTTTTCTTAATATTTTCAAATTCGAGATAAAAGGAACTTTGGAATCTATCTTATCCTCATACTACAATCTAAGGACACTTTTCATTTCAGTCCATAAATCTATTGAATTATCTAGTAAATCCTTTTACCGACCACGTGCATCCTCCTCAAGAGTATGAATAAAAAAATTTATATAGATGTCTTCAAACTCAATTTCAAATTCTTCCATCATATTGAAAAGAGTTGTAAACATAGGCCACCAGGTGATGGCATTATTCCCTTGAAATTTTGACAACTTGTTTCGACATCTTATGGCACTATATTAGGTATCTATCCATACCTCTCAAATCTATAGGTCAAAAAAGTGTTGACAACAAATGGAGGTCTAGGTGGAGGTTGGGCCATATTGTTTTGAGGAGGTGATCTTACAGGAGATACAAAATGATGAGGGACAAGGGGTCTTTGGAACAAAGGAGTATAATTTTCAAAATTAATTTCCTCTAAAGAATTTGTTTCATGGAAAACCCTATCAACTTTAGAAAATACAGGGACAGACTGAGAAGCACACTTATCAGACACAAATTAAGGCCCCTCTCTAGTTGGAGAATTCAAATCTATATGAAAATTACCTGATTCAAAATCACTTGAAGAAGAATGGTAATCCTCAACCACAAGTTGATCACTTTTCACAATGGATAACTCTTTTCTTGATTCCTGATCTCCAACTATTTTCTAGACTCCTTTTCCTTCTGAATTTTTCTTTCCTAGTTCTAGAAACAACTTTTTGGTAGAGTCTTTAGAGAAGAAATATCTTCATCCTTCCATCTTTGTAAAGATTAGTGATGACTTTCAGCTTAATATAGGTTAAGGCACTTTGGTATTTATCAAAATTTAAATCAACACGAGTCGCCACTAAGGAATTTTACCTTAGTCATGAAAATGCACTATGAATGACTTGTCAAATATATATTTGCACTTAATTCCTACAAATCTTAGCAGATCCAACCTTCCTTTACCAAAGATTTATCCCGATGATATAAATATAGTGCAATAACCACTAGAAACTTGAAATATTTACATAGAACTTGTATCTTTGCACAATTCTAAAAAATTTGAACACATGATGACATTTAAACAACATATTTGGTCTTAGATCATGTAAGAAACATTACCTAGGTCGGTATGTGTACACCTTTTTTCAAATAGTCCTTGGAAATGGTGCCAATTTTTGTTGTTGTCACACAAATAGGTCCCGAGTTCAAGTAGTCCTCTCGTGATTAAAATACTCCTCGGCAATGACACCAATCTAGTGTCGTTTCCACACAAATAGGTCCTAGATCTCAAATAATTCCCATCAATGGTGCCAATCTAGTGTTGTTGCCACACAAATAGGTCCTGGAGCTCAAATAATCCTTGGCAACAACACCAATATGGTGTTGGTATCCAAATTTATTCTCCCTTGGAAGTCAAGCAACATCAAAATTTAACAAGATACTTATAGATAGACAAATCATGGTATAATTCCTTTTGTAGCTAGGAGGGGATTATGCTAACTCTTTGTCACTCGGCATTGGAGAAATGGATAACATCTTCATTTAGGATTTGATCTATCCTCACTACTTTAGGTTGTTCCTTTCAACCAGGTGAGAGGACTCATTTTGTAACCTCTTTTGCTGAAGGACATGAAGAGATCCTTCTTTACATAACTTTTAGGGAACCTTGAGAAAATATGATCAACACATCACAATTTAACTCTCACGAGTTATCACTTCTAAAGATTGGGGATATTTTATGAAAAAGGTTCAAAGTTACTAGAGACATTTAAAACTTGCTTGCTTTTATATATTTTGGCATTAGAATTTGTTCATTTGTGGATACACAACACAAATAGGGTACTTTAGTTAGGATTCGTGGTTATTCAAAAATTTTGGTGGGGAATTAAGAAAGATGAAGTTGATTTCACCGGATCTTTGAGAGCCTTTACAATAATCGAGAAAACTAATAGATGGAATGATTCGAAAAACTAAAATATTCCTTTAACTGTAGGAAGGTGTGCGTCAATGGAGGCCCAGGATCTACATAGTTTGACACAATCTTTAAGAAATCAACACAAAGGCTCAGCTACAGACTCGATTACACATTAACAACCCCTGTTTCATCGCGCTAAGATATACTCATAGTCTTACAAACAATTTTTATCAACATAGAGGAAGTAAAATAATTTTAAATTTTTTATTTCATTACCAGATGAAATCTATTCTCATAATGAAATTGTAAATGCCAAAATACTAACACATGGATGAGATCTTGTGTGATTCAGAAATATGTTAATATAAGATTGCACCAGAACAAGAAAGACTATTTGAAAGACATTCTAAATAAAAATAGACATAATTTTTCCAAAGATCAACGAGATATTAATTTGAGATTTATTAGATTCATCAAGGGGAATTTTCTTGAATAATCTCGAGATCTTGTCAATGGTGTACACTTGAAACCTTCTTGATGTGATCAAAATCTAAAACACAAGAAATTAACGGGTTTCTCAAATGGTCTCTCGGGAAGATGGGATTTCTTAAATTTTCTCATAAAAATTAAACCCCCAAACTTTTATAAGAGTATTCTCATTGCATTTACACAATTCAATCACTCACTCATCCCAAATTTTCCCCCAAAAAGAAGAATATTTGAGGAATACTTTGTTTTGTTACAAATTTGTCTCGTAAAGTGATGTTTAATAAATTTAGACACAAAAATGCCAGGTGGATGAGTCATGAACTGATCACGTTTCTCAGACCCTCTACTATGACTTGGATGCCATATCATAATTATTTGATAGTCCTTCTAAATAATTATTTATATCATGCAAAATCCCCTTTTAATCATTTTCGGTGGCTTCATATGGCACGATCGACAAGCAATCCTTTTTACCTCTAAGAAAGCACTTTGAGAAATGATTTCCCTTGCATGGGTACCTAAATTCATGTGCTATGAGTCTGAGTTGGCCAAGTGCAAAGAGGAGCCAGAAGACTCCACATGTTTCCTTGGTGCAACTACAAAGGTGAATTCTAGAGGAAGGTTCCCAAATGAGCATGAGCCCTCCATGTGTTTCAAAACCCTAGCGAGTTACACTGATTACTAAAAATTTAGAGTATGGGAAGGTCCAGTAGAAGCTTCCACGTGTCTGTTCGACGCAACTTCAAAGATGGAGTTTAGAGATGGGACCTCAAACAAGCACAAGCTCTCCACATGCCTTGGGCCCAAGAAAATTTTCCTCGGCCTTCCAAAAAGTCTCAGTATAAAGAGGAGCTAGTGGAAGCCTCCATGTGTCTCTTTAGCACACTTTTGATATGGAGCCAAAAATCGAGACCACAAACAATCATGGGCTCTCCACTTGTCTCACCCAACAAAGTTATTGAAAGAGTTTAAGGACCAACGAAAGGTACCATGTGCCTAGGGTTTGAGAAATTTTCCTTGGTTATTGAAAATTCTAAGCAAGGGTAGATTGAGTGGAAACTTCCACGTGCCCTTGACAACTCCAAGGGTCAAAGTAATAGGCAAATTTTCAAATAAGTGTAGGCCCCCACATGTCCGTAACCTGATAGAGATGCATCTACCGCTGAAAATTCTAAGTATGGACAGATTGAGAGGAACCCTCCACATGTCCTTTTGGTGCTCTTTTGGCATGAGACTCAAAATAGGGACTTGTAAACAAGTGTGGGCCTTCCACATGTCTTGGGTCTTACAAAGTTACATCGGTTGTTTGAACAAAAGTCTAAGTATGGGCAAGGTGAGTTGAAACCTCCACGTGTCTCATTGGAGCAACTCCAAAGATCAAATAGAGGGTGAATTTTTAAATGAGCACGAGACCCTCCACGTGGACAATACTTGAATCTAAGTGGGCCTGAGACTCTCAAAAATTCCCCAGGTGATCTGCCTCTCTTTTTAACTCTTGATGTGGACCCCCGTGGAGTTGTGGATAATTTCATAACTTTGCTCCTTCATACAAAGAAGGTAAAAATCTGAAAAATGCTCCGGTGAGTTGTCTCCTCCACCGGTAACTTGAAAAACTGCCATGTGTCCCTCTTCAGGGTAAAAGTAAGACTTTTTCCTTACCGCTTCATATTTGTTGAATAACCAATTAGATACTATCAAAGTCCGTGGGGCTAATTTTATATTTTTACAAATGTGACAAAAGTGACAAGTTTCACCAAAAAGACCTATCGGGATACATCCAATCAGAAAGGATCATGTTTCCATAGATGTTGGGACAAAATTTGATAGGGTAAACATGACTATGGAGAAATAGAAGGAATGGGAAACCCGTAATTCACACCCAAATTAAAAATTCTTTCTCATGGAAAGAGAAATGGATAACAATATATGGACTTAATGTGCTCCTCGACCAAAGGAAAATAATGACCATGGAAACCAAATGAAGGAAAAATCTTTCATGCATCAAATACGGGAGACAGAGAAAAATTTAAACCATGCGGTGAGATGTTTTGAACAATCAAGACAAAATTAAATTAAGCACCAACACTCTCCAATGATTTCCAGCAATGCCACAACCATAAAAATTGTGTGGGGATCAACTCTATCCTCAGGAGATTACCTGATAATAACAAAGTCTATTGGAAAATCAAAGATTTACCATTTCATGGATCACTCTAGAAGTGCGCTTTATGGATCCCGATGACTTTGGGTGCCGCTAGGTCTCTACTAATGAGCTCCTTCTAACTAATCTCTCGGTGCCACCCCTTTTTCCTGATGGGACCCCTAGGAGGAGGCCCATACTCTGCCCCCCTATGTGCATTAAGTCTCTGAGGATGTCTATAAGGTGGGTGGGTTTGTTGCTACTACCAAGGTGGTAGCTAGGGTGGCCTAAATGAATACTATATTGAACCATGTCCACCATGAGGAGGAGGATTTGACCCCCTCCATTTCTTATCATGTGTCTATTAGATACGGCTCCAAACTTTGTCTCTATCTTGTTTCATCTTCCCTCGTGTCTCCTCTCGCCATATAGGCCTTCTCCATGGCCTTTACTAATATGTGTGTGGTAAGTGAATGCACACCACACCACCAAATCCAAATTTAGGCCCCTGATGAACATGTGAATCTATACCTACTCATCCTACATATAGTCGACATACTGGAGTAGGTCCAAAAATTGACTCTCATACTCAAATAAAGTCATAGATTCCTGACGGAGGTCATAGAACTTGTCTATCCACTCTTGAATAAACCTCCTCGGTAACTACTTGCTTCAAACACTCATTAAAACTATCCCACACAATTGTCTCTAAGTCAACATGGAGATTCTACTCCTCGGTCCTCCACCAGACTCCTGCTCCATCCCTCAAAGATGGATTGCAACACGAGCTTTCATTTTCAAGTACAAGGGAAGATATTGAAGCATATGCTCAAGCTTAGCAACTAGGCGTCGATTGAAACCCACTTGTATCTCTAGAATAGTTAGATACTCGTAGCTTTAGGATCTCCCGATGTGGTCTCAATTTTGTATTTTATTTGTATGACAACATTGACCGATGACCGGCTTATCTATCTTGTAAGATAAGCCTCACGCATGCATAAGAGCTGGAATATGATTCTTCAGAGGGATTTCTTGAACGATCTTAGAGATACCTATCTCTGTATGCTCTTCTCTCTTCCTGGGCTCTGTGATTTGTCCATATATCCTAAAATCCTATCTCTATGTACCCTCATGTGTGCTGACTCTCTCGCCTAGCAGACTCCTGACACAAGAGTTTTCTGCGCACTATGCTCCTTGCCTTGTCGAGGAGATGCCTAAGCCTCAACCGATGGCTCCATATCCTTTTATCAATTCATCCTCCTAAGGACCCTCAGGCCTATAACGGTATTGACGTCCAAAGTGTCTCCAAAATATGAGGTAGAATGGATGCTACAACCTAATCTAGTGGTGGAAAATGTAGATCTACGTGTAAGAACCCCTCGTCTTGTCCACGCCTCTTACACAGACCAAGGTGAGAGTTAGTTCATCATTTTAGGTTTTATTCCAATTCTCTTGGTTTAGTAAAATATACAATTTTAAGATAAAGTTATTTTCTTAGTTTAGTATTGTGCTACGTTTAATAATATACTAGGTTTGAAGTTTGCATCTAAAATTTTTCTCAGTGTTCCCAAGGGTCCAAGATTTGAACCCATGACTACGATACCAAGTGTAACACCCACAAACCAACACTTTAGGAACACAATAAAACCTAACACGTATCCTGAAAAATTGTGGCTAATTTTTGTTTATGTTTAAAAGTTATAAGGGTGTCAACATTAGGGTACATTAAATTGAATTTACACCAATAATTTCAAGCTTACAATTGATGGACCAGGTCTAGTTAAAAGATGAAATATTCTTACTTTATTTCTAAATTCAATTAATTAAAAGTTAGTTAGGAAGGTTCCTAATTTAAGTTACTTGGTTACGTGTTTTCCCTTCTTTAAATAATATTCGAACCGGAGATGAATAACCTTATACTTAGTTAATTTAGTTTCATTTTCCTATTATCTTAATGCCCATTTCATTAATTTCATTAGACATACTAGGAACTAATAATGAATTTGCACCCCGAAATTAAATGGCCCTGTTCACTCATCTACACATACCTTTAAAATTTATTTCAAACACTTATGAAATTCATTCCTAGCAAACAAAAGTAGGGTTGATCCTCAACCCTTGGATCAATCAATTGTGGCCACTAGATCCTAGGGTTCAAAACTAACCCTAAATATCCTTAAGAATTCTTATTAAATCCTTTTCTTACACTATTATCCTCATTTGGTATTTATTCTTTTGTTAAATTTGTAGGTTGGAGCAAAGGAAGCCATCAAAGAAAGGAAGGGAGAAACTATGGAGGAATCTACGAACAAGCTTAGCTTTGTCTAGGTTATAGTTTTATCATTTGTAACTCTTTTCCTTGAAGATTGAAGGGGTTTTCACTCCAAATTTAGAGTTATTACAAGCTATTTGTATTTTTGGTCTCATATTTGGGGCAAAACCTACCTCCATTAATATAAAAGAGAAAGAACACTTTTAATTTACCATTTTAGATTTAATTGTTTTAAATAATAAGATTGAGCCATTATTTGTTTGTTGGATATTTCCTCTAAATTTTACAATCTTAAAAATTGTGCTTTGGCCAAGTTAAAATTGTACGGCGATGCGGATTTACATTTTCTATATGCGCAGTGACAAAACTCTCAAGCCTAAAGGAGGCCAACATCCTGGGACCATTTCCTTACAGGTGAAGAATCATGAACCACTGCCTTTCCAGTGATGGTTATGAGATCGCCACTCTGCACAAGGTGAAAACCCTATTTCTTAGAAAAAAACCTTCATTTTCGAGATTTCTCAAAAATAAAAGTCACTAAAATGTTTAAAAATTCCTCTTGAACTTGGTTTTATATTCTTAGAGTTTCCAGCTGTAGGATTTAATTCCACCTAGCCATTTCATAAATAAAATTACTCATTTTAAGTCATTTTCTATTTCAAATACTAAGAACAAAACTACAAGAAATATTTTTATTTTGTTCAACAAATTTCTTTCAATAATGAAATAAAATAGAAAAAATAGTCTAACTTCATCCTTTACATGTTTTTCAATTAACACAATGAAATATACTATTTCTTCATGCAATTTTTAGCATTCCACAAGAGATTTTTCAACAATTTTTCCAACAATTTGTTTAGAACAAAGAAAACACACTTTTGTGTAAAATAAATCAACTATAATGAAACAAGATATTTCTCTTTTAAACTTCTTTTCTATTTAGACAAAACTATCTTTAAAAACACAAATCTTTATTTTCTCAATAAAACTTTCAACTAAAATTTTACATAAGATTTCCATTTTGATTTTTTTCTTTCCATAGTACAATCTAAAGAGAAGTAAGCTTTTACAACTCTTCAACAAACTTATGCAAATAATATTACAACTTACAATACAATATTACAATCTTCCACCTTTAGTGGGAATAACAAGAAGGTTTTATCACAATTAAGGATTTCTTAAGGACACAAACAAGAGAGCTCCACCATGCTTCATTTGATCACAAAAAAAAGGTGGGAGAGGAAATACTCTCCACCCAACCAAGAATTCCAATGAGGAGAAGAATCCATCATCCTCATTGGTCCCTGAGCCCCAACCACATTATAATGGAAAATGGATCCAACTCATGGCAAGAAAACAATCTTCCACACCACAATAAAAATATTTTACAACCATACAAAAACAAAAACAACTAAAACTACAATCACAAGAAGAACTAATAAAATATACAAGGCTTCAAATTGTAAAAGCCAAAGGAGAAAGATTTATGGGAGGTCTCTCATTCCTCCCGAAGGGAAATGGGTGCCCACCTTAAAAACCTCCAATAAACATTTCAAAAACTCCTACACACTTTTATGCATCCCTCAAGCTCCTCTTATGCCTCCTACATTCACTTATGCCTCCTCATTCTCATATACCTCACTAAAAAAGGAAGAAATCCAAATATTTCTTGTCCAAGGTGGGGCACCCAACCCAAACTCCCTATAAAGCATGAAATAAAATATTATGCCTCCCTAAATGTAAGCATAGCATAGTCCCCTCATACACCACACTTAGAAATCTACTCAAGCACCCAACAAGCATACCAAAACATTCAAACAACATACAAATATACACAAAATAAAAAAGAAAAACACTAACCAAGAATAAATCTCCTACCTTTCCATAGTAGAGATTGATCCAAGAGTAACACCCAAGCTCCTTCAAACCCAAAACAATAACCAATAAGCTCCAACAAGACCAGAAGCACTCCAAAATCCTGTAACTCCAAAAAATGCAAGAGAAAAAGAGAATGAAGTAGCCCCCAAACAAGAAAAAGAACTTATATAAATAGAAAAGGGAGAGAGGAGGGTGAGGTGGATCCATGTAGGATGCCACATCACTCATCCTCAACTCCACCTCATAATTCAAACCTCAACCCCAATGCATAATAAATTGGTGGGTGAGAAGAATGAAAACCTCTTACACACACATCCAAGCCCACACCCCTAAGGAAAAACTTAAGGACCCATGTAAGAAAATTACAAAAATTTTCACTTTTTGAATTACAAAACACATAATGACATCTATTTTAGAATCACTAATCCATAGGTAAGGTTTGCATAGAAATTTAAGAGGTGTGGGAAAAGTTTAACATGTTGGGACCCCTAACGACAATTATAACACATAACCACAATTATAACACACACACACACACAAAACAAAAACATGTTTCCATGGTGACCCTTGTTGAATTCACTTAGCATTCCAATGTGGCTGGTCTCCAATCACCCCCTTTTTTTGTGAACATATTTACCTACAAAACACTTAATACCTATTTTGGCCTCGTGGATGCATCAAAACATCTAAGATAAAAGATGCAATATAATCCACAATCATCTACATATGCATCAAATAATCATCTAAGTAATTACGATATCATTTATAATTTCTAAAAAATATGGATTCTACATTTCATCAATATCAATAGGATCACAAAATTAGTTCAATTATCAAGGTCTACTCAATGTGACGAAAATATCGCATGTCAGAAATATATATAACCATGTCAACAACATATCATCATCAATATAAAAATTTCTCTAAAAGTCCACACACATCATACTAAGAATAGAAAACCAACAATAGTCTCAGTATCTCTAACATCTACATCATGCTAAGTCAGAATAATACAAAATTTCCATAAGTAGAGTCAATAGTATCGAAATCAACAGTAATAGGTGTCGAAGGGAAGTGGGCACTACACACCGTATATGGATTTAAATTTGTTTTTCATTGTAAAGTATCTACTTGACAAAATTAGATGATAAATTAATTATCGAGACAAAAAGTATTACTATTAAATTTTTGAAGTGTGTTTTCACTTGGGCTAAATGTAATTGTTACTAATGGATGTGTAGGCTAAATATAGATGTATAGGATTAAGGTTAAGGCTTAGGTAGTGTATGGTCTAGACCATAAGGAGTGTAAATGTAATATACAAACTAGCTTATCTTTTGAATTGTGTCTATTAGAAGCAATGTACACATTGCTAAACCATATATTTAAATATGCTATGATTCCATGATTTTGTTATCAAGACTTTAAATGATATTATTCTTGAATCTCGAAGTGATACATTTTAGTATATGAGAATATTCTATTTTTAAATTTTATTAAAATGATAGTAGCTAGGGTTTTGATATTTTCTATGATGAAATATAGTAATATGCTTCACAATATGAGCTTGGGAAATTTCTACCACAAAGGAAAGATTCCCAATGTATAAATGTTTGATGTACCCCACTATTTTTACAAAGGTTTCCTTATCGGCCTTCTCTAAAGTATTTCTTATTGGTCTAATGTTTGATGTATCCAACACTCGAATTTGGAGGCGTTTGTTAGTTGAATTTATTTCCTTGGCCTCGATACAATGATCCTAAGCCTCATTTTACTTAGAAGACATAACCAAGTTTTTGGATTAATCGAATCTCTTTCAAACACTATATTGTCCTTAAAATTACTTTCAAAATCTAATTTTTCTCTTTCAACTAGGTTTTATTTCAGTTTATGTCTTCTAGGATTTTAATTATTTTTTTCCATTTTTGTCACTAAAAATAAGGCAAACCTTGTTTTTGTAGAGAGCTAGTTTTGAATGTAATATAATTTAATATTTATCAAATAGAAACCCCGGTTAGTATTCCAAAGAACATCCTAGATTCACTCTCATGTTAAGACAACCTAGGGTTGCACTCATATTAAATTACACACAAGTAAGAATTAGATTGTGAGGGATATTTATAGAATTGTTCTTAAACCATTGTATAAGGAGATCTTAAAGTGCCTCTACTATTCTTTTCAAGGTCATTGTCTTAAAAACATGGAAAAATTTAATTTTGTCAATATATTGAACATCATAGGAGATGCACATTACAATCAACATTGTATTCTTAGTCTTGATTCAATCCTCATTAAATGCATCAAATGAAAAAAGTAATTGTTATTTCCATAATCCATTTATTATAATTCGGGATAAGATAAGATGGATATCTCCAACCTATTTACAAATATACAAAACATGATTTTCTAGTTAAACTTGGATATTACGAAAGTGTTTTCTATAAAGATCATCAATTACAAAAGGACTGAGGAATGAGAGTACGAGAATGAGCAGAAAGGCAACATGCAGAATTATAGATATCAGAGTAATTCTTTATGTATGCGAAGTTACAGTGAATTGAAACAAGATCATTTGTATCATATAAATAAGATGGAATTTAAAGACACAAAGTTCTACAGATTCATTAATCAAGGACACAAAGTTCCTTCTTGGTTATACAAGATCACCATGCTTGCAAAGTTGGAGAGTATGCAATCAGGAAAGACTAACAAACTAGAGACAAATGATCTTCACAAAAATTAAATGAAAGCTTAGGGATAACGAGATCGGATAGACAAAGAATGGAAAGCCCATACGTATTGATTTCTTTATGATCTATTTACACTTTCAGAAAATAAACCAAGTTCTTCCTCCTCTCAAAATGGCGTGGAGAGGCCATTATATAGCTTACAAATCAGTTACTCTTTGTAACTACTTCTTTTAACTAAAGATTAGTTAAGGATTGCCAATCGCAATACCTCGAACTAATTATAATGAATTCGAGAAAAAGAATTAGAAAAGAAGAGAAGAAAACGGAGAAGAAGACAGGTGGTTATGACTGGGAGGGACCCACTGACTTCAAAATTCGCTGCCTGAATCTCTTCAATGCCTCGGCTATGTCTCTACGCCACGAGGGGTATGTGTTGGCTGTGGGCCCGAGACCCCAAAATCCGAGACACTTCTCCATTTCTTTATCAAACTCGACATGAGTATGATAATCTTTATTTGCTTCTTGATGGCGATTGAAGAGAGCGAGATCTCCTTCATTTTCTCTTTGGAAATGGAGCTTTCCTTGAATAGATTATCTTTGACAAAAGCTCTGAATTGAGCTTTGATTTCTTGCGAGGAAAGAGGCACACGAAGTTTCATCCTGAAGATGACAATGTATATCTTTGAAAGCGAGATCTGACCGGTGTCTTGAAAGCTTCACCCATTACTGCCATTATTCTTGACTCTCCCAAAGCCTCCTCAAAACTTTGATCTTCCACTCCACGTTGTAAACCCGGGACTTTGTGATTATCCTTTGCATCATCAAAAACCTTATTTGCCAATAAAATGTTCTCATCATCTATCCCCATGAGACGGAGGTCTACTATGCAACTGCTCCAGAGTTTGAGCTCTTTATCTATGACCCCGATAGTGGAGGAGAACTTCTGTTGCAAATTATTCACCTTTCCGTGGAGTTTGAAAGCTTCATCGATGAAGTTCAATCCTGCAACAAGCATATCTTCCACCATGGCCTCCATAGCTCTGCCATAGACAGAATACTTGTGCATATCTTTGATACTCTGTACTTCATCTTGGCTCAAAATTACAGGTGGTGGAAGAGTAGTCAATGGGGTAGGGTCCAAAACTTTGTCCTTAGACAAAAGAGATTTGATAAAACCTGTGAGAATCTGGGCTTGTTCCTCCAACTGTTCAATAGTTTGCTGCCCTTTCTCTACCCTCCCAATGACTCTTGTGACCATTTCCTGGAGGTTGTGGATCTCACCTTCAGGAGTAGACTCTCCCATTGGAATTCTTGAGAGTTCTAAGTCAGATGCCTGCAAGTCCTGCTCTGATTTGTCTCTTTGTAGGCTTAGCAATCTCCAAGAATTGCTGACCTTGAGCATCAGACACTATTCTGGAGGTGATTTTGGCTTTCTTGGCATGAGAGAGGAGTAGTGCCCAACAAGGCTGCCACAGCATCAAAATTTGGCCACCAGCTCAGGAGGAAGATTTCCTCTTCTCTTTCAAAAAGGTTGCACCCATGCAAAAGAGGAAGAGGAAGCAGCAGGAGGGGCAAGAGG
This sequence comes from Taxus wallichiana var. yunnanensis, assembly GCA_018340775.1. NCBI lineage: Eukaryota > Viridiplantae > Streptophyta > Pinopsida > Cupressales > Taxaceae > Taxus > Taxus wallichiana. The sequence continues at coordinate 781,263,716 of CM031243.1, read as the reverse complement.
ACCAAGAGACATAGAGCTCATGACGCTCAAGGTTTGCACAGCTGTGGTCTCAAGTTGAGATGTGAGTGGGGCGCTGGAGACAATTGCTGCAAAAGAATCAATAGCACTTGGAAGTTCAGTGCTCTGGACTTCCTTATCTTTATCTGTTGGATCTTCAGGAGCATTTGCAGGGGCTGGCATTTCACTCTCTTCACTTTCACTGAGAACAATGATGTTCTCTGGTCCCAAAGGCACTTCTACCTGTTTACTTTGAGGATCTTTTTCCACAGGCTCCTTCTTAACCTCTTTGAGTTTCTTCTGGTACACTTGAGTGGATGAAGAAGGAGTGGAAGCTGCAGGTCCTTGCGTTGATGAGGCAGGAGGGGTTTGCACAGGTGTGTCTGATATGGGAGTCGATGCTTCCCTCCTTGGTGTTGAAACATCCTTAGAAGAGGATTCTCTGAGTGCCTTCCCGAGCTCTCGAACTTTCTGTCAAACCGGACCTTAGTCTGATAAAGGCTGGAGCAAGGATCTCGGCCAGATCATCTTTCTCTTTCTGTTCCAATCCAAGTCCTCCAGGGAGTGTGCTTAACCACATTGTCATACTCATATGAGTATAGATCAAATTGTCATCTGGAGTCCTTGGGGAACTTGGTACAAGCCAGTTCTTGGATCAATTGCGAGAGAACCTGCCATAGTGCCTCCTTCTAGCTTCAAAATCATCTGCACGTCGGCCCAATAGTCTTACTTGTATCTTTATGATGATAGATTATCTTGATGTTACTGCTCAATGAACTTCTTCAAGTCGAAGCAAGTTCTTGGCTTAAAGAAATGAATGCAGTGATAGGAACCGGGGCTCTTTCTATGTTCTGTGCATCCAGGGCTGTTTTACAAGTGTAATTTCCCAAAGAGATGGGAAAGTGCAAACCAGAAATCTTCTTGTCTCTGCGGGTTACGTGCAATTTGTCTAATTACTGCATACTTCTATCAAGGCCATCTTATCAACTGCGAGAACATGGGAAGCCTCGAAAGGGTGCTCTCATAGCCGTGACAAGCTTGATATAAGAGAATTTTCTGAATTGGATAAAATAAGCACCGTAGTGCGATATCGAGTTCATGGCTTCATCGAAAAACCTTCTAGCGAGTGTCACCCTCAAGCGGCGACCACGTACATGGTGAAAGCATCATTTACCCTTACGAAATTGTGATTGCTTTGGTCTCTAGGGTGAAGCTGCGGGCGTAGTAGGCATATACGAGGATCATCCTTGTGGGCATCAATGTAAGAAAAACCAAACCATTGCCTTGATGCCACCAGAGTATACATCAGGTACGAAGTCATGTAGAACTTCTTCATTTGTTGTACATTGGACAACTGCTCCACCAAATTCATGCTGATGATTTCCACCCAATTGATATTTTGAGTTCCCTCGCACACCATGCTGATGAGCGGGCACATCCAGAAATGGAACTCGTTAGTAGAAGGTAAGCCCATAACCCGAGCCAGTAGGATTATGAAATCTGACAACTCTTCATTGAAATCTACTCGGAAGAGAGTCTTGGATAGATGAGATGCTCCCTTCTTAGGGTTTTTAAGCCATGACTTCACCACCCGCGCCTTGTATTTGTCACTGTCTTGATTGAAACAGGGCCTGTGCTTGATCCCGGGAAACAACTATGGCATTATCCATCTCTGGGATCCTCAGAGCAGTGCTAATGGCGGCAACATCTAGCTTGGCGATGAGTTCCCCATGTACATTGGTTAATTCACTCGAATCAGGGTCGAAGTGAGCTCCGCATGAAAGCACTGTATCAGCACATTGCACCGAGATTGGGAAACCTCCAGCAAAATCCAAACCACTATCGTGAATCATCTGCGCCATTGGTGTAGGGTTTGCATCTGCCATCCTTGCCCAAAAATCACTGAAATCAAGATGACGAGCTTCACTGTCCCCAATATTGTGAACGGAAGATTCTAGTGGCGAGATTTGTTCCTGTCCCTGAAATTTGATCTTCATATTGATAGTAACTCGGAGGACAGAGACACAAACTAGACTTGGGAAGGAATTACGGAGGAGGAAAGGATACACGCGCGAGGTTTTAGATTGCGAGGGTTCGAGCGAAAGGATAGCATGGAAAGCAATGTGAAAAATGCAAGGGGGTATGCTCATTATATAGCCGATTAGGAGAGAGAAAGGCAATGAATGTGCATTTAATACATACCTACCAATTTGAATAAGCAAGATATTCGGGTAGAGCGGGAAAAATAAGCACGAATGGCACTTGGTTCATTTGGGACATGTGAGGCGAATCTGCGAAACACGCGGCTCGGCGATTCGGGCGAAGCGGGAAAAGATGCACAAATGCCTTTTGGGACATGCGGGATGAAAGGACGAAACACGCGACTCGGCGGATCGGACGAAAAGGTGACAATGGGTCGGAAGAGTTTGGGACATTTGGGACGTGAAAGCGTGAAGTACGCGGTTCGGGTGAATCGGCCGAAAATGGAACAACTTGCCCGATTGAACTTGGGACATTTGGGACAAGAAAGTGTGAAGTACGTGGTTTGGGTGTTTCGGCCGAAAATGGAACAACTTGCACAATTTGACTTGGGACATTTGGGACAAAAAGTTTCAACGGGCCCGAAAAAGACAAACTTCGGGGAAATCGGCCGATCGGGGAACAGCGCACTTTTGAACTTGGGACACGCGGGACAAAAATGTCTGACAGGCCCGAAAAACACACAAAATGACCCAAAAACGTAGATTTTCTCAATTTCATGACTTTTAACATTTTCAGTACAACAGAGAAGACACTTAAACTCAAAATTTTGAAAATTCACTTTCTTAAGAGCAGGGAATTTTGAGTGGACAACAGCTGGCTCCTTCTGGGGATGACTTGGCATAAATTCAAGGAATGAGACAAGGTAAGAACTTAGACAAACTCGGGAAGCAGACCAGTACCTTATCCCTTGGGCCACGGAGTCAAAAAGTAGACCAATACAGAGGACAACACACCAAAACAAAAAGGAAAGAAAAAAAAAAATGCTGTACAGAATATACAAAGGACTCCCTAATCACCTAAGACTTGAACAACTTAAGGTACTGCCCACTATAAGGAAGTGGGAGAGGAGAACCATCCATGTAATCAAGATAAAAGGAATTCTTACCAGCAAAGTGTCTGATCTTGAAAGGTCCGAGCCAAAGGGAATCGAACTTGCCATGGCTGCCACGAGGTTCATGCCTTTTATCCCATAACAACACAGTGTCTCCAACTTGGAAATCTCTGAACCTGGCTTTCTTATCAAACAGGACCTTTACCTTCTGCTGGTGAACAGATATCCTATCAGCAACCTCCAATCTGTCCTCATTCAGTTTGTGAAGGTACATAATTCTCTTATCCAAAGCATCACTGAAACTAGTATCTTGATAGCCTTCATTAGATGCAAATGGCGGCTCCACTTTATTCTTGGCGATTGAGCTTCTACTCCATATACCACTTGAAAAGGGGACATTCCAATAGCTCTCTTTGGTGTAATCCTATCTGCCCAAAGAGCATCATAGAGCTTCTTGTGCCAGTTTCGTTGAGACTCATTGACTAATTTCCTTATAATAGTCACCAAATTTTTATTAGTGGATTCTGCTTGCCCATTTCCTTGAGGATAGTAATCTGAGGAGTGAGCCAAAGAAATGCCATACCCATAGCAAAAATCCATTATCTCAGTTGAAGAGAAATTCGAAGCATTATCTGTTACAATCTTGTTAGGTACACCATACCTTACTAAGATGTTCTCTTTGATGAAGTTGCACACCACTTCAGAAGTAGTACTCTTAACTGGAATAGCTTCTACCCATTTGGTGAAATAGTCCGTGGCAGTTAACACATGAGTATGACCAGCACTAGAAGCAGGATTAAGTGTTCCAATGAAGTCCAAACCCCACTGTTGAAAAGGTTCTTCAATTACAACTGGCTTAAGAGGCAAAGAGGCCAATTTGGGTCTTCCCACGAAGGTCTGACAAGCCTCACATTTATCAACCCACTTGGATGCATCTCTGAACAAGGAAGGCCAGTAATATCCTCCACGAAGTATCTTGTGAGCAGTGACCATTGATGAATAGTGCCCTCCACATGCCTGATCATGAAAAGCTGAGAGCAACTTTCTCTGTTGTTCCTTGTCCACACATTTCAAAAATCTCCCATCTAACCCACGTTTGAACAAGGCGTTTTCCCACAACACATATTGCACTGACCTCAATTTAACAGTCCTCTTTTCTTTGGCAGTTAAATGAGAGGGGCATTCCCCATAGGTGAGAAAATGGGTGATGTCAGCATACCATTCATCAACTGAGCTAAGGAATAGAATGGTAGGAAGGCCAACTTTGTTCTCCAGTAATTCATGCTTAGCTCCTTCAGCAATGAGCTCACAAAGACCTTTTCCACGAACCAGCTTGGTCGGTTTGATGTCAATGTCATATTCTTGGACCTTAGCAACCCAGTTCCCTCTCTTGGATCCAAATTCTTGTTGTGTGAGAATTGACTTAACAGTTGTATCTGGAACCAACACCATGGAATGAGAATTGAGGATGTAAAAATGAAACTGCTTAACAACTTTGACCACTGCAAAAGCATGTTTCTCCATCATGGTGTATTTTAACTCATGATCTTTCAGAATATAGCTCATGAATGCAATTGGGAGTTCATGCTCGTTAGAGTCTTCTTGAGTCAAAACAGCAGCCAAGGTATTATCTGTGGCATAGCAATAGATAATAAAATCTTTGCTGAAATCAGGACAGGCTAAAACAGGAGTTTTAGCGATAGCTCTCTTGATACCTTCAAAGGATTCCTTTCCTTCAGAAGACCAACCAAATGTTTGTTTCCCTTTCATCATCTGAGAAATATTCAAAGTTAACTCTGCAAAATCAGGGATGAACCTTCTTAAAAAATTGATCTTACCAAAGAAAGAGTGCACGCCCTTTTTGCTGGTTGGGAGAGGAATTTGCTGGATAGCTTGTACTCGTTCAGGATCAATCTTAATACCATCTTTGGAAACGATGTGCCCTAATAATTTCCCTCGGTGACACAAAAGATAGATTTTTTAGGATTCAAAGAAATCCCATGTTCTCTGCATCTTAGCAGAACTGTTTCCAGGTGGTCAAAATGATCCGCCCTTGTTTTAGAAAACACGGTCAGGTCGTCAAGGTATATGACAATACACTTCCCTTTCAAACTTCCAAAAGCCAGATCCATAGCTCTCTGAAAAGTGGCACCAACATTAATGAGCCCAAAAGGCATTCTCTTGTAAGCAAAGGTACCCCAAGGAGTAGTGAAAGTTGTTTTGTGTTGATCTGCAGTATCAACCTCTACCTGATTATATCCCGAGAATCCATCAAGCATAGATAACATTTCAGATCCTGTTACTGCTTGCAAGACCTGATCCATCATGGGCAAAGGATAATTATCTTTCAAGGAAGCCTGATTTAGGTTCCTGAAATCAACACAGATGCGGATCTCACCATTTTTCTTCCTAACAGGCACAATATTTGCAATCCATGTTGAATGGTGAATGGGAAAAATGATTTTGGCCTTCAACAACTTCTGAATTTCCTGAAAGATGGTGTCAGCTATTTTGGGGTTGTATTGCCTCTGTTTCTGCTTAAAAGGCTTAATTCCAGGCTTGAGTGGAATAAAATGTTGCATATCTTTTGGTTTGAAAGCTTTCAAATCTTCATAAGAGTAAGCAAGAACATCCTTATACCTCTTTAAAAGATCAATTGCTTTCTTCCTTTCATCTGCTGTGCAACATTTTCCAATGTTCACGAGCTTAGGATCAGTAGAACTCCCAATATCAATCTTGTCATACTCAGCTGATTGTTGAGGTCCAGTGGAAGCTCTAGACTTCACATACCTGTCATGTTTATCAAATAGTTCCTCCAAACTCACCAATCCTTTAGGAATCTTGTTTCCTTTGAGATTGATGCATCCATCCTGATCCGTTTCTTCTCCTTGGGTGACTGCTTTGTCAAAGGGCACACTTTCACGAGGCAGGTTGTCACTTCCTTCAAAATACAGTTGTTCGAAATTACCCTTGAGTTCAAGGAAAGAAAGCAAGTGTTGATCATCATTGAAAACTTTCCAGTTATTGGTATTATCAGGTACACTAGGCCGATGGACCATCTCAATGGTGAACTTATCCTGAGAGAAGTCAGGATGAGGAATCGATAGTGACCACAGAGGCTGCTAGTGAATCAGCCTGTTTGTTCTTCTCCCTAGGTATTGCTTGATGGAGAAAGCATCAAGAAATTCAATGGAATCCCAAACCTGATTAGGTAATGTTTCAACCTTCCATTTTTTACCTGAAAAAGGCTTCTCACTTGCTTTACAATCAATTCTGCATCACCACGAGCCAGAAGATTCTTTACACCTTGTTCTTTGGCCACTTGCAGTCCAAGAATGAGAGCCTCATACTCTGCTGTATTATTAGTATTTTCGAACTATAACTTAAATGAAAAAGGATGAAGGCTTCCTTCAGGTGACACCAGTAGGACACCAGCTCCAGAACCAGCTGAGGAACAACTTCCATCAAACTCTAAAATCCAAACACCATTAGGATCTTTAGGTGACACTTTGGGAAGTTGGATTTCATCAGGGGACATAATCATATAATTACCATGACCCATATCCTCATAGAGTATTTGTGCTTTAGGATCATCCGTTTTTTGTACAATATACTCAGATTGCTTCTCAGGCATCAACTTCTTCATTTGTCCATTAACAGGTACGAGTGCATGTGACCAATCCATTTGAATTTCTCCACCCACATCCTTACAGAAGTTCCTACTTAGCAACATCCCGTATGAAGGAGGAATATCTGCTACTAAGATGGTAGCCAAAACTCTCTTTTCAGGCAAAGCAGCAAAAGCCACTTGTGCATCTTTAATTCTTCCGACCAGGGGCACTTCCTTACTCTCCATGGAGTAACAAGATCCATAAGTGCGTGTGAGGGTCAAGCCTAAAGCATGAGCTACTTTAGCAGGCATCACATTATCTGAGGCTCCTGAGTCAATGACACAATTACTGAGCCTATGACCAGCTATAAGAAGTGTTACATAAAATGGTTTAATTTTGTCATTAGGTGAGGTGACAGTAGCTACCAGACTAGGCTATGGTGCAGAAGAAGGAGTAGGTAAAAGGCCTTTAGAGGTGGTTTTAGAATGGGAATTAACAAATTGAATCATTTTGGCAAAAGCTTTGGGATGGGTTTGATAATACTCAGCCTCTGAGATTTGAACCTTAGTCTTTTTCAGATGATCAATAATATCAAAAGACCCAGAAGTAGATGGGCCATCATCACTTGAGATCCTAGGTTTATCAACTTTAGGGGAAAAAGAAGTAACTTTAATAGCAGGATTGACAGGACTCACCTTTGGTGTAGATGAAGTGGGGATAGGAGATCCTCTTTTTGCAATTACAGGGATAGTTGCCTTGCTCCTTAGATTTCTTGGGGGGCTGCGTCACTTTCTCCCTCTGATTTGTCTGCTCTCGAGTCATGACAGACAAATGATTCACTATTCATGTCTGCTACCACTTCATCATAATCATCTCCATCATCAATGCCCTCAGTGGTGAAGAAATTAACTCGAGATCCCTCAAGTTCATCTGCTTCATCATCAACTTCTTCCACAAATTCCTCGCAAGCTTCATTATCCTCATCATCATCTGGTTCCTCAACTTCACAGGTTGCATTGACAGGAACTTTAACAGGAGGTCCTTCAAGCGCTAATCTTGTTTGAGAAGCAGGCAAATGATTTCTAGGCTGAAAATTCCTCCTTGGAACGTCTGCATAAGGAGCATGCTGAGCCAATTGTTTCTTTATAGCAATGAGATCATTCGCAAGTTTTTGAACTAATGGATCAGTATTAGGTCCAGGGGTGGAAGAGGAGGAAGCAGCAGACTTAGATTTGGAAGGGTCTCTCCTCAACTTCCCTGACATGATCAAATCATCCTCGACACTAACAACAAGAGTTTGATCCTCAACCAATGTTGCGAGATTAGCCCTTCTCAGCGCATAACTAACTTCAGGTGATTGGGCATTTAGGAAGAAACATTTTTGGATTTGATCAACAGGTCGAGTATTTACCGAATTTTATTAATTAACCTATTGAATCGGGCCACAAATTCTCTCATGGGCTCTGGTGAATCTTTCTTTATCTGAGAGATTTGGGCTAGCAAGGCATGCACATCTTCTGCTGGTTTGAAATGGTTTTCAAACCTAGTTCTCATGGTGTCCCAGCTAGTGATAGTACCAGCCGGAAGGTGATAGAACCAATCAGCAGCATTATCTTGTAAAGTCTCAATGAACAGTCTCACGGAGACGTCTTCGTGTTCAACTCCCAGAACTCCACATGCAACTATGAAGGCTGCGATGTGTTCATCAGGATGCACTTTACCATCACCTTTGAATTTAGGGAAGTTCTTCCGGTTACCTCTGGGTAACTCATGCAAAGGCTGAGGAAGAGCAAGGGGCCCGACACGATGACCCCAGGGCAATGGTACCACCATTCTTGGAAAAACGGCTTGGAGAGGAACTGTAACACCAGCAAGAATCAAAGCTCGAAGATTAGGACTAGCTGGCTCTGAAGGAATACCACCCGTAGGACTTCTATCTTGAACAGGTGGAGTGCTTGTCGAACGAGTCCTTCTATTTCTTGTTGAAGGGAAAGGAAAACCTGCTGCTCAAAAGTGGCTTAAACTAGAATCTTCAATACCAAGGGCCCTTCTCCCTCGAGTAAAATGCGGAGTCACCAGATCAAAGGATGATCAAAAATTACAGAACTGGAATATGATTTTCCCCAGTGGAGTCACCAAAAACTGTTGGTCGTCAAATAGGACTTTACGAAGAGCAACAGTCAGGGGACAAGAAGTCCCTCCTCTTTAATGGGAGAGGTTCCCTTATTCAGAAACGAACCTATTTACAAATATACAAAACATGATTTTCTGGTTAAACTTGGATATTACGAAAGTGTTTTCTATAAAGATCATCAATTACAAAAGGACTGAGGAATGAGAGTACGAGAATGAGCAGAAAGGCAACATGCAGAATTATAGATAACAGAGTAATTCTTTATGTATGTGAAGTTACTGATGAATTGAAACAAGATCATTTGTATCATATAAATAAGATGGAATTCAAAGACACAAAGTTTCTTAACATAACACAGATTCATTAATCAAGGACACAAAGTTCCTTCTTGGTTATACAAGATCACCATGCTTGCAAAGTTGGAGAGTATGCAATCAGCAAGACTAACAAACTAGAGACAAATGATCTTCACAAAAATTAAATGAAAGCTTAGGGATAACAGAGATCAGATAGACAAAGAATGGAAAGCCCTTATGTATTGATTTCTTTATGATCTATTTACACTTTCAAAAAATAAACCAAGTTCTTCCTCCTCTCAAAATGGCGTGGAGAGGCCATTATATAGCTTACAAATCAGTTACTCTTTGTAACTACTTCTTTTAACTAAAGATTAGTTAAGGATTGCCAATCGTGATACCTCGACTAATTCTGATGAATCCGAGAAAAGAATTAGAAAAGAAGAGAAGAAAAAGGAGAAGAAGACAGGTGGTTATGAATGGGAGGGACCCACTGACTTCAAAATTCACTGCCTGAATCTCTTCAATGCCTCGGCTATGTCTCTGCCACGAGGGTGACGTGTTGGCTGTAGGCCCGACCCCAAAATCCAAGACACTTCTCCATTTCTTTATCAAACTCGACATGAGTATGATAATCTTTATTTTCTTCTTGATGGCGAGATTGAAGAGAGCGAGATCTCCTTCATTTTCTCTTTGGAAATGGAGCTTTCCTTGAATAGATTATCTTTGACAAAAGCTCTGAATTGAGCTTTGATTTCTTGCAAGGAAAGAGGCACACCAAAGTTTCATCTGAAGATGACAATGTATATCTTTGAAAGCGAGATCTGACCAGTGTCTTGAAAGCCTCACCCTTTACGCTAGCTATTCTTGACTCTCCCAAAGCCTCCTCCAAAACTTTGATCTTCCACTCCATGCTTTGTAAACCCGGGACTTTGTGATTATCCTTTGCATCATCAAAAACCTTATTTTCCAATAAAATGTTCTCATCTATCTGTCCCATGAGACGGAGGTCTACTATCTGTTGCTCAGAGTTTGAGCTCTTTATCTATGACCCGATAGTGGAGGAGAACTTACATTGCAAATTATTCACCTTTCCATGGAGTTTGAAAGCTTCATCGATGAAGTTCAATCTGCAACAAGCATATCTTCCACCATGGCCTCCATAGCTCTGCCATAGACGAGAATACTTGTGCATATCTTTGATACTCTGTACTTCATCTTGGCTCAAAATTACGGTGGTGGAAGAGTAGTCAATGGGGTAGGGTCCAAACTTTGTCCTTAGACAAAAGAGATTTGATAAAGCTTGTGAGAATCTGGGCTTGTTCCTCCAACTGTTTCAATAGTTTGCTGCCCTTTCTCTACCCTCCCAATGACTCTTGTGACCGTTTCCTGGAGGTTGTGGATCTCACCTTCAGGAGTAGACTCTCCCATTGGAATTCTTGAGAGTTCTAAGTCAGATGCCTGCAAGTCTGCTCTGATTTGTCTATTGTAGGCTTAGCAATCTCCAGGAATTGCTGACCTTGAGCATCCAGACACTATTAAGAGGTGATTTTGGCTTTCTTGGCGAGAAGGGTAGTGCCCAACAAGGCTGCCACAACATCAAAATTTGGCCCCGAGCTCAGAGGAAGATTTCCTCTTCCTCTTTCAACAAAAAAGTTGCACCCACGCAAAAGAGGAAGAGGAAGCGCGGGGAGGGGCAAGAGGACCAAGAGACATAGAGCTCATGATGCTCAAGGTTTGCACAGCTGTGGTCTCAAGTTGAGATGTGAGTGGGGCGCTTGGAGACAATTGCTGTAGAGAATCAATAGCACTTGGAAGTTCAGTGCTCTGGACTTCCTTATCTTTATCTGTTGGATCTTCAGGAGCATTTGCAGGGGCTGGCATTTCACTCTCTTCACTTTCACTGAGAACAATGATGTTCTCTGGTCCCAAAGGCACTTCTACCTATTTACTTTGAGGATCTTTTTCCACAGGCTCCTTCTTAACCTCTTTGAGTTTCTTCTGGTACACTTGAGTGGATGAAGAAGGAGTGGAAGCTGCAGGTCCTTGCGTTGATGAGGCGGGAGGGGGGGTTTGCACGGTGTGTCGATATGGGAGTCGATGCTTCCCTCCTTGGTGTTGAAACATCCTTAGAAGAGGATTCTCCTGAGTGCCTTCTGAGCTCTCGAACTTTCCTGTCAAACCAGACCTTAGTCCTGATTAAGACTGGAGCAAGGATCTCGGCCAGATCATCTTTCTCTTTCCTGTTCCAATCCAAGTCCTCCAAGGGAGTGTGCTTAACCACATTGTCATACTCATATGAGTATAGATCAGAATTGTCATCCTGGAGTCCTTCAGGAACTTGGTACAAGCCAAGTTCTTGAATCAATTGCAGAGAGAACCTGCCATAGTGCCTCCTTCTAGCTTCAAAATCATCCGCACAGTCAGCCCAATAGTCTTCTGTATCTACCCTATGATGATAGATTATCTTGATGTTCTGCTCAATGAACTTCTTCAAGTCGAAGCAAGTTCTTGGCTTAAAGAAATGAACGGTGATAGGAACCAGGGCTCTTTCTATGTTCTGCGTCCAGGGCTGTTTTACAAGTGTAATTTCCCAAAGAGATGGGAAAGTGCAAACCAGAAATCTTCTTGTCTCTGCAGGTTCTGTGTAATTTATCTAATTGCCTGCATACTTCTATCAAGGCCATCTTATCACTGCAGAACATGGGAAGCCTCAAAGGGGTGCTCTCATAGCCAACAAGCCTGATATAAGAGAATTTTCTGAATTGGATAAAATAAGCACCGTAGTGCGATATCAGGTTCATGGCTTCATCAAAAAACCTTCTAGCAGTGTCACCTTCAAGCAGCCTGACCACGTACATGGTGAAAGCATCATTTACCCTTCTGAAATTGTGATTGCTGGTCTCTAGGGTGAACTGCGGGTAGTAGGCATATACAGGATCATCCTTGTGGGCATCAATGTAAGAAAAACCAAACCATTGCCTTGATGCCGCCAGAGTATACATCAGGTACGAAGTCATGTAGAACTTCTTCGTTTGTTGTACATTGGACAGCTGCTCCACCAAATTCATGCTGATGATTTCCACCCAGTTGATATTTTGAGTTCCCTCGCACACCATGCTGATGAGCGGGCACATCCAGAAATGGAACTCGTTAGTAGAAGGTAAGCCCATAACCCGAGCCAGTAGGATTATGAAATCTGACAACTCTTCATTGAAATCTGCTCGGAAGAGAGTCTTGGATAGACGAGACGCTCCCTTCTTAGGGTTTTTAAGCCATGACTTCGCCACCCGCGCCTTGATTTGTCATTGTCTTGATTGAACAGGGCCTGTGCTTGATCCTGGGAAACAACTATGGCATTATCCATCTCTGGGATCCTCAGAGCAGTGCTAATGGTGGCAGCATCCAGCTTGGCGATGAGTTCCCCATGTACATTGGTTAATTCACTCGAATCAGGGTCGAAGTGAGCTCCGCATGAAAGCACTGTATCAGCACATTGCACCGAGATTGGGAAACCTCCAGCAAAAGCCAAACCACTATCGTGAATCATCTGCGCCATTGGTGTAGGGTTTGCATCTGCCATCCTTGCCCAAAAATCACTGAAATCAAGATGACGAGCTTCACTATCCCCAATATTGTGAACGGCAGATTCTAGTGGCGAGATTTGTTCCTGTCCCTGAAATTTGATCTTCATATTGATAGTAACTCGGAGGACAGAGACACAAACTAGACTCGGGAAGGAATTACAGAGGAAAGGGATACACGCGCAGGTTTTTAGATTGCAAGGGTTCGAGCAAAGGATAGCATGAAAGCAATGTGAAAAATGCGTAGGGGGTTGCTCATTATATAGCCGATTAGGAGAGAGAAAGACAATGAATGCGCATTTAATACATACCTACCAATTTGAATAAGCATGATATTCGGGTAGAGCGGGAAAAATAAGCACGAATGGCACTTGGTTCATTTGGGACATGTGAGACGCGAATGCGCGAAACACGCGGCTCGGCCGATTCGGGCGAAGCGGGGAAAAGATGCACAAATGCCTTTTGGGACATGCGGGACGAAAGGACGTGAAACACGCGACTCGGCCGGATCGGATGAAAAGGTGACAATGGGTCGGAAGAGTTTGGGACATTTGGGATGCGAAAGCGCGAAGTACGTGGTTCGGGTGAATCGGCCGAAAATGGAACAACTTGCCCGATTGAACTTGGGACACTTGGGACAAGAAAGTGTGAAGTACGCGGTTCGGGTGTTTCGGCCGAAAATGGAACAACTTGCACAATTTGACTTGGGACATTTGGGACAAAAAGTTCCGACGGGCCCGAAAAAGACAAACTTCGGGGAAATCGGCCGATCGGGGAACAGAGCGCACTTTTGAACTTGGGACACGTGGGACAAAAATGTCCGACAGGCCCGAAAAACACACAAAATGACCCAAAAATGCAGATTTTCTCAATTTCACGACTTTTAACATTTTCAGTACAACAGAGAAGACACTTAAACTCAAAATTTTGAAAATTCACTTAATTTATGTGTTGCTATCTATAAAAGGATTCTAAGGTAGCTATGTTTTTATGAAAAATCTTTTAATTCCCATCATTTTATTTCATCAATTGAGAGTTTGTTTATTTATTTAAATTTTGATTTTCCTCTTTTTTCATCAACTTTTTTAACTTTACTTTTGAGATTAGATAGAAGTTTAGTTTAGGTATTAAAATCATAATTTTTCATCAAATTAAATTTACGGATATCCAAGAAAGGTTTCCAATAAAGTTGGCTAGATTTGTCAATCTCGAAGAGAAAGAAGAGAGTTGAGTAATTACAAAATTAGCGAGAGAGTTGAATCAAGTCCATTAGGCCAATCTCGTATATTTCTTTATTTTCATTCTTAATATAAGAGAAAAGAGCATTTTTTGCCATCCATTTCCCACCTATCCTTCATTGCATGAAATGATGTCAAAGCAAGAGTATCCAATAAGTACCTATCGGTGAGTAAGTGAAAATACCTCCTCCAATGAGAGTATTGGCTAGATTGTATTCCAATTGCATGTCTTCCATTATGAGATGGTGGGTAGAGTGTACAAAAAAACAAATAGAATGGTATGAAAAAACATGTCTTTTGTAATATTTTCTACAATAAATTATAGTTTTTGGTGTGTGTCAATATGTATCCAACAAAATTAGTGGCTACCAACATGCCGAAATATTAGAAGCCATAATTTTGAGGAGAACCATACAAACAAGATTAGATGTTGTTGAAGTAGATAGGAGGCGGGCGTGGCTACATTCAGATCAATCCTTAACAATGATTTAATGCATCGTAGAGCTTCTTGTCATCCAATGACAACCTAATCTGTTGTTGCATCATGTCAAACAAAATACAATGTTCTTTAGGCTCATGGCTCAAGTTATCTACAGATAGGAAATTTGAAATGTAAGTAAGCATATCTCTATGATTGTGTTAATGTGGAATTCGGGTTATATGCAAGAGTAAATTTTTTTGTAGATCCCATTTTTCAAAGGTATTTATAAATTTATTATAGGTGAATCAAAATCATTTAGTGTGTTGTTAATCATTCTTAACCCTATATTATGGGCTTTGTGCTTAACTTCCACCAAGCCTAATTCTTCCACCCACATAGGTTTTTATAATTCGTAAAAACTCACAAGTAGATGAAAGGAAGGAAATACAACTTACAATAATACCTAGAATTGTAAGAGGAATGAAGATAGAAAACTCAAGCGATAAAATAATAGGTGAGGGTAAAGAATAAAGTGCTAAAATAGTGTAATGGAAAAATTGGCTTACGTAAGAGTTGTAGTAGTAAAACTAAGTGTTTTGTGTGTGCAAAGATACCCACAAGAAGAGTAGCGGTTGCCAACATGGCATGAAGATTGGAGGTTGTAAATTTGAAGAGAACTATGCAATCTAGATTAGATTCTATTGAAGAAATTAAGAGAACGGGTATTGTGATCGGAGATGAGAGATATATTTAAGAGGATCCAAGAGCAGAGCAAGAAGCACACATGCAAGTTCTCTTTGATTTTGATGAGTGTTAAGAGTGGAGGTGTCTCAAACCAAGGTAAAAGGTCATCTAGTCTTGTGGTGGAAATAAATGCAAATAAGAAGAGGTAAGGAAAATATTATAAGATATGATAAAATGGTAGCTAAGCTAAGGCAAGATTCTTCCTTTGGATTATCATTTTAGATTTCTGAAGAAGTTGAATAGTTCCTATCCATTGTTACTTTATTTTACCTCTTTTAACAGATGAATAAATCATTTTCTTGGGGAAAATACATTTCCTTCTTTAAATGAATAGTTCGAATTTATCTTTTTCCTAAATTCTCATTTGCCACCTTGCTACAATCAATGGCATTATGCATGGTGCCTACTAATATAAAATTTTCTTTTAGAATGCTTTTCATGGGTAGCATTTTATTGTTATCTTTAAAGAATAAGTCGATACCACATCTTCCTATTCCTCAAACTTTACTACAAATTTTAGATTAGTTTCAATTTCATATTTACTTGTATACATGCAACCATTTGCATGCTTGTCTTGCTACATTTCATTAATCTTCAATGAGGTATTATATTCTCCCATTTCTAACTTCTTTTCTTCATTTTCAAATTCTCTATAAATCTATTTAGTCACATATCTTTTTTTATTTTCATCATCTTCTACATAACATATCTCGTCCACCATATCCATTTTGATTAGAAACTTACTTCAGTCATCATCTCTTCTAGTGTTGCACCTTTTTCTACTTTTCTTGTTTCATCATAATGGATTCATCATCTACTCTCATTCCACTTCCACACATGTTTTCAAGATTGTTGCTTCTTAGCTATTATATTTTTTGGTTCAACAAAGATCCTGATAAAAGGAGCTTTCATGTTTACATGGTTGTGGTCTTATTCTCAACAATGGTCATAGGGTAAAGATGGAATTTTTATAGTCAGCCTCCATACATTTTAGATTACTTTAACTTAAGGAACTATGATTTTTGGATTCCCTCAACAATCCATGTTTGTATTTGCGAGTAGAGTGGTAGAAGCTTGATTACGAAAAGATTCGGAGAAAAATTCAAGACAATTTTCCATGAGATTGAATAATTTAAAAATTGAACTCTAAAATCACCTTTCCACCATAGAGAAAATTAGTAGGATTATGAAAACAAAGAGATGACATCATCGTTCATCTTCTTCTCTACACATTTATTTCAGCTACAACTATATGTTCCAATTTTAAACTTACTTTATTAGGTTCACAATTCAAACCAACTACTTTTGCCTTCGTTTTTTGATTTGCCAATTGTAGTTTAAATAATGTTTCTTCCCCCAATATTTTCATCACATGTATTTAAGCCATAATATCAGCCATATTCTTCTCAATACATTTGTTTCATCTAAAATTGTATGTTTGAATTTAAAACTTGCTCTATCAAGTTCACAATTCTAAGCTTTGTACCCAGGATGCAATTTTATTTTTCAATTTTTGTTATCAACATAAGCAATTAACAATCTTAAGGAATATTAAAACTACATATATAATTTCCTTATATAAACATAAAAGTTAGATATTCCTTTCAATTTTTTTACTTTCATCAATTGTATCAATTGTTCAACTTTACACAATTCCTGCAATGTACATCTGAAATTGGTCGTAGATTCCTACGATGTCGAACAACTGTCCAACAACACCGCTTGGTAAGACAAAAAATATTAACAAATTACATCCATATCATATGGCATGGATATTGGAGGAAAGAGTGATAAGTAAAGGAACAATACATGATTATACCACTTCAAAAGGAGAAGGGAAGGTTTTCAATTTCAATGTGATTGACACCCTTGGTGATGACATGAACATTATGTGCTTTGGCAAAGCTGCAACTTATTACCATGCAAAAATCCAAGTAGGTACAATTTACACAATCTTGAAGGGTACTCTCAAATATGTAAAGGCAAGGTACAGAGACTCCAACAACCCATGGGAAATCATATTAGGCATCGATTCAATTTTACAAATATGCACAAAACCTACCACCTTGATAATAGCAACAAAATTCCATTTCACACCTATTAGCGCAATCCAACAAATTCCCCTCAGTTCTACAGTGGATGTTATTGGTGTGGTTACTTCTTACTCTAATATTTCTATGGTTATCTAGCCAGATGGAAGCAACAGAAAAGTGCTCTACAATCACTATAGAGGACCAAATAGGGTATTATATCACCATAACTTTATGGGGGACTATGTGATGAGGCCATACAAATTTAACATCCCCAACATGGTCAACCTACAATAAAATTGTCTATTCTTTCTATTAAAATGCAACATTAAGAGAAAAACACTAACTACGGGCTTGCTACTCAACTATTCCTTACACCGAAAAAAGTAGTATAAAGACAATCACTTAAAATTTGGTTAATTATAGTAGAAGCATCTACTAGCTTAGCTCCACTTTGACTACATAGGCACCGGTGGAAAAAAATTCTTATATTCATGCTTGCAATTTCCACTGACCCTACCCAGGTAGATCGTAACTATTATAACTATTATTCATCTAAACATGGAAATATACTGTTACCCTACTTGCTCAAGGATTGTAAATAATAAATAGTGCTGAAAAAAGCTAAGTTCTACTTCAGGCTCTACATGGCATTGTAGCAAATGTAACTTACCCACAACTACATGTGACTATAGCTATGCACTACACATGATGGTTTAAGACCGGACTGGAACTATATGGGCAACAACATTTGATGATGTTTCACTAACACTGCTTGGTGTATCTGCTAATACCCTTAAAGAATAATCAAGGAGTATGGATGACTTATGGAAAATCATTACACATGTGTTGTTTCATACATACATGTTAATGTTTTGGGTGTCACCATCCACCTACAAAGGCAAATAACAACTATCTTGTACAATACAAACCATGATTGCAGCAGCTGAGCACAACATAGACCATGTAGAGTTGGTAGCAACATTTCTTGAAACCATAGAATAAATAACAACACTTTTATAGGTTGCATATATGTAAATATTTTAAAAATACCTTACCCTACTTTGTAACATGATGTACATATCTATAAATAAATTTTTTTGGTACACATAAGAGACTTTTGCTTTACATTATTAACCACATAAAAAAATTTATAGACAATGATCTATATGTAGAGGTTAAAAAAACACCATCCCTTCATGTAATATAATGTTTACATGTTAAAAGCACAATTTACAACTACAAGTAAACAATTGTTGTTACTCAACATATTTTTCCACTTTTAAAAACCCATACCCTTTTTATTATTATAATTCATGCTTTAAACATATCGTATAGTTTGTAACCTCTAACCTACTCGAACATGAATAATATGTAGTTTCATCTACAACAAAAAATAAACAAAATTACATGAATAATATGCGTGTCATTTGGTCTATAACCAGAATAAACAAACAATAAATGTAAAATCCCACCAAGATTACACTGTGCACAAAGACACCCTCAACGCAGCCCTCCGTAACCACCAAAAAATGAATTCTACTCCACTACCCCAACTTTCCCCCTTATCCAAATACCCCACCCTCCTTCCTTTTAACAATATTCAACACACATTTCTCACCCACTTAAAATATCTATTTTCTATTGAACCTTGTTCAATTTGTAGAGAATGCTACCTAGGAATGCAAACAAAAGCCACCCTTAGTGGAGTTAGTTTTTGTAGATGCACAATTGAAAAAAGGGCCACTACTTTTCCTCTTGAAATACATGGACCCTGGCCCCCAACCCCTAGAATTAGCAAATCTAACTCAAGTTGAAGAAATTCTTATTGCTAGAGTTGCCCCACTATTTAAAGTGACACATTCCCATGGAGACTAATGCATGTACACTGGACAACCACACCATTACTTTCCCCCAAGACATAACCTCCATACTATGTTATTTTCCTTGTCGTCTCGAAAACCTAGACATTCTAATCCTCAAAATATTAGGCATGGAAGGAAAATCATATGAGTGCTATGTCAGTAGGAAAAGAGTCCAAAATGCCCTTTTATACAAAATTCGACATGACCCATACTATAGTGACGTCCTTATAGATGAAGCCACACTTGCAAGTTTGCCAATACCCATAGCTAATATCTTCAATGACCTGCCACATATACTTGAGGAATCCACTTCACCATGCCCCCCATTACCTGAAGCACCATAACCTAACCCCACACCCTTGGAATCCACCCTTGCAAAATCATTTGTTACAAAACTCCCACCTTCTCGCAAAGAGATTACCCAAATTAGATCTTTCACCCTAACCACTCCAACTACCAATCCACCAATAATTGAATGGCCCCAAATAAGTTCAACTCCCATCAATGAATATTCAATAGAGGGATTATTCTCTATGGAATTTCCAACTCTTTTCCCATTAGGAACAACTATGTTTCACCAAGGGAAGCCCATAGAAATCTAAATGCATAAATATGCAATTCATCTACTTCATTACCATGAAAAACAATTTGGCAACCATCCTTGGTTTCGATTTTTTGCTTAACGTTATGATGCACCATAGAATACAAGAAATCTCTGTTGTTTTTTGAAACAAAAAATAGAAGAAAATACACCCACAATATTGCAGCACCTTCACACACTTTTAGAAAACTTACCAGATGAACAAACAGAAAACCACCTCATGTAGTTTGCATCACACCTTAGAGGTACCCACTCTTTTTAGGTATAATGCAAAAACAACCTTTCCAACATGACATGCCAAATAGGGACGCCCAATTATTTTATACCCTAGCGCTACCAATACTAAATGGCCCGACCTGCATCGCCTCATGCCAGGGCCCTTGTCCCCACAACGCCTTTTTCTAAGCAAAAATGGATAAAACATAACATCACTACATATCCACACTTGAGAGAAACATACATGGATGAAAGATTCATAATCTTCCATGAAGAAATCCTTGAAAAACACTTACACACACAAGATTTGTTGTACAGGTGAGGCCATCTACCATTTAAACCTAAAGAAATCACCATTGCAAATTGTTTTTTCCAACATGTTTCATGCTAACATTTTCTATATCAGGTTCGAATGGAAACATATAGGCTATACACATATTCATGGTTTTATATGGCTCATTGACACTCCCAATATGGAAACATTAGACTGGGTAGACCCCCACACTGTTTACATTACAAAATTATTCTTTGATAACAAGGTTACAAGTTGGAGTACTCTTCATAATTTCTTGGTCACTTCTTGCATGCCCCATATAGCAATTGATGATCCATGTTTACTTATCTCATCGAAATAATAGTTTTACCTCTATAGAGTGACTATGCAACCTTGGTGAATTGGCTATAATGACACACCAAATATACTACAACTACATGTTTACGAAGAAAAGGAAATCAACTACTATGTAGGTACAAAAATGCCCATGGTGATACAAAAGTATCCACCTTGTGTAAAGATGCATAGGGCCATGCATTTTATACTCCAGTGCATAATGATGACATATTAAACATTCACAACAGAGATATGCTTACAACTTAGCATGCCAACATTGATTGCCAACCCATAGTTTCATGCCATGTTTTTTTGAAATACATAGAATAGTATGCATATAAAGTGAGAACAAGTCAAAAACATACCACCATATGATTTTTTGAATTATAATCACTACGTAACCTAAAACAAGATGTCAACACAACATACAACAAGCTCTTTTCTGAAAAAGTTATTGATTGGGATATATCCACAAAAGAAACCTGCCACATGTTGCTGAAATTTCCACTTACTTCAGATGTAGCCGAGTGTTCCTAACACTATCCATGGTAAAAACTATCTAAAGGAAAATTTCACGAGCCCATTTGACTCCGAAATTATAGAACACCATTTATAAAATCCTACATAACATGGCCACTTTCCCTAGACAACTACTATTTATAAAAACCTCTCGAGTCATGGACCTATGATAAGTGTAGGAAATGGCAATTGTTTAAAGCATGTAACAAATAGGCTATCATTAGATTGTTTCCTAGATAATAGCCACCCCTACTATTGGCTCATCTTCATATAACACTTTTTGCTTCATGGAGATCCTTTTGTACAAATATTTAGATTATATTCCATCGAACATTGGCACATGCCCACTAACACTTAGTATTTAGTGGGATGCCTTCACTCTAAGCTACTAGGCATGCTGCATACACCGTTTGGCCACCCGCCAACTAGTTGCCATTTTGAATACTAGCTCGATAGCTTCCTTAATGTACCCACCTCAACTTAGATGGATGAGTGGAAAGTTTTCTCTAGCTTACATCCTACAAGGATTGTAGACATCAGTGACCTAGATAATGTTGGGAAGCATGATTTTGATCTATCACACAATTGTCCACAAGCTCTTGTTGGTAACGATTTACATGAAATGGGAGGGTTTTCATAGAAATTGCCCGCTCAAACACTAAAATAGTTGCACCAGTTTTCCTACCCACTCTAAATGGTTATACCTTATCAGTGGAACAAAAATATGTTTTACAAATAATCGTAACCCATTCAAATGTAGTGCCGAAATTGACCCGTTATACATGATAATTCAAGGAACAACATGCACTAGTAGTAAATCACATATGATATCCAAAATTTAAAGGGTAATCCACTCATGCACCAACCTCCATGCTAGCAGCTTACTCCTACTAGCTCTAACAGAACTTTCACCATTCAACATCTCCTAACAACAACACACACCGGCCTACACTTACAAATAGCTGAAGTTACCCCTATTTGAGGTCAAACACTCACTACGTTTTAACAAGTCATGGTAGATGTGGAATGTATACTAATCGATGAAATGAGCTTTATCAACCCTAAACCACTAACCAATATAAACAACCACCTACATGAAGTATTCCCACTTGTAAATGTAGGAGTTTCATAGGTCATTATGTTATTCTAGTTCGAGACCTAGCTCAACTACATCTAATTGAAGATATTACACTATAAATTCTTGATGAGGCCACATATTAGCATGTTTTAGCCTCATCTAAATCCTTTTTGAAGCCTCTTACACATATAGTTTTGAGACTTTGATCTCCTCTTGATGGTTGATATGAGATAAAGTTATGAGTTTGCATATATTTAGTTTCATATGTTCATTAAGATTTAATATACTTATTTACTGTGGTGAATCTTGTCTCTTATGTAAACTAATGTTCCTGATGTCCCCATGAACAAATTACAAGATTCCATAAGCTTTTGAAGTAGTAGGCCCTAGCCTATAACAACTCGGTGGTGCTCTTATAGAAGCTTGTAACCACCGGTTGTGCTCCTACAACAACCTCAGTAGCCACTGCTAGGAAATGATAAGAAGGAGTCGTAGCATTCAACAAATGATGAGGCATCATGAAGAATATGGAGCTGAGCATATGAAGCTAGAGAATGATTTAACCAAGTGGAAACATTTATTGGACAAGTCTGAAAAGTCTTCAGGTGATTTATCTCACCTGTAGTAAGCTCTAGGCCTACCCGTAACATCTTCCAGAACTACCTATAGTAACGAGTAGTATGCACCTCCAGCTACCCATATCCAAAGAGAAATTGTCCATCTCACACCACAACATAAGATAAAAAGTACTAGCTATCCTAATGCATCATATGTAATATTATGGTTATTTTGTTAAGTAGTTTTGTAATTAGTTCCTATCATGTAAATAAGATAAGAATTAGTTGTCTTCACTTGATAGATATGAAACCAAACAACTATAATCTATTTGAGTGGTTTTTGATCATATTCCTAGTATAGAATAAGTTAGTAATCTGTCTATATATATAGATCAAGAGATAAAGGACAGAGGATATAGATTGAGGAATGAAGTGATAGTTATGTGAGAAAGGCAAAATTGTGAATGTGTGAAGATAGAATATATTAATGTGAGTTGTGCTCTTGAGTTCATTGTAATCTCTCTTTGTTGTAGCAATATTTAATTGTTACAGCTCAATAGATGAATTGTTTATCTTCTTGAGAAGTTTTGTGAGTTTCTAGGGTAGGATCGGAACTCACTTATGCATGAGGAAGGGCCCCCTCGGAAGGAACTGTAGGGAAGATCCTATTCCTCCATTTCCTATTTATGTTGAGTGGATTGATTATTATTTATTCAATTTATTTCTCAAAGTTGATGAGTGCATAGTGTGTTGATTTTTTAGATTTGCAGATCAACAACTTCCATAGTTTACTTTCCAATTTGCATAAGCATTACTTTCTACTCTTTGATAAATTTCTAGCCTATAAAGACTTCACTCCAAAGTACTATAGCATATATTTTGCAGGCCATTTAAAATCTTATGCCCATGGGTTGACATTTATTAAACAAGAGGGTATGAGACCTAATATCATTGGTTGATTATTTTGCACATCATTTTGGCACCATTGCTGGGGAAGGTGTCCAAATAGTACTATAGAAGTGATTCCATTTCCCTCTTTCAGTTAATTCATGCTTTCATTTCCCACTTTCTAGAATAACCATTCATGCTTTCTAGAATAGCCATCCTATTTTTTATAGATCAGCTTTTCTTGCTATCATTTCAAAATCTTTCTAGGAGATAGAATTCTTGCTTTCTAGGATAAAATTGTCATTTTGCACTACTCAATTTCTACAAATAGTATTAAGAACCAACCCCTCATCGTAGTAAAAAAAAAAAAAACAAATAATGGGAAGAAAAACACCTCATCCAAACTTGCTTTTTCACTTCCGGTTGTGGCGGGCTACTCAATTAGTTGTTGTGGGTAACCTTCCATTCTTGTGGGTAACCTTCTAGTTGTTGCGGGTACCTTCCAATTGTTGCGGGTAACCTTCTAGTTACTATGGGAAACCTTCCAGCCACTACGAGGTAACCTTCATGTTGCTGTAGGTAACCTTCCAATTGCTATGGGTAACCTTCCGCTTTACTGTAGAAACCTTCCGATTCATCGGGCACTTTCTAAAAGTACTATGGGTAGATTTTGGGACAGCCATAGACATATTCGAGAATGAGGTAAGGAAAATCCGGGTCACAAACAATTGCACAAAGTAGAATTCATGCTACATGTATTGTTTCCTTCCAACAAACACTCCTTGCTTGCTACAGGTGAACCCTTGGTTAAATCCGGCTACTTGTTCAATGCTATGGGCCACCTCATGGTCGCTATAGGCACAATTTCATAGTGCTACAACAAATCAGTGCTACGGGTAGTCAAGACAATGGATGCACAAATTCACTCTTAAAAGCATCATACAAAAGAGGAAGGAATGTAAGTTTCTAAAAATCACAAGCATCATGCAAGTAGGTATCATTTTTGTAGTTTTTCACATACTACAGAAGCATAAATAGAAACAAGGACCTCCAGTGAAGTCGAAGAGGAACCTCATGTCCGATCTATCTAAGCATAAAAAATACATAAGCAAATTCCAAGAGAGTAATCATTTTCAAATGATCCTTGTAATCAAATTACTTATTGGAAAAGTTATGCATGCCAAACCCTTGCACAAATCATATTTTTTTAAAAAGTGTCACGTGGAGAACAAATAGGTGACACTAAGGTAAAAAGGTAATATCTACAAGTAGTAAGTATTTATTTCTTGAAACGACATGTTAAAATTAAATATACGTCTTAATCATTTACTCTTTTTATCACCATCATGAGGGGACATTAATAAAGTTCCTTCAACAATAAATATATGGCACATGTGAAACATTTTTTCACTCAAGACAAGTGATAGCTATCCAAAGGAGGAGGAAGGATTAGATCTCGCTACGGATAGAATTAATTACCCTCATCACAAGAACGAGGAGGTAATGATGCATGCCTCGATTATAGGGGACAATTAAAGATTGCCCCTGAGATGTGATAAAAGTAAAACAGAAAAGGGTGACAAGCAACATAGAGAGAAGAAAGAAAAACTTGTCTACAAAAGCTATGGGAGGAAGAGTTGTTCACAGAGAGCCCACTGATGTCACACCCTTGAGAGATAACCCTCATTGCTAGGATATATTTAAACAGGATATATGGAGAAATTACTTCCAGATGCTAACCAAGTACTTGAATGAGAGAGAAGATAAATTTGTAAGCACATTCGACAGATAACAAGCCATGGTAGCTGGCATATCAATTCTAGTAATAGAAGACTTTATTGGGAAAGTGACAGGACTCCCTCAAAATGGAGAAAATTGGGAGGAGAAACCCAATGCATAGCAAATCAGACAACAATTCTTCCAAGGGGAGCAATATAGTTGGATAAAAGGGGGTATTGAGATAAGAAGCCTACGAGGCATGGAGAGAAGTTATTAAATTCATCATCAAATACTTCACATGCGAAGGAAGGTATTCCCTACTCTATATAATGTAATTTAAATACTTAAACCACTTAATGCATGGAGTAGTAATGAATGTCCCAAACCACTTGTTTAGTAGCCTAAAGAAAATGGTAAAAGAATATCGAAAGGGGTGAAGAACACCTTGTCTCATCACCGTATGATCTCGGATAATCACCAAGCAAGGCCTCCAAAACATCCACCTAGGATTTACTTAAACCGTAATTGGAATCTAGACTAGCCACCGCACCATCGAAATAAGAGAAGAGTCAATAAAAGCTAAAGGAGGAATGGAAAAATAAGAAACCCCGAGAAATACCCACAAGAAGAAAGGAGGACAAAAGAAATCATATCGAAAAGGTCCTTAAAGAGAGAGAAGAGGAGTCTAGCATACCCATAGCAAGAAATACTAGGAGCTCTATTGCTACACGGGCGGAGAGGAGGAGGAGGCTCATCATTTCCGTAGGGAAGGAAACCACAGAAGAGGTAGGGAGTAAGGAAAGCAACCCTTAGAAAGAAACAAATTCTTCTCTATCTCGTAGAATCAAAGGGCTCTATCTCCAAGAAGATGAAAGGTGTAGAGGCAACATCACCTACTAGAGAGCATAGCATGTAGGAAAAGGAATAAGAATCCCTACACCTATAGTAGAGAGGAGGCACCTAAAGAAACCGAGACTACCTCAACACCTAAGAAAAAGGAAAAGAAAAGGTAGTAGAAGAAGTTACCCCCAAGAATGAACAAAAGAGAAAAATAATAGCAAGAAGATATCACAGATAAGGAGGAAAAGAACAACACAAACAGAGACCATAGAGATTAGTGAAGAAACACCTCCAAAGAAGAAAAAGGAGGAAGTCTTTATCACAAAAGAAGGTTTTGAGATAGTAAGAGAGTTGGCCAGTTTAGAAGAAGAGGAGAAGCGAGAAAAAATACCTCCTCAAATACCACAAT
Organism: Taxus wallichiana var. yunnanensis; assembly: GCA_018340775.1. Taxonomy (NCBI): domain Eukaryota; kingdom Viridiplantae; phylum Streptophyta; class Pinopsida; order Cupressales; family Taxaceae; genus Taxus; species Taxus wallichiana. The sequence continues at coordinate 781,237,265 of CM031243.1, read as the reverse complement.
GAGATAGAAATTGAAAAGGTGAAAAGTGAAGGGAAACAAGAACCCGAATTCAAAACTTTGGAGAAAGAAGTGAAGGAAATCAAAATTTTAAGAAACATCATAAGAAACTTGGAGTGAACAAGAGGATTGGATGCCCCGATAGGAGCAGCAAAGCCTTGGAAAAGACTTCCATGGAAGTAGAGAAAGAAGAAGAGCTTGCGGAAGAACCTAAACTCGAACCAAAATATGATGGTAAATACAAAGGAGGAAAGAATGATTCCTTACTCTAAATGGTCCCATATAAAGCACAGAGATAGCCTACAAAGAGTAGATCCTGAAGTAATATATTTTGACCTCACTTTTGAATATATTTATTCAGTTGGACTTGAGGATGAACTATATACATTCTTATAAGAAAATTTTCTTGAAGATTATAATGTTTTTCAAAGGCTAGTACAAAGATTTAAAGGGCATGTTGAAGCAAGAAAGCAACATGACACATTGGTGGAGAAGGTGGAAAAATAGGAAGCAGAAATAGAGGGACTCAAGATGAAAGTAGAAAATATGTATGATCTTTCTACTAGGATTTTAGAATGTAGACCTCCACCATGAGTATATGCCCTATATCTGCAGGAGAAATGGTTGCATTTTAGATATGAGAAGGTATACAATAACCTTCCCTATGTTGTGGATGACCCCAAAACATTCTTTAACATGTATAGAGTATATGATCCTGACACTCAGGCACAATTGAGTGAGTTTTATATTTATAACTTTGTTGTTCCTTCTAATGTAAAGTGAAATCCTAACATGTATCTGGGTGACATACTTCTAAATGCCTTCACATCTTACCAAAAAAATGAGATGAGAAGGAAAGAAGAGGTATATGAGTATCTAGAAATGGAAAAACAGTCTACCTTAATGATAAGGGGAGAAATTGGTTACCCTAAGGACATTGTAGAAGAATGGGTAGAGTTTGTATTAGAGGATAGACTGGCTACATGGGTCGGGAAAGGTAGATAGCTGTCCAGAACCGATATTTGATATTCCTAGATAAAGAAGGTAAAACAAATTATGTATCCTACAAATCAAGATGGGATGAGTTTCCCACTATATTGAGAAATAAAGAGCCAAACTCACCTACAAATTTTAAGCAGACCTTAAAAAGGGTTCATGATTACATAGAATGGTAAGAATGAAAAAGGATGGATAGGATTGAGGTTTCATCCCCCATATTTTTAGGAATTAGTATTCACATGGTTTATTTATATGGTTAGTTTAATGTGTTATTAATATATTATTGTTATATAAACAATAATATATTATTGGTGTTGATTGTGTATTGTTTGGGAGTTTCACAACTAAATAGTTTTATTTGTTGTAACACTTTCCTATTTTATAGGAAGTCATTTTCCTATGTATATGGCTATTTAATAGCTTTGTGTATGTAATTCAAATGGTCGAATACAATATCAATATTATTTTTTTCGTGTGACAATATTGTTGTCCCAATAATATTCCCCATTCTAGATGGATGGAAATAGTACCTTTGGATAAAGAAAAATAGATAGCCTTATGGCATGAGCTTGGGATAAGGGGAGGTCTCTATGGATATGGCTAGATAGGTAATCAAGACCCCTATGACTACAGAAAATATTGTGCCCTCAAGATGAGCCAGCTTTCTCAGGGACGAGCAAGAAGATAAGTTGGGGGTGTGATGAGGCCACATATTGGCATGTTTTGGCCTCATCTAAATCCTTTTTGAAGCCTCTTGCACATATAATTTTGAGACTTTGATCTCCTCTTGATGGTTGATATGAGATAAAGTTATGATTTTGCATATATTTAGTTTTATATGTTCATTAAGATTTAATATAATTATTTACCGTGGTGAATGTTGTCTCTTGTGCAAATGGATGTTTCTAATGTCCCCATGAGCAAATTACAAGATTCCATAATCTTTTGATGTAGTAGGCCCCAGCTTGTAGTAACTCTAGCAGTGCTCTTGCAACATCCCATACCACTGGCCATGCTCCTACAACAACCCGTAGTAGAATCGTTAGGAAATGATAAGAGGGAATCATGGCATTCAACAAACAATGAGGCATCATGAAGAATATGGAGCTGAGCATATGAAGCTGGAGAATGAGTTAACCAAGTGGCAGCATTGTTTGGACAAGTCTAAAAAGTCTTCGGGTGATTTATCTTACCCGTAGCAAGCTCCAGGCCTGCCCGTAGCATCTTCCAAAACTACCTACAACAACAGAGCAGTATGCACCTCTAGGTGCCCATAGCCAAAGAGAACTTGTCCAACTCACACTGTAGCATAAGACAAAAAGTGCAAGCTATCCTAATGCATCATATATAATATTATGGTTATTTTGTTAAGGAGTTTTGTAATTAGTTCCTATCATGTAAATATGACAGACTTAGTCATTGTCTTCACTTGATAGATATGGAACTAAACAACTATAATCTATTTAAGTGGTTTTTGATCATATTCCTAGTATGAAATAAGTTAGTAATCTATCTATATATATCTAGAGACAAAGGACAAGGATATAGATCGAGGAATGAAGTGATAGTTGTGTGAGAAAGGAAAAATTGTGAATGTGTGAAGATAGAATATATTAATGTGAGTTGTGCTCTTGAGTTCATTGTAATCTCTTTTTGTTGTAGCAATATTTAATTTCTACACTCAATAAATGAATCGTTTATATTTTTGAGCATTTCGTGACTTTTAGGGTAGGATCGAAACTCACTTTTGCATGAGGAAGAGCCCCCTTCAAAGGAATGGTAGGGAAGATCCTATTCCTCCATTTCCTATTTATGTTGAGTGGATTGATTATTAGTTATTCATTTTATTTCTCAAAGTTCATGAGTGCATAGTGTGTTGAGTTTTTAGACCTACAGATTAGCAACTTCCATAGTGTACTTTCCAATTTTTGAGTCTTTGATAAATTTCTAGCCTACAAAGACTTCACTCCAAAATACTATAGCTTATATTTTACAGGCCCTTTGAAAATCTTACGCCCTGGGTTGACATTTAATGAACAACAGGGTATGAGACCTAATATTCTTGGTTGATTATTTTGCACATCAATTCTTAGCACCTACCATCACACGTTAGTGTCACTTTTCAAGAATATGATCACGCTTACTATTAACTTTCACCAAAAAGGCACCGATGCTTCACACCTCATCTTCCTAGGTCTACTACAAAACATAAGAAATGTAGTTACTTGTAGAACATGACTAGAATCTGCAAGTGTCAAGGACCCCTAAATACATCACTCCTACATAACAAAAACATTAGAGGCCGTAACACACCTTTACGTAGCAAAAATGCTATAGTAACAATACATAATAAATTTAGGATGGGAGCTCTCAACACACCCGTTGGAATAGCTAAAGTTGAACAACCACAAAAAATGACCCACATAATTAGATAATAACCTATTACTATGTGAAGGTGAACAAATAATTTTGATAACAAATCTTTAGGTGAAAACCGACCTTGTTAATGGTACACAAGGACATATCATATTTATGTTGTATGAGAAAGCAAGAACCCCACCAAGATTTCCTTTGTATGTGGTTGTCAACTTCCCAAAAATACAAAGGTCCACTGGGACATCACCCATCCAACGTACACTCTATTCCCCCATAACAAGAAGAAACCGCAGACAACTACCCTTCAAAAATGCATGGGCCCTAACTATTCATAAGTCACAAGGATTGACTCTTGAGAAAGCTACCATTGACATTAGACACAAAGAATGACAAGGACTGACCTTTACATCCTTGTCCCGAGTTCATGCCCTTTCTCGACCTCCACATTCTCCCATCCTTCTCATACACATGCTACAAGCATCTACAGGAAGAGAAGCACGTTGTACTCAAGTTAACAACATGAAGCCCAATTAAAGCACAACCTACCTTTTCCAACCACATAGGTGCATACTAACATTGTGATTCACATTTATTTACAATATCTTCTTATACACCCATATCACCCCAATCCAACACACTCACCATTCATTTTGTACCCAGGCCCTCTATCAAGGAATCCACCTCCTACAATATGTGCATAACAAAAAAACTTGGGCTTCACTCATTGGTATAATACTCCTCAAACTTACAACTAGGCTACGCATATTTATTTGGTATCTACTTCTTACTTTATATTTAAATTTACAATTAAATGCATGTTATCTACAACAAATTTTACTAACTAACATTTGAATTCCACTTGTAGGCCACTTTGCAATGGTTGAGAAATTTTATGCATTAGCTTTCCACACCAAAACTAATGCCATCTTTGAGGAACAACTACTATGCAACTATCTAGACACTCAGTACCAAATGTATACAATCATGGATGAAGCTAACATTAAAAGCATGTATTCCACATTAAAAAATCAAAGAGGCTCAACAAATCCTGCGCAACAAACAATTGTAGTGGGAAACTACACAAAATAAAATGAAAGTAAAATCTTACAACAACATGTTTAAAAATTGATAGACAAGACATTTACTTCTTATCTCCTCAAAGACTCCTAGACACAACAGTCTACAAAAACGATGCTGAGAAGAAAAGACATTCCATATTGTACATTGTATACTTCTATTTCTCTCTCAATCCTTGTACATAATATAAGTTTTTGTTTTTATATTGTATTTCCCATAATTTTATGCACTTCATGTTGTAATAAATAAAATATTCTATTACCCATAATTATAAAAATTCACATTCCTATCATGTCTACTTTTGCATAATTTTAATAATAGCTACATAATTTTACCGCTTATTGCTTACATGATAAAACTACACTAAAATTTGTTCATTGCATATAGATAAAGCCCCTAGCTTGCAAACCTCAACTTAACCAACCCAACCGATGTTTAAACATGATGAACTACATTATATTTTTTATTTACATTTTCCACCATGCCCTACATCTATATTTCAAATATTGCTAACATTATAGCACTTTTAATTTTGATTGACAATAAGAAAAAGTAAATCATCGATCCTACATAATTTATGTTTCTAATATATTATTTACGCATTCACTTGCAAGCACTCACATGAAATCCACATTCGACACCATAACAACCCGAATTGGAAATGATTACACCCACATACAACAACTTATATTTGAATGTGTGCAAGAATAATGCACAAAAGCTGTTGTTGTAGACAATGATGTTATCTCTGTAATGTTGCGTACACAAAAACACTAGAACAAGCACAAACCGCACTACAACATGTAGCCAATGCTAGTGAAGACACCATCCATATACTTAGGAAAAATTCTACATAGAATTTTATAAATCCACCCTCCATATAACAATTAAAATCCACCACAATACAATACTTCAAAGAATTACTACCTCATGGATTGCCATAGCTTGAGGATATGCGTAAAATGGATTTTTCAAGAATGCTTTCTACCTTCTTTCCTTCTTGAGCTATAGCCTAAAAAAATTACAGGTTATGTTCTTCTGTCGAACATCTATCATTACACCAAATGCTATTATGATTTTATTTTTGCATTCTTTGTTATTTAAAAATAAATATGCCAAACTATGTAACTTCCTCTTTCTTCTTTTCTATCATTTTGTGACAAAAAATTATTTATACAAGTTAAATACACCCATATATGTATCGTAATTCCTTGATCAATTTATACATGCTGAATATTTGCATCTTTACCATGCCCTTTAGTGGAACTATGCTTTGTATGTGTATTGTAAGAACATGTTTTTTTGGTCTTTTCAATTCTAGACTATTTTATTAAGTTATCATTGCATCCCGGTAGGAGAAATAATTCTAAAAGGATCACAAAAATGATGCAAATAGTAATTCTTATGTTTCATTTTTTAAAGAACTCGACCTAGATGAGGATGTCTTTAGAAAAACACAATTCAAGCATGGACTTCAAAATAAAACCATATGTAGTACAAGAGTTAATATTTTGAAATAGAGTTACTTGGGCACCTACGAAAAAATGAATTGCCAAATTGAACAGAGAAAATTACAAAGGAAAGAATGAGGAGAAGGATATTATAGGTGTAAAGGATGAAAAACATGTTTCTAGAGGAGATGACTGGATGTCCCAGATTAAAAAAATGATGAAAATATCTTGAATGATTAACCTTTTGAACACTGGCAACTTTTTGTTGTGAATCATTAAACATCACTTTCATGAAATCATGATCAAATATGTAACAAATAAAGGTTCCTCAAATATTCTTTATTTTGGGGGAAGCTTTAATGTAAATGAGTGATATAAAGGGCATGCATTAGTCATGCAAATGTGTCGGGGGTTGAATTATTATGAGAAAATTTGAGAAAGCCCATCTTCCTGAGAGACCATCTAAAAAACTTGTTAATCTCTTATGTTTTAGATTTGATCATGTTAGGTTGGTTGCAGTAAGTGTACAACCATTTAAAAGCTATGAGATTGTTCAAGAAACCTTCCCCTTCTAATGAATCTCATCAACTTTGAATTAATCAGTGTTAATCTTGGGCAGATTTGTGTCTACTTTTATTTCACAATGTTTCTAAATAGTATTTCTTATTCCTATTGCAATATTACATTATAATCTCTCTAAATCACACAGGATCTCATCCATCTGATATTTTTGTGGCATTCACAATTTCATTATGAGAAGAGCCTTCATCTTGTAATGAAATAAAAAAATTAAAATCACTTTACTATCATTTTGTTGATGCAGTTATCCAGTAAGTCTTTGAGTGTATCTTAGACGTGATGATGCGAGAGATTGATAATGTTTAATTGAGCCTTTAAACTCAAGCCTTTGTGTTAAATTGTTGGAGATTGTGTGAAAATGTAAAAATCTTGGACTAAATTGATGCACACCTTCTGTTGAAGTAATATTTTAGCTATTTTGAAGCATTCGGTCATTTAGTTTTCCAATTGTTGTGAAGGTTCTCAAAGATCCGCAAAATCAAGTTTATTCTACTTAATGTCCCACAAGAAATTATTCAAAAACAAATGAACCCTACTGAACTACCCTTTTTTTTCCATGTATGTCCACAAATGAATAAATTCTACAGCCAAAATATACGAAGCAACTAGGATTCCATTATGTCTTTAGTAACCTTAACCTTGTTTAGAAAATATCACCATTCTTTAGAAGTGACAACTCGTGAGAGTTAAATTGTGGTGTGTTGATCATATTTTCTCAAGTTTTCCTATCAAATTTGTGCAAAGAAGGATATATTCATTCTCCTTCACCAATAAACATTACAAAATGGATCATCTCACCTTGGTTGAAAGGAATAACCTAAAGTAGTGAGGATAGATCAAATCCTTTTGAAGGTATTATCCATTTCTCCAACATCTAAGTGACAAAGAGCCAACTGAATCACCTCTCGGCTAAAAAATGACATACATGATGATTTATCTTTCTCTAGGCTTCTTGTTAAATCTATGATGATGCTCATCTTGCAAAGGATAATCAATTTGGATACAAACAGTAGCTTCACCTACTTAGACCTTGCACAACCTGTTTCACCAAATTTATGACCTATGTCATGGGATTGGGCCTCAAATTTTGCAACCAACATAAAATTCATGCTTTGAGAACTACTTACCACCTTGTATGACATCCAAAACTACATCTTCCAAAGTAGGTGCATAGTATTGTGAATTGTATAATATAAAAACTCAATAAAAATAAGAGACAATGTACTCGTATAAATAAATGAATCATAAGCTCTAACTAACTTGAAAAAATAGGGCCTTAAAATAGATACAAAAGAGAGGAAATTGAACTTTGATCTATAATAGTTTACCCATTGAATTTCCATTCACCTCTCATTATATCAAACAGGTTTTACCCGAGAAGATTTTTATTTGCATAGGTTGGTACCCCATTTAATTTTTGTAAGAGGAAATCAGAATGCACATGTTACCATCAAACACACAAATCTTTAACGAAGGATTGAATATTTCCTCCAAATATTGCTTCTTCACCTGCAAGAAAGAAACTTTTTCTTTAAAAAGTTCATAATAATTGAGTTGAGTCATTTTTTTCCTATTTCCTTTAAACATTTCATTAAAAATCCTTACACGTTATTATAATTTTAAACATGGTTTTATGGCTTAATGAATTAAAAAATTATGTTTCATATTGAGACACAAGAAGAAAGAAATGGGTTGTGAATATTGTTGAGAATTTTAAACAAATTAATTTAACTGATTTTTTGAGTTTAAATTATAAACATTTTACCTAAAAGAAGATTGCCTTCTATATTTTTGGGGTATATAAAATTAACATAATTAAAATTTTATCATTTATAGAAGCGCCTAGCTAATTTAACATCCATGAACTAAAAAGGGGTGTGGATTTGATATAAATAGTTAAGAGACACATGCATAGTTTTAAATTTCCAAGCGCCATAGCTCACCATGATATAATAATTATGGAATAAACACAAGATGGTTTCTATGACCGATAAGAGTTATATTATCAAACGTTCTACCTATCCCTCACACATTTTTCCGGGGGTGGTATATTTATTTTGAAACAGTCAATACTTCACTAAATAAATGTTTTTACATAGTGGTAGGCCTCCTTCATGTTAGTTTGGAGGTCACCGGTTCAAATATCTATTTCACCCATTAAAAGGAAACAGGAGATAATTTTTATAAGAATTTTTTTTATTATTATTAATCTCTATCCCACCATTGAAAGGAGATTCATATAATTCCATGCCAAACTTCACCATTTCTTTCCTACCTCCATCTTCCTGCAGCCCCCGGATGTCTATCATTTTGTCTAGCCATGTGTTACTTGAGGAGGTTGAACGTGTGTATTGTGGCCCTCTTATCGTAACTCGAGGTGACGAGATGGTTTCCATGATTCTTAATAATGTGTCAACACAACATCATTGGCCAACTAGTACACATGTAAAAAAACTCTCGATTCCTATTCTCTACATGCAAGTTCACGAAATAACATGCAAATTAGTTAGGACAATACTACACAATATGAGGTCAAGTGAATTATTCAGGGCAACAAATCTAATTTTGAAACACATTTTTATGAGATTTTATGAAATACCTAATATGTACCATTACTTGTATGGTGTTCAAATGAAATTATGATGACCCTTTTAAGCTTCTATTGTTGAATGATAAGATTTTTAATTTCCTTTTTGTTTTTGTTTAATTTAGATATAATTATGATCTTAAACATTAAGATTTCAAACTAGGAATCTTGGCTTTAGAGAATAAAAACCCTAACATAAGGAATGAAAAACACATATCCATAGACATAGAAACTAAGTGTGTAACGTCCAAAATTTTCACACATGAAACCCAAAACAAAACATAGAATATGCTAGAAAATTATGGAAGAATTTTTTCTTGTTAAAAGACGGATGAAACACAAGAAAATCCCTAGATTAATGAGCGATCATCACAATAATTAATCAAATATAATATTTAAATGGCTGAATTGATTTAATCTACTTTTAGGTTTACATATTTCATTCAAATAATCTTGAATAATTTTAAAACAATGATTTCCTAAGGTCGTGTAAAATTAATTAATTAAAGTCCATGTCAAAACCCACTTTATTACACCAAGCTAATTATTTCTCTATTGAAAAATTAAGCTAAATTAATAAGGGGAAAGTTAATTTAATTTACTTCAAGGATAAAAGACAATAAAATCATTTACTTTCAACACACACTAATGGCCCCTTTCAAAAAAGGAGACCTATGTGATCTAATGATCACCCCACCTAACCCCACCTAACTATTGTATGGGACAATCTTGGCCCTTGGATGCAAACAATCTTAAGGGAGTCTTATATTCTTCTCTTTTTATTCTTTTCATTCATTTCTTTCTGTTTGTTTTGCGAGGTTGAGAAAGATGGAAGAGGGGGAAACCATGAATGAGAGGGAAGGAGCTTGGGGATGGATATATAAATTCAAATCCATTCTATTCATTTTTTTCTATTTCTATTCTACCCTATAACAAAGGGTTTGTAAATGCATTATTTGCTCCAAATGTGTTTACAATAAAATACCCATTTGGGTATTTTTCCATTGGCCCAAGAGATCTACATTTTGGTAGAATTTACATTCTTTCCTTTTTCCTTTAAGAAAAGAAATACACAAAAACTTTTATTTTTATAAAATAAGTATAAATATATATAGTATATATATATATATATACACACACACACACCAATTTTCTATTTTTTTTAAATTACCTGAAATCTAAATCTATTATTATTTTTATTTATCTATACTTTCCCCCTTTTTGTAAAGTGATGAAAATCCAAATCCAAATATGCTTAAAGAAGGAACTCTGCCATAAAATGCGAAACATGCTTTATGGACAACAACAAATTAAAACGAAGTAGTTGGCGGGGTTTCGGCCTCCAACTATTATATTATTAAACAAACAATGTGGGGGGGGGCCGCCGACTGTACTGTCCCCCATCCCATAAGACTATGGGGTGGGGTTGGGGTCATGCCAACCCTCTCCACCCCATTCCCTTTTCTTTTTACATAAGCCTAAATAGCCATGGCTGCACCGTAGCCTAAGTTTTTTTAGTTACATATGATTTCTTTTTTTTAATAAACTTTATTTATTTTAGAGTTTGGTTGATAAGAATATTAATAAATGGTTAGATGTTAAATATAATAATATTTATTATTACTAACAGTAATAATAAATATAAATATACTTTAAATATATATATATATATTATATATATATATTAATATAGGTGTGTGTTATTATATGTGTATCATTTGTATTATATCAATTTTGTTAATATTTTATTATATAGAATCAATATTAATATATAGAAATATATTATTTATATTAATATATTAATAATTTTATACATAGTCAAATAAAATTGAATCTTTCTTTTGGTAGATAATAAAATGTGTTAGGGGTATTAAGTTTAGTAATCAATTTCTAAAGTAAAAACAACCTTAATTATAATTAGGTACTCACATTCTTGACATTGATTTAGTTAATTGAATAAATCAAGTCATTTGGAGAAATGCAAGGATAAACAAGAATATTAAGTATTTTTAACTATTTAGTAAAGAATGGTAATAGGGCTACTAATAAGATTGTTTACTCAAATGATCTTAATAATTATTTTCCTTCTTACTAATTAGTAGAAATGTAACAAACTTCTATATGCTCAACACACAAAATTTTCAAAGGGAAATAATGAACTACGATCCTTATTTTTATTTTCTTTTTTGACTATTCAAATAACAACCATTTGACAAGAAAATGCAACCCACAAGATAGTTGTTCCTTTTAAATTAGAGTCTAACAACCTTACAATATTTTTAGAATGAAAGCATCTCAACTTGGATATAAGGAAAACTTAGTTAAAATCCATGTATATCCATTTCAACTTTATATAAATCTTCCATTATTTGAAAACAATACAATCTTGATAATTTTCTTCCACAACACTACACATACCAGATTTTAATTCCCTAATTCTGCACATTATTAAAGGATTTTAAAAATAGAAAGTGTTGGTGCTCAAATTGGTCTCGCCTCATTTGTCCTTGAAATTCTTCGATTTGGGGTTTTGTCATCTTTTCTATCTCCTCGTATTGATACATGAAAACTATGTCCTCCATTTGGTTGCCATGACCAGTCCCTTCCTTTTTTGAGGATCACTTTAAATCAAAAACTTTATTTTTTTTCCTCTATCCATGAGAAATATTTGTAACTTGGGTGTAAACTCAGGTTTTTCCCTTCCTTCCGTTTTCCACAGTCATGTTTTTTTTCCTATCATTTTTGTCCCAATTATCTATGGAAATGTGATTAGATGCAGCTCGGAAGATCATATTTGGGACTTATATCATTTCCAAATTTTCTTTCCTTGAATAAGTATTCATTTCTAGGCACAAATTGTCATTTTCCTACATTTTAAGGTTTGACGGGTGTATTTTTCCCAGTCAAATTTTATACTCAGCATCTGTAAAAACATGGAACTTTCTGGTTAGATGCACTCGGAGGGGCAATTTAACTACTCTAAGGCTAGATTAAACTTGAATCTTGTCCATGTGGAGGGTCGGTGCTCATCTGAAATTTTTCCTTTTGGTTTGACCTTGGAGTTGTGCTAGGGAGACACGTGGAGGTTTCCGCCTTGCTTAGACTTAGAAAAAAATTTCATGTGGCCATTACAGCTTTGGATGACCATGGACACGTGGGGTGACTATGCCTATTTGGGGACCGGCCCTAAATTTTATTTTGAAGAAGTGCTAGGAGGACACTTGGAGGCTTCCACTCACTTTTCCTTTGCTTGGACTTTTCAACAACCAAGGAAAACTATCTCGGACCCTAGACACATGGTGCCTTCCATTGATCCTTCAACTTTCTTAACAACTCTATTGGTGAGACATGTGGTGAGCCCACACTTTCTTAGGTCTCTAATTTTAGGGACCATCTCAAAGTGCACCATTGAGATGCGTGGAGCTTCCACCGCTTCTTTTATACTGAGATTTTCGAGGCCAAAAGGCATTTTTCTTCGACCCATGGCACGTGGAAGGTCCAATTGTTTGGAAACTTGCCCTTATAATTATCCTTTACATAGTGGTGCTAAGGAAACACATGGCTGGCTATAATATACATTAGAGAAGGGTCAAAATCAACGGTTACTGTGCATTTCACCTATTTTTCCACCATTTTTTATCCAAGACTCCTGGAGATGTGAATACACACTATTTTTCTTCATTTTTTGATGAAATTCCTTGTCATTTTTATCTACAAAGTGCCATTGAATGGATTTAGAACTTAATTTGTGAGTCCAAGGATTGTTAAGGTCGACATTTTGAAGTTTAAATTTACAAGGCACTTGCAAAAATGGGAATTACCAGAGAAGATGGATGCGGGAAAAATTACGTAGAGGAAAAGAGGGAAAAGAATGAAATGATGAAGGTTCAAGGGAAAAAGATGAAAAAGGTGTTTCCTCGAGAGTGAAAAGGATTACCTATCAGATCCAGTTGTACAGAGCCTTAGGAGAATGATTAAAATGGGTATTTATCATGACATAATTAGAATGATTAGAAGGATTGCCAAAAATTTGTTGCATGGTATCCTAGTAATTAGTCGAGGGTCTAAAAAGTGATCAATCCATGATTTGTCCAATTGGAAAAATTTTGTTGCAAATTTGTTAAATTTTTCTTTTGGGGCCAATTGGTAACAAGAAAAGGTCCCTCGAATATTCTTCTTTTTGGGGTGAAATTTTGGGATGAGTGAGTGAGGGAATGCAATGAGAATACTCTTGCAAATGGTCAGTGGGTTAAATCCTTAAGAGAAAATTTGAGAGAGGTCATCTTCCTGAGAGACAAATCTGAGATACCTGGTTAATTTCTTCTATTTTAGATTTTTATCATGTCATGTTAGTAATGAGTGTACAACCATTGACTAGCTTTGAGACTGTATTCTAAGAAAATTTCCCCTAATGATGAATTTAATCAATTTTGAGTTAATCTATGTCAATCTTAGAGAAATTTGTGTTTGCTTTATTTTAGAATGTCTGCAAGTAGTTTTTCTTATTCTTATTGAAATCTTGTGTTAAAGTCCCTCCGAATCACACAGGATCTCATCCCTGTGACATTTTAGTGGAATTTGTAATTTCATTTCAAGAAGAGCCTTCATCCTACAATGAGATAAAAAATTTAAAATCACTTCACTCTCATTTATTGATAAAGATTATCTGTAAGCCTTTGAGCATATCTTAGGCATGAGGAACCATGGGTCTTTTATTTTTAATCAAGTATTTTAACTTGATCCTTCATGCTAAATTCTCAAAGATTGTGTGAAACCATGCGGATCTGGGCCTCCATTGAAGCACACCTTCTAGTTAAAGGAATATCTTAGCTATTCCAAATCTTTCTGTCATTTAGCTTTCCAATTGTTGTGAAGTCTCTCAAAGATCTGGTATAATCAACTTTATCCTACTTAATCTCCCACCAAAATTATTCAAAACCCGTGTATCCATCTTGAACTACCTATTTTTCCTATATATCCATAAAGGAACAAAATCTATTTACTAAAATATGTAGAACAATCAAATTTCATAATGTCTTCTTAACCTTATCCTTGTTTTGAAAGTATCTCCATCTTTTAGAAGTGACAACTCTTGAGAGTTAAATTATGGAGTGTTGATCATAATTTCGTAAGGTTTTTCTTCATAAAATTTTTTTCAAAAAAGATATCTCCATCTCCTTCATCAAACATAGGTTACACTATGGGTGCTCTCACCCGGTCAAAAGGCATGGCCTAAATCAAGTGAGGATAGGTCAAATCCTCTTGAAGGTGATATCCATCTCTCCACAAATCTGAGTGATAAAGGGCCAGTTAGATCTCATCCCTAGCTAAAAAATGACACACATTATGATCTATCTATCTCTAAGCTCCATGTTGAATCTATGATGTTGCTCAACTTGAAAAGGAGAACAAATTTGGATACCAACACTCATGGCGCTATTTCTAGGGATTATTTGAGCTCTGAGATCTATTTATGTGGCAACAACACTCATGACGTCACTACGGGGAATCTTTGAATTATTTTACAAATGCATTACATGTAGACCCTAGTAATGCTTCTTACAAATTTTAAAGTGTAAATACATTGCTGAAACATCATTCTCTATTCAGATCTGTAAGAATTGTTCAAAGTTGTAAGTTCTGAGTGTAATATTTCCATCTTATATAGTTATTGCACTAAATTTTGCATCATCATTGAAAAATTTAAGAATAAGAGTAGATCTTTTTAATCTTTGCATGAATATGGTATTGATGGACATTTGATTGATCTTTCATAGTGCTTACACAAACTAAGGTGAAAATTCTTAGTGGTGACTCTGTGTTATTTAAATTCTTAATAAATACCAGTGTCTTAACATATATCAAGTAATATTTGTCATTAATCTATATAAATCATGAACGAAGAAGGTCTTTCTTCACCAAGGACCCTAGTAGAAGTTTGTTTCAAGAGCTAGAAAGTCTAATTTAGAAGGAAGAAGAATTTGGAAGGTTGTTGGAGATCAAGTATTAAGAAAAGAGATCTCCATTGGTGAAACTAACCATCCTGTGATTGAAGATTGCAATACTTCCTCAAGTGAATCTTAATCAGGTAGTCTCTTTGTTGAATTAAATTCTCCATCTAGAGAGGGTCCTTCATTTGTATTTGAAAAAATTTCTTATCAATCTTCCCTTATATTTTCCAAATCTGATAGATTTTCTAAGAAATAGAGCCTTTAAAGGGCAGCCATTCTAAGAATTGCATCCCTCTACCACACACACCTCTAACTCCTCATCAGTTTGCATCTCCTACAAGGTCACCTCCTCAAAATAATATGGCTCAGCCTCCACCTAGACCTCCATTTTTTGTTAATACTTTTTGTCCCATCAATTTTAGAGGTATGGCTGGCTATCTAAATGTTGTGCCATAAGATGTAAGAAATAGATTCCCTAATTTTAAAGGAAATAATGTAATCACTGGAGATCAACACTTGAAGCTCTTTGTCAATATGATGGAGGACTTTGAAATAGAATTTGAGGATGTGTACATTAAATTGTTTATCCATATTTTAGAAGAAGATGCAAAAGGATTGGCATAAATCTTTGCCAAATAATTCCATTGATTCTTGGACATAGATGAAGAATGCTTTTAGATTGTAGTATGGAGATAAAATTGACCCTAGGTTTCTTTTATGAATTTGAAAATATAAAAATAATCCTAATGAATTAGTGCATGATTTCAATACAAGATTTTTTTAAAAATGAGAAGACTTCTTGTTCATTTGAGGCCATGTGATGAATCATGTCCGATAAAGTATTCGAGATGCATTTGATAAGAAATTTTCTTACTATTTGAGAGATAAGAACCCTGAAAATTTGAGACATGCCTTTACCATGGCTATGTAAATTGAGAACAACATTAAAGTAATTGGAAACCTCCTAAGAGGGAGGTGTTAAGTTGATCAACCCAGAGAAGCGTCAATCAAGTAAGGTTATGGATCTTGAAGAAGTTGTAAAGACTTTGGCTGGAGCTGTCAAAGAAATCTCTTACAAGCTAGCCAAGGTAGAGAAAGGAATTGGAAAAGGTTCTCAAGGTCAGCATAGGCAACAAGGATAAGACATATTTTGTAAATCATCCTAGAAATGATCAGAGATCTGATGACAGAGGTAAAGGACCCATGGGAGCTAGAAAACCCCAAGCTAGGGAAAATAGAGTAGTTCTTGATCCTCTAAATGCCAGAGTTTTGTTAAAGAGACAAATGAAATTGATTGGTGTGACAAATGTTTCTTACCCCACCCACCATGTGAATTATATCAGAAAGTTGAAGAAGATGATGATGATGATAACACTGATGATGATGCATGCATGGTGGATTACTCTACAATCTCACAATAAGGAGCAACTTCAACTAAAGTAATAAGTGCAAGAATTTCTACAAGTTTTGGGATTGCATTCACTAGGTACCTCTTCTTCCTCCCTCTCATACTTTAGAAATAGATATGGTACAATATTTTGAACTTCCTAATAATTATTTTGAGTATCTAAGAGCTCTAATGATAAAAGAAGTATGATAGAGGAATCCCATCAGAATAGGATAGAAAGTTGTTAATGAATGTTTTTGTTTCCCAAGAAAAAGAGTATAACATAAGAAGTAAAGCTATGTCAAAGGGGTAGGGCCTCAAGCCAAACCAAAAACCCCAGTTCTCACTAATGTCCCAAAATAAACTCCAAAGAAAGATACATCTGGCAAAGGCCTTGTTGTCTCAAGTAGAACTGGTGTTGCCAACCATGCCCAAAATGTGAAAAATCTAGTGCCATCTAATGAGTTTTTTAATCTTTATCCAAATGCTACTTTTCCCAAATACATTCCTTATGACATTTCCCAAGTCTTGAGTAAGATCAATATTTTTGTTCCAATTTTTAAACTACTTAGGATTTCTTAGCACAAGAATAGGGATTTGGAGTATTTGGGATTGGAAGAAGATAGGAATACCCAAAGCAGAAATATAAATAATGTAAACACTCCTCCTCTAACCATTACCGACCTAGAAAACCCACCAGCATTAGAGGAGATGGATGAACCACCTGAAGTTTACTTGGGAACATATTTGGTTGAGTCTCAATTAAATGTTGATCCATTTTTAGAATGTTGATTATTAAGGACAAAATTCTACACAATTTTATGCTCGACTCAGAGCATCATTTATGCCTCTAGAATTCATGAATGAATAGAACATTAAAGTGACAACATTTATGGCAAGTGTACTATAATGGATTCTAAAGAGGTGCCAGTTGTAGGATGTGTAAAAGTTTGGTTTTACAACTTGCAGCTTATCCGGATAAGAACTTGAAACTTGATGCTCTTAATGTTGATTTCCCTACCAAATGGGGCATGTTATTATCAAGAAATTGGGCTGCAAGTGTTGGTGGAAGTTTTCATATGGACATGTATTTTTCCACCATTCTAATTGAAGGCATGCTTGTAAAGTTGTATGGAGAGAAGAAGATGTTACACCTCATTGAAGATCCCACAATTCTTCTTATGAAGTGTTGTATGTTGATGTAGATGTTGATAAATGTGTTGGATTTGCTGATGGAAAAGATCACAAGATTGATCAATGTAAATGTCTTGAACAAGTAGGTTTTCCTTAGACCATGTTATTTGATGGAGCTTGTTCCAAGTTTGAAATGGTGTTGGTGTTGTTATGATTTCTCTAGGCCAGAAGAGTTTGTTTTTATTTCAAACTCAAATTTGAATGCACTAACAACATTGTTGAATATGAAGAATTGTTATTGAGTTTGATAATTGCATGGAAGTATGGTGTACATGATATCATTGTCAAAGGAGATTTAGAAAATGATTGTCTAGCAAAATTAGAAAAATGTATGCTACTAAAAATCAAAGAATGAAACAATACAAGCATGCAGTTTGGGATTTGATTGAAATATTTGACTCATTTAATATTATGTACAATGATAGAAAGATTAATGTTTTTGTAGACAAGTTAGCAATGCTAGGATCCAGATTTGGAAATTTTACAATATCTCAATTTTATGGGTATGATGTTGAAATACTAACAAGGCCATATTTCCCTAAAATCTTAAAAATTGGAAAGTATTCAATGATGATGCCCAAGTGAAATGGTTTCTAGAGAACCAAGGAAATTTTGTTGACCAAAATATAGATTGGAAACCAATGGTGTGTGCTGATGAAGGAAAGGAAACTTTATTTGGAAAAGACATCATCCATCTGAAGACAAACACGATTCTCAGAGGTTTTGTGGCACTTGAATTAAATTTTGATAATGTAAATTGCATTATTAACAAAGTATGTTGGTTTTAAGAGATGTGGAAGAGCACAACCTGGGCACAAAAAGGATAAACCATGTAAAATCTTGTTAGAGACAATCTAAGAAAGGAAGAGAAGTAGTCTTATGTTCAATTGTTGAAGAAATATCAAGATTGCATAGCTTGGTCTTACTTTGAGTTAAAGGCACAAAGGGAAGATTTTTCCGAACATGAAATTCCTCTTGAATCTAATGCCAAGCCTTTCAAGAAAAATAGAGGTTGATCAATCCACTACTTTATTTGAAGATGCAAGAAGAATTGAAGAATTTGAGAGGATGGAGGATCATTCATCCCACAAGGTACTCATCTTGGGTTAAAATTTAGTACCTATCGGAAAAAAAATGGTGATATAAGGCTATGTATAGAATTTAGGAACTTGAATCAAACATCATTGAAAGAAATTACCCTCTTTCAAACATGGATAATATGCTACAATTGGTAATTGGTTCTAAATTGTTATCCACTTTGGATGGTTTCTCTGGCTATAATCAAGTTGTTTTGAAGGAGTCAGAAAGAATAAAGACTACCTTTACCAATCCTTAAGGAACTTATGTCTATGTTAGGATGCCTTTTGGCTTAATGAATGTTTTAGAAACTTTTCAAGAGCAATGGATGTAGTGTTTAGGTTATATTAATGATGTCATTCCTATTTATCAAGATGATGTAACTATGTTTTCCAAAAAATAAATGATCACTTGCAACACTTGGAGAAAATGTAGTTAAGGTGTAGAGAGTATGACATATCATTGAATCCCAAGAAGTGCCATTTTGGAGTGCAAAAGGAAAAGCTGCTTGGTCACTTTGTATCAAAGGAAGGGTTCATGATTGATCCGAGAGAGAGTGGAAGACATCAAAAAGTTCCAATCCCAAGAACTAAGAAGGGAGTTCAATCCTTCTTTGGAAAAATAAACTTTATCATAAAATTTGTGTCTAACTTTGTTGAGTGACCATCCCCATTACTAGCTTGTTAAAGAAGGAATAAGTTATCAAATGGGAAGAAGCTTTCATTCTAGATTTCAATGGGATCAAAGAAGCATTAAAGCATGCCCCTGTTTTGGCAGCTCCAAATTACAAGAATCCTTTTCAAATGTTTTCTTTTGCTTTAGAAAACACCATTACATCTGTCTTGTTGTAGAAGGATGATGAAGGGGCTGAGAGACCAATTGCCTTTTTCAGTAAGGCATTGTAAGGAGCTAGTTGAAGTACACCATCATGGAGAGGAAAAGATTTTAATTGGTGAAATAAAAAATGTTTTCAGACCTTACATCTTGAGCTCTAAAGTTTGTTTCTTATGTTCCCCACACCATGGTGAAAGATATCTTATCAGAGATGGAGGTCTCAAGAAAAAGATGCAGATGGGTAAACAAGTTGTAGGAATATGACATGGATATCCAAACCATGAAATTGATAAGAGGTTTGGGCCTAGCTAATCTTATAGTTGCTAAGAAGTTACAAAATATTGAGGTGAATGAAGTAGAAGGAGAAAGGGTAGATGTCCTTGAAAATTTGGTAAGATCTGAATGGTACAAAGATATAATATTTTATCTCAGACATCTATGCTGCCCTTGAACATTTGAGTAAAAATCAGAAAAGAGATCTTAAATTAGCCTCTCAAAAATATGTCATTACTGATTTTGGGTTATCTTGGAAGAACCTAGAGGGAGTGCTCTTAAGATGCATTGTTGAGGATGAAGCCCCAAAGGTAATTATTGATATCGATGGAGGAGTTCGTGGGGAATTTTACGTTTGAATAGTTACAACATATAAAATCTTTATGGCTGGTTATTGGTGGAACTCTCTTCAAAGATACAACTCTTTTGGTTAGGAAATGTGAAAGTTGCCAGCATTTTTTGGAAGAATGAAAGCTTTAGGCTCCCTTCCTTTGCATAGTATATGTCAATTGAAGCCCCATTTAAGCAATGGGGAATGGATTTCATTGGAAAAATTTCTGATCCTTCCAGTGTTGGTCATAAATGGATTCTTATAGCCATTGATTATTTCACTAAGTGGGTGGAATCAATCCCCACCAAGAAAGCAACACACCAAGTTATCATGGACTTCATGATGAATCACATCATATGAAGATTTGGAGTGCATGTTAAGATTGTTGCTGATAATGCCATGAGTTTCAGAGCCAAACCTTTGGTGACAATGTGCAAAGAGTATGGAATCAATTTGACATATGCTTCTAACTACAATCCCCAAGGAAATGGACAAGCTGAGTCCAACAATAAAAACTTGTTGAAGATCATTAGAAGAACCTTGGAGTTGAACAAAAAGAAGTGGGGTGAGAAACTAAAGTTTTTCTATTTGGGCTGACAAAATCACTGTCAAAAGAGCTACTAGTAAAATCCCATTTGAGTTGGTATATGGAACTCAAGCTTTATTTCCCCTTCATTTGTAATTGTCTTCATTTCATTTGTTCAAAAATTGAAGATCAATAAGTTAGTCCATATGATGCTATAATCAATCAAATTATTAAGTTAGATGAAGAAAGAAGGGCATCCCATTAGTGGTATGTGAAGTTTAGAGAAAAGTTGAAGAATTTATTTGACAAGAAGGTGAATCTAAGAGATTTCAACATTGGGGATCTTGTGCTATTATGGGATAGTAGGCATGAAGATAAGGGAAAGCATGGTAAATTTGATGCATTGTTTATGGGCCCTTATTCAATTGATATTCAAATAGGTGAAAATACCTTCTTCTAAAAGACTTAGATGGGGAACTGCTTGAATTTCCTATTAATGGAAGGGATTTGAAACATTTATTTGATTGATTTCTTAGAATCAAGGTATACTCCATTATATAGTGTATAGTCTTTTGGTTTCTTTCTACTTTCATGTTTTTCTATTTTTGTTTGTCTTGGTCCTTGGCAGCCATTTTGTTGGTTTCTTGGTTCATCCTTGGGGAGTTGGTTATTATTTTCTAATCTACAAGATTATTCTTTAAATCCATTTTTCCAATGGTTTTTTTTGGCACTTGGGAAAATATTTGTTTTTGTGGCACTCACAAGAAATACCCATCCCCAATTTGGAGCCAATGTTGGTGCTCAAATTGGTCTCACCCCATTTCTCCTTAAAATTCTTTAGTTTGCGGGCTTTGTCATCTTTTCTATCTCCTCGTATTGATGCATGAAAACTATTTCCTCCATTTGGTTGCCATGACCAATCCCTTCCTTTGGTCGAGGATCACTTTAAATCTAAAATTTATTTTCCGTTCCTCTATCCATGAGAAAGATTTATAACTTGGGTGTAAACTTAGGTTTTTTTCCCTTCCTTTTGTTTTCCAAAGTCACGTTTTGTTTTCCCTGTTATTTTGTCACAATTATCTATGGAAACGTGATTAGATTGTGGCTGGAAGATCATATTTGTGCCTTATATAATTTCTAAATTCTTTTCCTTGAAGAAGGATTCATTTCTGGGCACAAATGGTGATTTTCCTGCATTTTACAGTTTGACAGGTGTATTTTTCCTAGACAAATGTATATCTTAGCATCTATGGAAATGTGGCCCTTTCTAGTTGGATGCGGCTCGGTGGGGCCCTTTGAAAAATCTAAGGCCTAATTAAACTCAAATTTTGTCCATGTGGAGGGTCAGAGCTCATTTGAAATTTCACCTTTTGGTTTGACCTTGGAGTTATGCCGGGAGACATGATGAGGTTTCCATTGCCTTGCAAGAATTAGAGAAAAATTTTCATGTGGTTGGTATAGTTTTGGCGGACCATGGACACGTGAAGGGACTACACCTATTTGGGACCTGAACCCTAAATTTTATTTTGAAGAAGCGTCAGGAGGACACTTGGATGCTTCTACTCACTCTCCCTTTGCTTGGACTTTTTAACGGCCAAGGAAAACTTTCTTGGACCCTAGACATATGGCACCTTTCGCTGATCCTTTAACTTTCTTAACAACTCTATCAGACTAAGACACGTGGTGAGCCCAAGCTTGCTTGGGGTCTCCACTTTTGGGGACCATCTCAAAGTGTGCCATTGAGTCATGTGGAGGTTTCCACTGGTTCCTTTTTATACTGAGATTTTTCAAAGGCCAAAAGGT
The DNA here is from genome assembly GCA_018340775.1 of Taxus wallichiana var. yunnanensis. NCBI lineage: Eukaryota > Viridiplantae > Streptophyta > Pinopsida > Cupressales > Taxaceae > Taxus > Taxus wallichiana. The sequence continues at coordinate 781,214,823 of CM031243.1, read as the reverse complement.
ATTTTTCTTAGGCCCTGGGCACATGGAAGGACCATGCTTGTTTGCAAACTTTACCCTATAATTCTACTTTGTAGTAATGCTAAGGAAACACGTGGAAAAATATAATATAAAGTAGAGAAGGGTAAGAATCAAAATTTGTGCATTTTACCTATTTTTCCACCATTTTTGCTCCAAGACTCCTAGAGATGTGAATACACATTGTTTTTCATCATTTTTGATGAAATTCCTTGTTGTTTTTATCTACAAAGTGCCATTGAATGGATTTAAAACTTAATTTGTGAGTCCAAGGATTGTTAAGGTCATATTTTGAAGTTGGAATTACTCAAGCACTTGTAAAATTGGAAATTACTAGAGAAGATGGATGTGGGGCAAAATTGCAGAGGAAAGAGAGGGAATAGGATGAAATGATGAAGGTCGTAGGTGCAAAATATGAAAAAGGTGTTGCCTCAAGAGTGAAAAGGATTACCTCTCGATCCAGGCTTGCATAAAATTATCTAGAGAATGATTAAAATGGGGATTTCTCACATGACATAATCAAAATGATTAGATGGACTACCAAAAATTTGTGGCATTACATCCTATTCATTAGTCGAGGGTCTAAAAACATGATCAATCCATGATTACTTTAACTAGAAAATTTTTGTTGCAAATTTGTTAAACATCACTTTATAGGAAAATTGGTAACAAGCAAAGGTCCCTCGAATATTCTTATTTTTGGGGTAAATTTTAGATGAGTGAGTGAGTGAAATGTATAAATCCAATGATAATACCCTTACAAATGGTCGTGGGGTTGAATTATAAGAGAAAATTTTATCTTCTTGAGAGACCAATCCGAGATCACTTGGTTAATTTCTTCTATGTTATATTTTATATCATGTCAAGTTTTCTACAAGTGTACAACCATTGACAAGCTCTGAGAATATTAAAATAAACTTTCCCTTGCTGATGAATTTAATCAATTTAAAGTTAATTTGTGTCAATCTTACAACAATTTGTGTCTGCTTTATTTTAGAATGTTTGCAAGTAGTTTTTCTTATTCCTATTATAATCTTATGTTAAATTCCCTCTGAATCACATAGGATATCATCCCTATGACAATTTAATTTACAATTTCATTTCAGAAGAGCCTTCATCCTGTAATGAGATAAACAATTTAAAATGACTGCACTATCATTTGTTTATAAAGATTGTCTATAATCCTTCAAGATGTATCTTAGGTGTGAGGAACCAGGGGTCTTTGATGTATTATTAAGTCTTTTAACTTGAGCATTCATGCTATATTCTCTAAGATTAAGTGAAACCATACTGATCTAGGTCTCCATTGAAGCACACCTTCTTGTTGAAGGAATATCTTAGCTATTCCAAAGCTTTCTATCATTTATCTTTCCAATTGTTGTGAAGTCTCTTTAAGATCTGGTATAATCAACTTTATCCTACTTAATCTCCTACAAAAATTATTCAAAAACCATGAATCCATCCTATTTTTTTCCTTGTATATCCACAAAGGAATAAAATCTATTTACTAAAATATGTATAAAATCAGGATTTCATGATGTATGTACTAACCTTAGCCTTGTTTTAAGTATCTCCATCTTTTAGAAGTGAAAACTCTTAAGAGTTAAATTATGGAGTATTGATAATACTTTCCCAAGGTTTTCTTCATAAAATTTGTGTAAAATAAAGATGTATCCATCTCCTTCATCAAAAAAGGTTACACTATGAGTCCTCTCACCTTGGTCAAAAGGCATGACCTAAAGTAATGCGGATAGGTCAAATCCTCTTCAAGGTGTTATCCATCTCATAAAACTTGTGCAAAATAAGGATATCTCCATCTCTTAAAGGCACGACCTAAATTATGGAGTATTGATCATACTTTCCCAAGTTTTTATTCATAAAATTTGTGTAAAAGAAGGATATCTTCATCTCCTTCATTAAACAAAGGTTACACTATGGGTCCTCTCACCTTGGTTGAAAGGAACGGCCTAAACCAGTGAGGATAGGTCAAATCCTCTTGAAGGTGCTATCCATCTCTCCAAAAATATGAGTAATAAAGGGCCAGTTATATCTCATCCTCACAAGAAAAATGACACACATTATAATCTATTTTTCTCAAAGCTCCATGCCAAATTTGTGGTGCTGCTCATCTTGAAAAGGAGAAAAAATTTGGATACGAATAGAAAGAGTTCCAAGAGTACAACAACTTTCTAACAATTTAGAATTTTACATTGTATCCCCTCAAATGGGAAGTATGAACTTGGAAATAAATTACAACAAGGCTACCACAACCAACTTTCAAGTGTTTATAAAATATATGTCTTCTCCACAAGGTAGCTCTAACTTAGACATTATTCAACTTCACCATAGGATCACAAACAAGGAAGGGGAGTAGATAATTCTCTCTACCAATATTAAACCTATTAAGGGAAGAATCCATTCCCTTAATGTCCCCAAGCCCCAACCAAGGAACCATGAAGGGCATTAAAAAAATTGAGAACTAACACAAAGAGGCTTCTCAACAAACATACATACAAGGAAAGCAACTCCACAAGGATTACATAGCCAACAAGTTTACACATAGACATAAAAAAAAGGGTTTGAAAATCAAACCAAGTAAAAAAAGGGATATGGGAGACCACATCCTTATGCATCTAAAGTGAAGTTGGAGACTTTCCCTAAGCCTCCAAGTGCACAAGAATAATCACACAATTCCTTATATCTACCTTGTAACAAGACAACAAATCCATAAATCCCTTTTCTCTCCCCATACGAAGATTCCCATTCACACTCCCACAAGTTTTGCATGCATCACATAAAATCCCTTTTCCTTCCTCAATGGTCCATAAACCCTTCTCAACACACCCAACTAAGGCCAACTACTAAATCGACCCACACAACACCATCAAAAGACAAAGTATACTTTTAAAAAGCACAACATTACTTACATTAACATATTAACATAATAATAAAAGTTTGGAGAGCCTACCTCTCCATCAAGATCAAAGAAGAACTGTCGACATTAAAATTTTCCTCCGTAATTTCTATTTTATTAATGTATGTATTAGGAATAGGATGTTGTTAAGTATAATTAGTAGTGGCATCCAATAGAAGATAACGACACCATCAATACGGTGTCGCCAATAATGTAGAGTACGGTAAATAGTCAAAGTACAATAGGAATGTTGTAAAAAGTAAATATTTGTTGTAAGTGGTCCGGTAATGTTAAAATGTCAAAGTTGGGATAAGTAGAGAAGTAGGGTCTACATGATTAGGAATTAGAAATATTATATTTGTAATAAGGACAAGGAGTGATGTGATAAATATTTTGTGTATTTTATTTGTACAAAATTCTAAAAAGGTGGAACCCATGTGAGATGATAAGGTTTATCTTATCTTAGAAGATAAGCCTACATGTAAAGACAAGAGTTTAGGCATTAAATATGATTGGCGAGAAAAAATTTCCTATCCTATCTTAGAGATAGGTGGATAAGCCTAAATTCCTATAAATAAAGAGGCCACCCCTCATTTGGCATAGAAGGAAGTAGTGAGAAATATTGTATGAGTAAGTGTGTAAAGGAAGCCATCATTTTGAAGGTGTGTTAAAGGAACCATTAAGAGGTATAATTGTGAAGTTTCTCCCATAGTTATTGTTGGAAGGCAAGTGAAGTTAGTAACACTTGAAGTACCTCATGGGTGAGATTGTAACAATTTCATGTTGATATTATAATTTACACCTATATTTTTAGATTTTTCATCATTCTTTTGTATCATAGTCTATGGTATTCTTGTGTTATGTTTGTTGTTGTGTTCCAGATTACATCCACTAAACTAAAGGTTGTGCATTAGTAAATAATCATAGCATGAGGAGTTCCCGGTGGAGAATTATCATAGTGTCGGATTGGTGATGACATTTTGGTTCTGTTGTTGGGACCATTCCTCATTGGTGGATTTTCTGGAGAGATATTCCCACTTAGTCAGAAAAGATTTGGAGGGTAACTTTATTTTTACTATGTATAGTGGTTACCATGATAAAGTCACTTTTTACCATGAATAGTGTTTACCATAGTAAAGTCATTTTTTACCACAGTAAGTCAAGTTTTACCATAGTTTACCATGGTCATTTCTATTTTACTATAGAAAGGTGTAAATTCACTTTCTATTATAGTGATTCCAATTATTTGTGCACATAAGTCTTGTTGATTGTACTTGTGGGTTGGTATTTCACTTTGGTTTTTTTGAAAATGGACAAGATTCCTATTTTTTCAGCCCAATCTAATGAAGATGCTTCCTCTTTCATTCAAGAGTTTAAAAAATCTTGTATTTGTAATGGCCTTATAAGAAGGGAACAATGGACTAAATTTTTTCCTACCTTTTTGGATGGTTCAAAACTTAGGTGGTTTGAAACACTAGGTGATAATGTGAAAAACTCATGGGATTTATTAACTGAAAGTTTTCTTGAAGAATTTGGTGAACAACAGAAATATGCAGATCTCATGATCGAGATCACAAAGCTAGCCCAAGGAGAGAAGGAGAAGATAAGAGATTATCATTCTCGTATTCTAGCGCTAAAGAGGAAGCTCGATGCCTAGATCCGAAGGAAGGATTAACAAATGGGTTGATGAATGGCATGGATAATCTCCTCTGTAAGCACTTCATTTTTGGGATGAAGCCGAGAGATCGGACAACAAGTGAAGTATGAACACCCGGCTACCATTGAACAAGCAAAGGAGATTGTAAGAAGGCAAGAAGAAAGCATGGAAGAGGAGCCCAAAGAAATTGTTGCTAAAGTAGCCTACACTAAGCAACTTTGGTCTAGAATCCACAACCACTCTCGGTGAGCACAAATCTTTCTCCTAGTACATCTACTAAGTATGAAGATCTACTCAAGAAGATGGGTTAATTAACTATTAATCTTCTTGAAAGGAATTTAGTTCTCGGGAGGAGAAAGATGTCCAAAAAGAAATATTTTTATAGTTGTATGTTACGGTTGTTATAAAAAGGGTCATTATAAGTATAATTGTCTAGATAGAGCTTCTACATCTGGTATAAGAGATAATGATAAAGGAAAAGCACCTGTGAATTCTTTTTATGTAGTAGATAAGAGCATAAATAATGAAGTAGATGTGTTTGTAAAAAAAAGAAAGAAAGAAAAATATAACCAAGATGGAAATGATCCTAAGAAGATGAAAGGAGAAACTAGTAAGAAACATAGGAGAAGAAAGTTGGGTGTGTAGGATTTTCTGATTTCACAGGGAAAAAGACCATACTCCATCATAGAAGATCTGTCTAAAAGGCCTACAAATATTACATATAGTCAACTCTTGGCTATGTCTTCTAAGAAGAGGCGGGAGCTGCAATGTGGACTCAATGCTCAACGAAGGAAGGAGGTTGAGGTCCCTATTTTGGAGGCAGAAGTGGATCCCTATGATCCACAAGCTGAGGTACAATGTAATGGTATTTTAATTCATGATGTCTTATTTGATGGAGGTGTTGCGGTTAATGTAATGACCGAGTCTCAGTAATGAATATGTTGGGGTTAAAAATTGATCGCCCTCAACAGTTATTTTAAGGTCCCTAAATAAGGGAAAAACTAAACCAGAAGGTGTTGTTTCAAATGTGGAAATATCTATTATGGGTGTTGTATGTGTGGTAGACTTTCAGGTGATGAAAAATGGTACTGTTATGTACCCAATGTTGTTGGGAAGACCATGGCTAAGGAGAGTTCATGCAAGAAACTACTAGAATGAAGGCTTCATGACACTTGGACATGGTAGAGAGAGGGTGAAGATAAACATGATCCCTCGGCATCATAAGGTAGAACATGTGGATTCAAGTGATGAAACTGATGATTAGACATCCTCTTATTACTCTAGTACCAGTGAAGTGGACACCAAAGATGAAGAAAGTGAGGTTGATGTTTCGGTAATGGATATCCTTCCAGTCACACCGAATCATGACCCCATAAAATTATCTGAAGAAGAAATTGATGATCGTCTCCAACAAATAAAGATTGGTGATGTTGTGATGGAGAGTGAGAATGAATCCTATCTCCAGCTCTTTCAAGGTACATACACATATTCACTTTTGACTATAAGGAACTCCATTAAGTAAGTTGGGTAGAACATTCTATTGAGCTGGTAGATGGTGCTAAGCCATAAAGCAAATTCCATACAAAATGAATCCTAATTTTTCCAAGATTGTAAAAGAAGAAATAGATAAGTTGCTTGATGTAGGATTCATATTTGTTTGTGGAGAATTTAGAATGGGTTTCTCCCATTGTGATCTCAATAAAAAGAATGGGAAACTACACATTTGTGTTGATTATAGGAAGCTCAAAAGGCAAAAAAGAAGGATCATTACCCTCTTCCATTCTTAGATCAAATTGGACAAAGTAGCTGGCCGGTGTGCTATAGTTTTGTAGATGGATATAATGAGATACAACTTAAGTTCGTATAGCAGAGAAAGATCAGTGAAGACCACGTTCACCACTCCTTGGGAATGTTTGCTTATAAAGTTATGCTTTTGAGTTGTGTAATGCTCCAACAACGTTCCAACGCTTGATAAATAGGGTGTTTGAACCCTACATTGGGAACTTCATCGAGTATTTACGGATGATTTTTACATCTATGGGAGCAAGATGGAGCACTTACACCAAATGGAGACAAAATTTCAAAGGTTAGATGAAGCACAAGCCTCAATAAACCCTACAAAGTGTGTCTTTGGATTTTCTAAAGGCATTTTGTTAGGGAATGTTATATCCAGAGATGGTATTAGTACGATCCCGATAAATTTTCAAAAATCAAAGAGTTACCATTTACTATGAATAGAATTAAGTTGAGATCATTTTTACACCATGCGGGTTTACTATAAAGGTTCATCAATAATTTCTCAAATATTACCTGACCACTAACCCAGCTTGAAGACGGATGTTACTTATGAACCAAGAAATAAGGCGCATGAAGCTTTTGAACAATCAAGGAAGCCCCGGTGTCTTTACCTATTTTAAAGAATCTAGATTGGAGCAAGTCATTCATTGTGTATATTAATGCCTCGGATGCAACACTAGGAAGTAATCTGAGAAAAAAGGATGAAAATGGGAATGATCATCTAGTTTACTTTGGGAGTAGACAAATGAGCAATCTTTGAGGTAAATTATACTATAACTGAAAAAGAGGCTCTAGCTACATTTTTGCTATAAAGAAGTTTAGAAATTACTTGCTAGGGTATAAATTTATAGTTGTAGATCATCGATCATCGTGCTCTAAATTATATTGTAAATAAGCCTAACCCATCGGGAGAATAAAGATGAATAATTTTTCTACAAGAATTTGAATTTGATATTATAGATAGGCTAGGAAATAAGCATGTAAATGTAGATGCACTCTCTCGAGCCTATGATGGTTTAGGTTCATCTTGTGATGATGATGATTTCCCAGATACAACATTGTTATCCCTTGACACAATCCCTAGTGAATACATAGATATTTGGATTATCCGAATGAATTTAAGTTTCCTGATGGTGTCAATGTAAATACTAAGAGGAAAATTACTCAAGCAAGTCATCCATATTCTATTCTGCATGGAGTATTATTTCGAATAGGACTTGATGGACAATACAAGAGGGTAGTTGGACGTGATCAAGGGAAGGAGCTTATAGAGGAATTCCACAATGGTACATGTGGAGGACACTTCTCTAAACAACTTACAACAAGAAGGATTTTGGATGCGGGTTATCACTTTGCCCACTCTTTTTATATATTGTTATAATTATTGTAAGACATGTGATATTTATCAAACACATGGTAACCGTAAGACTTCATGAGATCCATTATGCCCTATTCTTCCACTTGGTCCTTTTGAAAAGTGGGAATAGACATTGTAGGTACACTTCCAACTACCCCATGTGAAAATAAGTATATTGTAGTTGCCACATTTATTTAACCAAGTGGGTTGAAGCTAGGCCATTGAAGACAACTTCTATGGATGAAGTGGCAAGGTTCATATATGAATGCATTGTCACTAGATTTGGTTGCCCATTAGAAATTTTAATGAGATCAAGGAAGCCACTTCATTAATGAGGTGGTAGAGCACTAGACAATAAGTTTTCTATTAAGCATAGGAAGGAAACAACATATAAGCCAAGTATAAATGGACAGTGTGGAATGAACAAATTATGTGTTGTGTCAAATTCTAGCAAAAGATCTAGCCTTGTAGGTACATAAGTGGATAAAAGGATTCATGCAGCATTGTGGGCATATAGAGTAACATCAAAGTCAGCAACAAGATACTCCCATTTCAGTTGGCTTGTGGCATTGATTGAGTTCTTCCTATTGAGTTTGATATTCCCACCGTGAGAGTTATGAAAAATGAAAGATGGATGAAAGTGATTCAAAAAAGAAAGGTTGTACATCTTCATTTGCTAGAGGAAATGAGGGAAATAGCGAAGGATACAAGCTATAAGAATAAAATGAAGTAGAAGGAATACTTTGATCAAAAGATCCATTGGTCTCCATTTCACGTGGATGACTTGGTTCTAGTATATGATTCCAGATACAAAAAAAGAAGGCAGAGAAAATTTCTTCCCAAATGGATGGGGCCCTACAAAATAATAATTGTCCATGAAAATGGTACATATCGATTGGAGGAATTGGATGGTACTCCCATTACGAAATGGGTCAACCATGACAAGTTAATGATTTTCCAGACACCAGCTTCAAAATGTCCATAAGAGTCTACTCTGAGGACAGAGTAGAATTTAGGAAGGGGGAAAATGTCGACATTAAAATTTTCCTCCGTAATTTCTATTTTATTAATGTATGTATTAGGAATAGGATGTTGTTAAGTATAATTAGTAGTGGCATCCAATAGAAGATAACGACACCGTCAGTATGGTGCCGCCAATAATGTAGAGTATGGTAACAGTCAAAGTACAATAGGAATGTTGTAAAAAGTAAATATTTGTCGTAAGTGGTCCGGTAATGTTAAAATGTCAAAGTTGGGATAAGTAGAGAAGTAGGGTCTACATGATTAGGAATTAGAAATATTATATTTGTAATAAGGACAAGGAGTGATGTCATAAATATTTTGTGTATTTTATTTGTATAAAAGTCTTTAAAGGTGGAACCCATGTGAGATGATAAGGTTTATCTTATCTTAGAAGATAAGCCTACATGTAAAGGCAAGAGTTTAGGCATGGAATATGATTGGCCGAAGAGATTTCCTATCCTATCTTAGAGATAGGGTAGATAAGCATAAATTCCTATCCCCTCATTCAAAGCATAGAAGGAAGTAGTGAGAAATATTATAGAAGTAAGTGTGTAAAGGAAGCCATCATTTTGAAGGTGTGTTAAAGAATCCATTAAGAGGTGTAATTGTGAAGTTTCTCCCATAGGTATTGTTGGAAGGAAAGTCAAGTTAGTAACACTTGAAGTACCTCATGGGTGAGATTTAACAATTTCATGTTGATATTATAATTTACACCTATATTTTAAGATTTTTCATCATTCTTTTCTATCATAGTCTATGGTATTCTTGTGTTATGTTTGTTGTTGTGTTTCTAAATTACATCCACCAAACTAAAGGTAGTGCATTAGTAAATAATCATAGCATGAGGAGTTCCCAGGTGGAGAATTATCATAGTGCCGATTGGTGATGACAGAACCTTAACAAGTTACTTCAAATCATAGCCAAGCACTCCAAAATCTCCCCAAATTTGAAATCACACAAAAAGGAAATCAACAAGTAACCCCCATTCCAACCAAAAGTCATAAATAAATGGAATTGATAAATGAGGATGATGAGGTGGCTCAATGTAGGATGCCACTTCATCATTCCCCATTCCCACACTCAAGTCAAAACATGAAACCAAGAAACATCAATGCACAAGTAAGGGCTATGACAACCGACATTGATCAAACCTTGCACACCATGCTTTCAAGGGAAAAAAATAATTTTGAGAAGAAAGAAAGTGCACTGATTTTCCTTCTCTAACACTAAAATATGGAAAAACAAGTCAAAATTGAGCTTCCCAACCTATAGGTAAGGTTTTTGGGTCAAATTAAGAGGCGTGGGACAAGCCTTGCCTTTCCCAAAAGTCTCCAAAAGTTCCCCCAAGTCAAAATACTCTCAAATCAACATAAATTCATCTTACATGAGGAAAAAAAGATCACATCAATACTATAATTCACATCTCTACTTTGGTTAAACTAAACAAGAGGGATTAAGTATAATGAACACACAATTACACATGCTTAAAAAGTGAAAAATTATCCAATTTTAAAAATACACAAAAATAAATAAGCACATCCAAAAATTAAAGAAAGATACACAATTCACTCAATGGCCACACATGTGAAATCACCCTCCCATGGGTGACCTCCAAACTATACAAGCAAGACACAACACTACATAAGATTACACAAGTTGTCAATTTGGCCCCGTTTCTCAATGCTTGACATCCTTCTGTGGTTTGTCTCCTATCCCCTTCAATGTTTTTGATACATGTCCCGCACACAAAAATACCTCTCTAGCCTTTCGGCCATATTAACAACATCAAGGAATTTATATATATATATAAACTCCAAATTCATCATTCAACATTTAACAATTATACTATCCATCAATATGCCAAAATATAACTCTAACATCCATGATATTACAATTATATACCAATATCTCAAAAACATAACATGTCAGTATAAAATCTACATCCTAAAAATCAACATGTATCTAACTGTTTAACATCACTATCTAGTGCATCAAGATAAAACATAAACATAATAGTTTCCATAATCAACACATCAGTATAATCTAGTATCTACTAATCAATGTATCATAATCAAATGTCTAACATCAGTCTAATATTATAATTATCTACATAAACAATGTCGAAGAGGAGTGGGCATTACATAGTGTGTTACAAGAATTAATCATCGAAACCATGTGTAGCATAAATAAATTTACAAAAGGAAAATCCCTCAATGTGAATTTGTTTCCTGTACTTGAGGATTCATCCAATCCTCAAAGTTAAAGCTCGATATTGTTAAGACAAATTAGAGGTGTTTTACCCATCCACCTTACACACTAGGTTTTTAGACATTCCATCTCATTTACTTTTTAAATGAAAAAAAATGTTTTGAAACAAAGATAAATATGTCAAATGGAAAATATTTTGTGAACTTTACATTTAGAGGTATCTCTAAAATGGGGTTCCCAAAGAGTCAAAAATGGATTTTCCAATAATGTGGTTCTGAAGACGATTCCAATTATCTCTTTTATTTTGTTGGTAGGTATGATTTTGGAAATACATGTTATGGCCCACTAATGCAACTTTGTTGCAATAATCCTTTGTTTATTGCCCATGTATAGGTTTTCCTTACTTTGGTTTAACGTAGGAAACAAAAGCAAGTACAAACCTCGGGATATAAAGGTTTCTCTACATAAAATCATGCCTACCCAACCCCCTGCATCACCTAGCATTGTCCATACATGGAGAACTCACAATATCATTATAAACCCACATTTGACTGCCATGTATATGGATTCTACATTTTCCATACTCCGCCATGAAATCCTAATGTACATACATCCACTAAACCTTATATTGTTACATGTATCTCCCATGCATGCTACATAAAATTACCTAAGGAGTCAAAATACTTCATTATATAATGTACAATTATGATCTTCTTCCCATGTGTTTATCAAATAAAAATTCTTTCGAACCCATATGTAGGTACCCGAGAGATGGTAGAAAACTTCTAAAATATAGCTATGTAAATTGACAATGACAACAATTACATACAACATTTGTTATCAAAAAGTGTAGTAGACTAATGCAAAGGAGGTAGCCAAAGATATAACTTTTACAATCCCTATCACCTAAAAAAATGAGAGCAGACACAACAAATATTGCATCATGCAACAATTGTTATCGAGGATACCCATAAAATCCTTAGAGAGAAATTCTATTCGAGACTTTATAAACACACCCAAAAAGTAACCATCTACAAACAATGTACAACTCTACATGGCTTCACATATGTATACCAACAATTTTGTAATATGTAAAAATATTTACCATTCACTAAAATGAAAGCATTTTCATTACACAACACTTAATAGCACCCGCCTACCAATAAGCATGTAAAAATAGGATACACGATACTTTGAAATAATTTCCCACACATAATGTATGAAAATAATATTAGGTAACATTTTGAAATTCCTTTGAAAACAATTTTCCCACTTTAACTTATTTATTTGAACATTTCATTGTGCATCTACTACTTTGCAAAAATACTACATCATGTTATTCTCGTAAATTGCATCCATGCCTACCATCACAATTTTACAAATTCTCTTCCTTCCAAAATCTCAATTGGTAACATGTTGTACTGCTAATTGAAATTGACATTATTTAATTTCCCTCAACTTTATCATTATTCTACCATATCATCTAGGAAATCTCTTATTTATCTCAATTATATTATTTCCATACTCTTTGTATAAGTTACCCGATATTCCAACCAATTTATTTAAAAACCTCACCACCACTCCTCACCGCAACTCAAATAAACTAAACAATACATACATACACTACACACACCATTCAACAAAGGTGTGTTCCCTCAACATATATACGACTACCTATTTAATACACATCACACTTCTAAAAAAATCACAACACTTCACAAACCATTTCAAATGTCAACCAACATTCTCAAAACTAAGGACCCGAGTCTTCCTCCATCGAGATAGTATCGAGAAATTGAGCCCATTATTTTTCTTTAATGGCTCTACCATTAACATCATGCCTTCTTATCCCCTCAAAACTTTTTGAAAGACACAAAAACCTATTTCAAGTAATAACATTTCCTTTATCATTGTCGTGTTGGTAATTAAGGTTACACTATATTTTTTTTTATTTAGCCACCAGTCGATAATTTAGGGACACATCTGTTGATTCTTGATACGAGTAATCTAGAAAACCGAAGAACACTTTGTTCATAGCATTACATTACATTACATACCGAATAAGTTTGCACTCTTTTACTAAAGAATTGTTTGAATAGGAAACACTTCAGCGTAGACTTTCTCCCCATGCAGAAACCACTAGTTTATTTCTCCTTCTCATATTTTTGTTTTGTATTCATATTTTTATACATGCAATTTCGGTTGTAGTTTTTGTTTGGTCCAATTATTTTTCCATCATTTTGTTATCGTGTAATATTTCAATTAATGTAGCAGTTAGTGCCATCATATATGTCATGTCCATCTTTTTATTTCATTTTATAGAGTTTCCGGTATCCATATAGTTTGTACATCACGTAGAAAGAAATTTTTTTTTTGCATTCACCTGAAAGATCACGTACGTTTGCAATCCATGCTAAATTTTCTTTCCTATCCTTATAGTAAAAACAATTCTGGTGCATCTTCACATGGAATTGACCCCACTTTGTATCCTCCCAACAATATTATCTTCTTCTCCATGCAACTTTGTATGAGGTGACGGAATCATAAAAATGTTTGATGGAATGTGTTTGATAGTTAGGTAGAATGTGTTTAAAATGGGTTGTCCCTTTGAAATAGTCCTTCTGGAAAATCGCAGGTTGGCAATTCCATATGCATTTGTGAGCATGGTTTATCTGTAGTTATCAAGGTAGAGATCAAGATTCCTATTGTCAACAGTTTCGGTGACATAAGTACGTAAATGATCACTAAATTAAAATGGGCTATGCCATTTGTTTTATTATTCCATAAAGGTGTTTGATAAACTCCCAATATCTCTGACATTATTTAGTTAGTGGAATTGCATTTAAGATTCAAAAATATAAAACATGGAAAATTTAAAAAATTTAGGTTTGAAACCAAATTGGAATGATTACATCTTACAAGACTTTACATGCCCCCTCTTGAGTTGTAAGTTCGAGTAATTATAGGAAAGTAGGTGATGCACGATTAACAATCATTGATAACTGAGCATCTCTAGCAATTTTTCATATGAGGGAGTAGTAGATTTTATAAAATATTGAATATGTTATAAAGCTTTTTTTATTCAAGCATTAAAAATTATTATCTTATCCAAAAACAAAATATATTTCCATGGGGACAAGATACCTTGTGTTTTATCTTCCTTGTATTGTGTTCAAGAAACCGAAATAAAAGAAATATTAAATTGCACAATGACTAGTGACCGAATTGAGTAGTAATAAGAAAATAAGGGATGCAAGAACAATAATCAATAATTGAGACCTTCAAGTAGTTGGTCATACAAGAGACATGTGGATAATATTTGTCAATTCAACTTTCCTATTTTTTCAATATAATTTTTTATGTCCGTAAGGTTTTTAAATTAATCAAGTTTGATTTTTACATAAGATGAAGACATTAATAGAAAGTTGGAATAAAAAAGGTGGGAATAAAAACGATGGAGTTCATGTCCCTATTCCATGGCTCAAAGTGGTCTTTCCCATATAATATATTTTATTTGTGCTCTACTTTATCATCTTGAGAATCAAATGAATGAAATTTGTGGTTAAAGGGTTCAATATAAAATAGGTAAATATCCATAGGCTCTAGGTTCAAAAACCCAACGATATTGGTTGTTTTTCGTAGGTTTTACTATGCCCTGTTTTCAGTTTTAATATCAAGTAATTCTTGAAAACTATTACTCATGAAAAAAATTAATCAAAAAATCAAGCTATGTTATTTCTTTCATTTTTTCACATCATCAAGGTATATAGTTGGATGGAATTTAATTTAATAGATAATTTGAAGACACAAATAGAAATTTGTAAATAAAATGGTGGGAATCAAATACTTTTATGTACCACACCGATTTCACGGCCTAAATTGTCCCTACCCAAATAATATATTCTATACATGCTAAAAGGTCCCAGGTTCAAAACCTAACTAGAATTTTTCCTTCTTGTAGTAATTTTTCACATGCCCTATTAGTTGCATTCTCAAGTACTTGTAAAAAAATAGGTAGTGTGAGAAAAATTATCAATATTTAGCCCCTAAATATGTTGTTCATATGAGTGATAGGTAGATTTTATTGGTTAATCAAACTTTTCTTTTCTTTATTTCATGGTATCAAGCTTTTTGATTAGATGAAATTTAATTGTAAAGATAATACATAGCTAAGAATAGAGTGTTAGAAGTCAAAATGTTTGATTTATTTACTTGCATGTCCAATTTATGGAGGGATATTAATGTGCCTCAATAACTTGTAATCCTCATTATTCCATTCTACAAGGGTATTGAGGCAACATATAAGAGACACAAATAAACCGACACTCAATGGATAGATTTAAAGGGGCTACAATGAGTAGTAGGGTCACATATCTATAGGGTGGTAATCCATACACTAGGTTAACATAGGTTTCCAATGCCCACAATCAAGATAGAGTCGAGTTCCCTATTAGGATATCGGTAAATTGGTGAAAAGAGGTATACATTATAATCGATAAGAAAAGCATGAATAATATGACTAAAATTTAAAAAAGGGATAACTTAGTAGCTGATCAAATAAGATCACTATGTTAACTAGCATCAATGTTCATATAACAGTAAGTTAGCAAAATAGAAATGGGGAAGAAAATAAATTAATATATGAAAATGAAAAAGAGAGTTAGAGCACTTACTTATGGGGTGGTCGTTGATGCATCTATCTCTAGAGAAGCAACACACCGACATAGAATGGATATTAGGTGGATAAGGGGAACATCATTCCTATACTAGGAACACTATATATGACCCAATAATTAAATAAATCCAACAAAGAAGAAGGGTGTATAGGGTTCATTTAAGGCCCACCCTTCCAAAAAATATATTATAGGATGGGTGGTGAATGTTCCAAAAAAGGTATTCATATTGGTGGAAAATGTACGAAATTTTAAATTAAAATATGTAAACAATTACTTCAAGACATTGTGAAAAATAATCCTCATCCTACATGATAACATGGTAACGTGTATTAGTATACCAAACAAGGTTATGTGAATGAGCTATCGGGACATCGTTCAGTTGTATACATTCACATCACCAATAATGACTCGATTCGAGTTACCATTCAATCATGAATTTTTATACCATCCGACATTGTATAAATATTTTATTAGGTGGCATTATGTATTTAGGTTGCATTCCCGTAAACGTTTTTCATAATGTCTTCACAATTAAAACTTAATCGTTAACCTTTTCACTTATACCTTCAACTTTTCTGTTAAGTTTTTTCTTTTCCATAATATAAATCACTTTTACCTTCATCTTTGAATCCCAATCTAAAAATTAACAAATTTTGGAATTATATTGTATTACTACATTAAGGAGAATTAATCATATGTATAATATAATCGTGAATATACCAACTTTGGTTGGCCATTAGTGGAAACAATAACACAAAATTAGTGTCAAATTTAACTATGACCCTTAATTTTTTTGCTAATTTTCTATCATAAGACATTTAACAAATTAAGTCCCCTCTCCCGTAGATATATGTGAGGTGGGCTAACCTTCCTTCTACCTTCCTTTCCCACCCTCCCAAAGAAGTGTGGGGCATGAAACCATAAACGAAATACTATTGAAAAATCATGTACAAATATTCACACCTAAAATGATCCATGAGTGTGTCCAATCCAATCCAAGCTAAGTACAAGATGAATAATAGGTTTAGCGAGAAGATGCGAAGTTAGCACAAAAGGGAAGAATCGATGGAAATTCCTTAGATTTTGGCTTCCTTTCAGCATGGATTTAATTTTTTTGTATATATACTATTCCATAATTTGTGGGCTATGGCATTGGCTAGGGAAAAACCTAACACCGATACCATCTCCCACAAGCGTTGGCATTGGCCAAGGATAATAATATCTCATGCAATGTAAAAATAGGTCTCATAGGTAATGAAAATAGATGAATAAAGTGCCAAGTGGTGAGATGCAAGTAACGCATTAGGAGTGAAATGTGTATTAGACATAAAAGTATAAGGATGACTAATCCAAGGATAGTTAAGGTTAAAACCACATAGTGATACTCTTTTTCTGCTATCTCTAATTGTTAATGATTACATGAATAATCATATCCCATTTTCATTAGGCCCCTTTAGGAACATGCTTAATAAATAGATGCATCAACAACTGTAATGTCCACTCCTCTTCAAACTATTATTATTATGTTGATATTACTCTTGGAATGATACTTAGACATTTTGATTATGATACATTGATAACTACATGATAGAATATGCAGATATTTTGACTATTGACATGTTGTGATTCACATTTTGATTATGATAGACTAGATGACATTGGTAGACAATTCGATATATGTTGATTTTCATTATTTGGATTTTATACTGACACATTATACTCTAGATGTTCTTGAGTAAAATTATAATCTCATGGATGTTAGTATCAAATTATTTGATATGTTGATAGATGATAGAATTAATTAATTTCGGATGATGATTATTTATGTTTATATGTATATTTTTCTCGATGTTGTTAATACGGCCGTAAGGCCAGAGAGGTATTTTTTTGTGTTGCAGACATTTTATCACATACATCGAAAGGAGATAGGGGACCAACCATAAAAGGATGTCGGGTGTTGTGCAACATAACTAAAATTTAACAACTTGTATAATGTTATGTTGTGTTGTTTTTACATTCCTTGTTAGGAGTTTTCCCATTGGGAGGTGACCTCACATGTGTGGCCATGGTGTGAAATGTTTTCCTTTTTTTGAATTTTGTGTGTGTTTTATGTGTGTACATGTATTTAATTATTGGAAATTATTGTCACTTTATTAACAATTGTTATTTTGTCTTAATTAACTAATCCAACTTAATTTGTTAACTAAAATAAGGATGTGACAATTGGATAATTATGAGGGTAGGTGGTCCTTGAAATCTTGTGGATGTAAGTTGGGTTTGTGTTGGTTTGTGTATTATGTATTCTTCCCAAACTTCAAAATTCGGATTTTGACTTGGGAGACTTTTTTGGAGAGTTATAGGACAAGGTAAGCTTGTACCATGCCTCTTAAATTCACCCAACAACCATATCTATGGTTTGGTGAGTTAATTTTAGGCTTATTTATTAATTTTGAAGTGAAAAAAGTTAAAATAATTGCAATTTCCTACTTACCACAATTAATTGGTCCTTGGTAGGAATGGTGTGCAAGTTTGAGTGTCTTTTGTGTTTGCATAGTCTTACTTGTTCATTTATTATCTTGGGCATGGTGTTTAACTTGTGTGTTGGAATAGAATAATGGTGATGTGGAATCCTACATGGAGCCACCTCATCATCCTCACATCCCATTTTTGTTTATTGATGGAATTTGATGGAATTGGGGTTACTTATTCATTTTATTATTTTTGCACTTTTGGTATTACTTTGCTTGAAGTTGTTCTTGTGGAGTAAAGACTTTTGGAAGCTGTGCATTAGGATTCCATTTTTGTTATTTCTTATTTATATTTGTAGATGTGAAAAATTATGCTTGTTTAATATTGTATGTGTTGTGAATGTGTTTTTGTGTGGTTGGGTAGTATTCCTTAAGAAGGGAGTGGGAGAGGGAAATATGGGACCATTGGGGAGGGAAAAGGGGGTTACAAGGCATGCATTTTGAGGGAGTGTGATTGGGAATTTCACCTATGGGGAGTGAAGAGAAATCATGGTTATATTTTACATATTTTCAAGGGAGAGATAAGGATGTTTTTTTGCATTGCTTTTTGTTGGAGGCTTTGGGTGAAACTCCTACTTCACTTGGGAGGAAAATGGAGGTGGTTCCAAAATTTCTTTCTCTATTTGATTTGAAATCAAACCTATGTGTTGTTGAGAAAGTTGTAAAATTTGTTAAGTATGTCCTTTTAGATGTGTTGAATGTTTTGGAATGTATGTTTTTGTGGAAGCCATGTTTGTTAAAAAAGATTTTCAAATGTTTCTCAAGATCCCTCATTGTTCCTTGGTTGGGGCTTGAGGGCCAATAAAGGGATAGTTTCTTCTCTTATTGGATTAAAGGTTGGGTAGAGAGCATTACCTATTCCTCCTTCCTTTGTATTGTGATCCTAGTTTTGAAATATTTAAGAATGCAAGATTAAAGCTACAAGTTTGGAGAAGGCATGCAAGAAGACTTTTGTTTTTCCTTGTTAAATAACCCCTATGTTGTATTTGATCATAGTATTCTTCCCACTTTGAGTGGAAGTTTGTAACATTTTATGATTGAAGGAAAGTTGTAATATTTCATTTATTCTAAATTGAAATGAGTTAGCGAATGTGGAAAGACATCTTGGTTTCTCACCTTGTTGGAAAGGATTAGACTTAGTGAAAGAAATGGATTTGATGTCCTTGCATTGTAAAAGAATGATTTGGAAAATTGGTAGTTTCCATAGGTTTATTTTAATGTTATAGTGAAAGGAAAGCTTAAATTATTTATTTGTTCTTGAAATGAAACTCTCCTAAAGTTGTAAGCATTTAAAGTTGTAATATATATACATGTATATTTGGAAAAAAATATGTATTGAAAGGAAGTGTGTTGAATTCTTGTTGTTTTGTTGGAAAATGGAATATGTGAAATAGAATGAATTGTAGAAATGTTATACTCAATTTTTACATTTTATTGCAAAGGAAAGATAAAGATTGAGTTGATGTTTTGTATTTGGAATTAAGAAAATAGATATACTATCACTTTATCCACCAATGAATGGAAAAATCCTCATTAAAATTAATATTGCACTAGAAATCAACTCAAGAAGAAAAATATGTGAAAATAATGTTTTGTTGAAGGTTATTTTTTCAAGGGAATAGAATTTCCTTGTGCAGTGGAGGTTTCAAAACTACCAACCAACATAGAATGAAGGTCGATGAATCATACCCCAAGTAGGACGATGGTCATAGGACCATCGAACTATATAGGTGGTGATTTCATCACTTTTGATGGAAAAAAATTCCATCCGTGAAAAGCCCAATTTTAAATTTAATAAAATTATAAGCTTAAAAATACAAGGATCCTTCCAGCAACTAGAAATCGATTAAATTTAAAATTTCTATCCTTTTAGTCTCCTTTTTGACACCCTATAATGCCCACAAAAATACATTCTAGGTGTTGGTATCCAAATCGATTCTCCTGCGAGTGACGAGAAGCATCACGAAACTAGCAGGATGCATAGAGACAAATGAACAATGATATGAGTCATTTTGTAGCCAGGGAGGGGATTCAACTGACTCTTTTCACTCGGGCATTAGATAAGTGCATAACACCTCACTACTTTAGGTTGTGCCTTCAACCAGGGTGAGAAGACCCATTTTGTAACCCGTGTTGGTGAAGGAAATCAAGAGATCCTTCTTTGCAAAATTTTAATGAGAACCTTGAGGAAATATGATCAATGCAACACAATCTAACTCTCACGAGTTGTCACACTAGAGAGTCGATATGTTTCCTTGACAAATGTTTAGCTTACTAAGGATAGTAATTGAATCCTGATTGGACCTGCATACTTTGGCAATGGAATTTGTTCATTTGTGGATATACAATACAAAAAAGGGTAGTTCATCTAGGTTTCATCATTTGAGAATTTTTTTGGTGGGAAATTGAAGCAGATAAAGTTGATTATACCAAATCTTTGAGATATTTTACAAAAATTGGGAAACTCACGATAGAAAATTTTTAAAACAACTAAGATATTTCTTCAACTAGAATGTGTGCATCAGTGGAGGCCCAAAGTTTCACAGTTTCACAAACTCTTCAAGAATTTAAAAACAAAAAGGCTCATGCTAAAGAATCAATTAAATGCTCGAAATCCCTTGTTCATCATGCCTAAAATACAATCATAGGCTTACAAACAATCTTTATCAACATAGTGAAAGTAAAGTGATTTTAAATTGTTTATTTCATTACTAGATGAAGGATCTTCTCATAATGAAATTGCAAATGCTACAATACTAACACATGGATGAGATATTTTGTGACTCGAAGAGACTTTAACATAAGATTTCAATAGGAGTAAGAAACATTATTTGAAAACATTTTGAAATAAAAGTAGACACAATAATGCACATGATCAACACAGAGTGATTCAATGTTCATCAGATTCACTAGTATGGGAAAGTTTCCTCAACAATATCAAGCTTGTTCAATGGATAAAATTATAACCACCTTGACGTGATAGAATCTAAAGACACAAGAAAATGAATTGGTCTCTCAGATGGCCTCTCAGGAAAAATGGTTTTCTCTCAAAATTTCTCAGAAAATTTAACCCCTAACCCTATGCAAGAGTGTTCTCATTTCATTTATACATTTCACTTGCTCACTCACCACAAATTTTCCCCCTAAAGAAGAATATTCAAGGAATCCATTGTTTACTACAAGTTTGTTCCAGAAAGTGATGTTAAACAAATTTACACCCAAAGCTTACAGGTGGATAAATCATGAACAATCACGTTTCTTAGACCCTAAAATGGCCGAGATGCCATATCATAATTTTTGACAGTCTTCTTAATCATTCTTTTATTCTTTCATGCAAGAAATCCCCTTTTTAATAATTCACAAGTGGCTCCATATGGCTGGATCTAACAATAAATATTTTTCTCCTTTGAGAAAACACATTGAAAATGAGTGATCCAATCACATGGATACTTAGATTTGTGCCTCTCGAAATGAGTTTCATCACATGGATTATTCCACATACCTACACTGCGAGTCTAATTCAACCAAGTACAAAGAGTTAACTAGTGGAAACCTCAATGTGTTTCCTCAAAGTGCAACTACAAAGGTGAAGTCTAGGGGTAGGTTTGCGAAATGAGCGCAAGCCCTCTACATATTTTTAGAGAACCCTAGAGAGTTACACTCGATGTCTGAAAATTCAAATTATGGGAAGGTCTAGCGGAAGCTTCCATGTGTGTTAAGTGGACCTTAAATGAGCATAGGCTCTCCATGCCATAGGCCTAATAAATTTTCCTCGGCATTTGAAAAATGCTCAATATAAATAATAGCCAACAAAAGCCTCCATGTGTCTCTTTAACACACTTTTGATATAAGGTACCCAAAAGTGAGACCACCCCAACCATGGGGGCTCACCACATGTCTCAAATTTCGACAAAGTTTATTGAAAATTATTTAAGGACCAAAGGAAGGTGTCAGGTGCTTAGGGTGTGAGAAAGTGTTCTCTTAGCCATTGAAAATTCTAAGTATGGGAAGGGCCAAGTGAAACCTCCACGCATCTCCCGATGCTCTTTCAAAAGTAAAACTTAGGGCATAGTTCCCCAAAAGGCACGGGCCTCCACATGTCTATAACATGACAGAGTTGCATCTACCACTAGAAAAATTCAGGTATGGGCAGAGCCAACGGAAACCACCACGTGTCCCTTCGGCAATATTTTTGTATAAGGCTCCAAAGAAGGATTCCCAAACAAGCATGGGCCTTCTACATGTCTAGGGTCCGAAAACATTGTACCATTTTGAGAATTCTAAGCAAGGGCATAGCTAGTGGAAACAACCATGTGTCCCTTTGGCGCAAATCCAAAAGTAAGACCCAAAAGTATATCCTCAAATAAGTGTAAGCCCTCCACGTGTCCAGGACTTGACAGAGTTGCATCCGCCACTGAAAAATTTTAAGTATGGGCAGAGCTAGCGGAAACCTCCATGTGTCCCTTCGATGCTCTTTTGGTATGAGGCTCAAAAGAAGGACTCCCAAACAAGCGTAGGCCTTCCACATGTCCTAGGTCTAACAAAGTTACACTGGACACTTGAAAAGTCTAAGTATAAAGAGGAGCCAACGAAGCCTCCACATGTCTCCTTGGTTCAACTCCAAAGCTAGGACCCAGAGACGGATCCTTAAGTAAGTGTGGGCCCTCCATGTGTCATATTTGTAAAAAATTGATAAATGTGTCTCTACCACGAAAAATTATAAGTATGGGAAGGGTGAGATGGAAATATCCACTTGTCTCCCGGGTGCTCTTTCAAAAGTAAAATTCAAGGGCATGTCATTAAACAAGAGTCACGGACCCTCCACGTGTCTCACGCCTAAGAAATTTTCTTCGGTTTATGAGAAGTCTCGATAAAGAGGGGCCAGTGGAATCCTCCACGTGTCTCCTTGGTGTAACTCCAAAGGTAAGACCCAGAGGTGGATCCTAAAATGAGTGCAAGCCCTCCATGTGTCCTCTTATGGGTCTTAGGAATTTACCTTATACTTTCACGCCCTTTGCCATACTACATTCAAATGGAATTTTCACGTTGTATTCAATTATAAAAAACCACCTTTCCATGGATGTTGGGACAAGGTTTATAGAGGAAGCACAATTGTGGAAGACACCTAACAACAATTTTTTTTTAACCACACGCAGAGAAGACTATAAATAATACCAAGACCCAATGTGATTCACGACCCAAGGAAAGGACTAACAAAAAAAACCAAATGAGGGAGAAATATTTCACGCATCCATACATGAAGATAAAATATACATCTTAACCATGTTGATTGAGAAATTTTGGACAAACAAGGTGAGATTAAATTGAGAACACACATCAGCTCTAACTCGGGGATGGGCACTCCCTGCGAGTGCTTGAAGAACAACAGACCATACCATGTGCAAAAACTCCATCGGGAAATGGAGTCGAGAACAAGATTACAAAGTAGAAAAGAAACAACCAATCTCACAAGAATGAATCAAGAAACCAACAAAAACTAATCACCAGGGACCAGGGAAACCGAAATAGAAAAATGTGAAAATAGAACAAAAATAAAAGACTATACACTGTATAATGATGCATGTCTTGATTCTGAGAAATCAGTCAAGGAAATGTTTCAAGTTCCTGCCATTAATAGGTAACTCAAGAAATTCCCCATCCAAGTCTTATAGGAAAAAAGTGTGCTCGCCAATCTGAATGTCAATAGAATAAGGTCCCATCCATAATGTGTCTAACTTTACATGTTTTCCTTATCCTCATGTCTACTATCCCATAATAGGACAATATCTCCCACACTGAAAGCTCTTGGATTCACCTTTTTATCAAATAATTTCTTTAATTTCTACCTGAACTTAAAATGTCTTTGGTGGGATTCTCTTCTCTCTTCATCTAATTTAATAATTTGATTAATACGAGCATCATAATGATTGACCTCTTGGTCCTCCAATTGTTGGATAAATTACTAAGAAGAAAATTTCATATGCAAGGGAAGTAGAGCTTGAGTTCCATAAAACCAACTCAAATGGGCTCTTTCCAGTAGCTCTTTTTATAGTGATTCTATCATCCCAAACAACAAACTTAACTACTCACCCCACTTCAATTTTTTTAATTCCAAGGTCCTTCTGATTATCTTCAACAAATTCTTGTTGCTTAATTTTTCTTGTCCAATACCTTGGGGATTATAATTTATAGCATATACTAAATTGATCCCATATTCATGACACTTGGCTATGAAAGGATTGGCTTGAAAATCATAGCATTGTCAGCAACTATCTTAGTAGGTACTCCAAACCTACAAATTATATGATTCAGAATGAAGTCCATAAAATTTTTGTGGGTAGCTTTCTTCATAGTGATTTCCTCCACCCACTTGGTGAAGTAATCAGTGGTCACTAATATCCAATCTTGGCCTACACTTGAAGGACATGAAATCTCACCAATGAAGTCCATTCCCCACTACTTAAATGGGGTTCAATTGATATATGCTACAAAGGGAGGGAGCTTGAAGCTTTTAGTCTTCCTAAAAAACATTGATAACTCTCACACTTTCTTACAAGTAAATTTGGATTTTTAAAAAGAGTTTTCCACCAATAACCAACCTTTAATATCTTATGGGCTATGAATTTTCCAGCAAAATTACCCCCCAAAAACTCTTCCATGGAAATCAGCAATTAATTTTCGGGCTTCATCCTCAGTGATACATCTCGAAAGAAATCCCTTAGGGTTCTTTCAAGTAACCCATAATCAGTCATGATGTATTTCTGGGAGGATAACTTAAGTGCTTTATTTTGATTCTTACTCAAATTGTAGTGCCCACTTCCTTTGACACCTTTTAATACCGATCATGATACTTCCGATTATATTATGGACATGATTATGGACTTTATTATAGTATGATGTTAGATGTTAGATCATGGGTTATTGTGAATTGATTCAATTATGATTCATGATGATTATTAGAAACATTTTGGATATTGATGTTGATATACTGTTTGACATGGTTATATTATGGATGTTGTTTAGACATGTGATATTTGGATATTGTGAGTAGACCTAGAAATGGAAATTATTTGATGATGATATAGTTGTTGATTAAAATTGCAAATGATCTTTTGGTTGCTTAGATGTTGTTGTGATTCATATATCTCAATGATATTGGAAATTTATTTATATTATTTTGGATGTTCTAATATGGCCATGAGGCCAAGGAGGTATTATGTTTTTAGGTTAAAATATCACAACAATAATTCAGGGGATTGGGACCAACCACATTGGAATTCTAGATGAATTCAACAAGGTCACCATGGCAACTAGTCTTTGTTTGTACATGTTTGTGTGTGTTAGGTATTCCCATGGGGGGGATCACCTTTAAATGTGACAAAGATGTTATGTGTATTTATTTATTTGGTCTTTTTGTTTAATGTTGCATGTGTTTATTTTTGTGATGCATTTGCCCCTTTATTTATTTATTAAATGTTGTATTAATATTATGGATAAACATGTTGTTAATATTAATTAATTAAAATATATCATGAGAAATTAATTAATAGAGTTGTTGGCCCAAATTTAAAGTGTTGTAAGAGATGTGTGATGTGTAAGTTAAATTTTGAGTGTGAAACACTCCACCTTCTTAGAAATTTGAATTTGTCCTTGGAGGCTGATTTTGGAGGCTTGTGGGACAAGTTAAACTTGTCCCATACCTATTAAATTTATTTACCAACCATACCTATGGTTGGAGAGTTGAAATTTGACTTTTATAATGCTTTTGAGAAGGTAATTTGTAGGTTTTAATTACACTTTTCTTACATGATTTAATTTCAGTCCTTTGGGGTGTGGGTTGGATTTGAGTGTGTAAGTAAACTGTCATTTTATTCACCCACCTATTTATTATGCATTGGAGAATGAAGTTGACTTTTGGGGTTGGGGTTGAGGATGTGTGATGTGGCATCCTACATGGATCCACCTCATCCTCTTCCCTTCCCTCTTCTATAAAATTTGAATTCCTTGCCTTGTTTTGGGTTGCTTCACTTTGGAGACTTCATTCTTGGGTGAATTATTTTGTTGTTTTGGAGCTCTTGCTTTGAAGAAGTTTTTGGAAGATTGTTGC
This sequence comes from Taxus wallichiana var. yunnanensis, assembly GCA_018340775.1. NCBI lineage: Eukaryota > Viridiplantae > Streptophyta > Pinopsida > Cupressales > Taxaceae > Taxus > Taxus wallichiana. The sequence continues at coordinate 781,188,541 of CM031243.1, read as the reverse complement.
ATGCTTGTGCTTGGCTGATTTAGATTGCTTGCATTGGGATAAAGATTGTTGTTTGGAACTTGGAACAACTCCATCATGGAGAGGTAGGAGCTTGGCTCTTGCAATACTTCTTTATTATTTATGAAAATGTTAATGTGTGAATGGTTTGGCATGTTTGTGGGCTATTGGGTAGATGGCCTCCTAGGAATGTGTAGGAGAAGACTATGGGGTTTATTTTATGGGAGGCACAAGTGTGTTTTAGGGAGGTATAAGGGAGGAGGGAGTTGGGATTTGGGTTACACCTTACAAAGAAATAGCTTGAATTTATTTACTCATTATGGGGTGTCATAAGAGGTTGGGGAGGCATAAGGAAATGTGAGGAATAAGGGGTACTTGGGGAGGCATAAGGAATGTCATGGTTTTGATTTAGTATATTTTGGTGGTTTGTAATTCAGGTGGTGATACCCATTTCCCTTTTGGGAGGCATAAGAAGCATCCCCCATAGTTTCTTACTCCTTTGGCTTGCTTGATAAAGCCTTAGTATTATTTTTCATGTTTTAATGTAGTTGTAAACTACATTCATTTTTGGGACTATGTTTTATTGTGAAAATGTTTCTTGTGTGTTTGTGGAAGTATGTTATTGCCATGAGTTGGATCACATCTTTTATCACTATGCTTGGGGCTTGATGGAGCCAAAATGAAGAAGGATGGTTTCTCCTCTTCATTGGATGACTTGGTTGGGTGGAGAGCATTTCTTTCCTACTAATCTTGTTGTGACCAAATTAGAGGAATGAGAAATTGCATGTTGTTATTCTAGAGCTAAGAAAAAGATTGTTTGATTCCCTTGTGAAATGAAATCTTATTATAGCCCTTTCCCACTTTGAAGTGGATGATATGTATATTAATTTTAATGGAAAGATACTTTGTATTAATCAATGAATGTTGAAGTTTGAAATGTAAAAGAGTTAAACTTCGTATTCTATTTTTGGAAAGAATGTGAAAGAATGATACATATTTTGTATGTTGTATTTTGAAATCAAATGGAAAGGAAGTTGTAAGAGTTTAATTTGAATTAATGGAAGTGTTTTCCTTGTTCATATGATATTATTTCCATTAGAAATATGTGTTTAACATGCACTATGAAATCCTGTTTAGAAAGTGGATTAAAATTGATCTAGAACTTGTTAGTGAAAACTCGTTGTTTTGTAACCTAGTTGTAGACTCTTTTTTAAAAAAAAATCCTAATTTTTCCTAACTAATCTTAGGTTTTCTTGGGTCTCAAGTGGGTTGTTTTAGTGGGCATCACACTTGGTATCAGAGAAATGGTTCAAAATATTGGGCCATTAGGAACACTAGAAAACTTGAGACATGAACCTTAAACCTAGCACACTTTTAAATCTAGAAGACAACTTAGTTTAGAAATTACATATTTTAGTAAACATGGAAACTAAATAAAACCTAGAATAAAGAAATAACTCTCATCTTACTCTATGCAGGAGGCAGACAAGATGAGGAGCCTTTTCACATAGACCTAGGCATACCACCTCCAGAGTATGTCATAACAACTATCCTACCACAAATCTTGCAGACTCTTTAGGATGTTAATGCCACTCTACGTGAAGGATCAATAGGAGGGCATGTAGATGGACACGATAGAGTCACTTCCATTGAGGGTCATGTATCTCCTCGACCCATCGAGGAGCATGAAGGACAAACTTTCATGTAGAGTCAGCTCGAGTAGAGTCACCACAAAGGGGACAGGGTGACTAAGTTTCAAGACATAGAGAGAGGTCTCAGAGCCCTAGACTTAGGGATGAGCATGTAGAGAGGCCTAGAGGCCATTAGACCATAGTTACAGATCACATCAGGGACATCTTGAAGTTTGGCCATCACATTATTCTTGTGACATAGATGGATTTTAGGAAGAGGCCTGGTTAGTGAGCTTGAGTGGGTGCTTCAAGCTTTTCCTTGTTCTAGTAACAAAAATATTGTGTTGTGATCCATCTACTGAGGGATGGAGCTAGGTGTCTGGTGGTGGATAAAGGAGTAGAAGCTCCATGTTGATTTTGAGATAGTTACCTGGGAGCTCTTTGAGGAGTGATTTAGGAGAAGATATTTTTCATGGAGGTTCATACAATAGCAGATAGATGAGTTCCATGACCTCCAACAGGCATCTCTTACAGTGGCTGAGTATGAGAGTATATTTCTAGATCTACTCTAGTATGTTGATTACATGCAGGATGAGCAGGTACGGATCCACAAGTTCATCTAGGGGCTTGAATCTAGACATTGAGGTGCAGTGTGGATCCATTGTCCACAAAAATTAGCTGAGGCCGTCGAGAAGGCCTATATAGCAGAGGAGACTCGGGGAAAGACCCAACAAGCTAGAGACCGAGTCCAGAGCCGCATACAATAGATGCAGGACAACAGATCAAGGGGGTCAGTACCTCTTCCTCATGGTGGATAGGGTTAACATAGTCATCTTTTAGACCACATAGCAATAGCAAAAAAAGCAGTAGTCCCCTAACCTTATAGACCTCCACAGAGGTTTGATGCATAGAGAGGTTAGAGTATGGGGCCTCCCCTAGGGGTCCCATTAGGACACATGGTGCCTAGAGAGCTCACTCAGCAGGAGCTCTACTAGTAGAGACCTCACTTAGACGAATACCGGATCATTAGGATCCACACCACAGACCTCCAGAGTACTTGGTTGGACCTACTACACAAGGGAGAGGATCAGCGGTTGTTTTGGGTGTGGTGTTATTGGACATTTTTGGAGAGACTTCCCACATAACCCTAATAACAAGGGTAAGACACAGATCTCAGAGCCTACTATTGGTGATATGGGGCATAGTCATAGGATGTATATAGTAGTCAAGAACCACTAGGTAGAGCATTAGAGTATAGTTATTGAGACTACAGGTAACATTGGAGGCATTCCTACCTCCATTTTGTTTGATTCTAGTTCTTCTAATTCTTTTATTACACCATCTTTAGTAGAGTGATGTAGGCTAGTGGTAGTTAGGTAGGGTCATAGTTGGGATGTTGAGATGGCTTCTAGAGCCAAGATCTCTTGTAGACTCCTAGTCAAGGAGTGTGTGGTGGATTTGGGACCTTTCACCACTACCTCGGATCTTCGTATCCTTTCGTTGGGCTCTTATGGAGTCATCTTGGGCATGGACTGGTTGTTTACTCACAAAGTGCCAGATGGATTGTTACCACAAGATTATATCTTGTGTAGATGATTTAGGAGTTGAGTCGGTGATATCAGGGGTTAGGAGACTTGTTTCTATTCACACCATCTCTATTATGCATCTTAAGCGATGTGTGTGCATGGGGTTGTCAGATGTATGTTGTTACAATCAGTGATAGATTAGAGGATGGGTCTAGTGGACCATCGCTAGATGATCATCCCATTTTGAGAGAGTTTGCAGATGTCTTTCTAAGGGAGCTACCAGGGTTACCACCCCCACGTGAGATTGATTTTCATATAGATCTGGTTCCAGAGTAGAGCCTATCTCACGAGCACCTTATCGAATGACCACCCCAGAGATCTAAAGCTCAAGTTATAGCTAGAGGGCCTCCTTGAGAAATGCCTTATTCATCCTAGTGTGTCCCCTTAGGGTGCACCGGTGATTTTTTTTTGAAAAAGGATGGATGCTTGTGGTTGTGTATTGATTATCACCAGCTAAAAAAGTAACAATCAAGAATCATTATCCCCTTCCACATTGATGATTTATTTGATCAGATGAAGGGAGCCATAGTTTTCTCTAAGATAGACCTTAAGTCAGGCTACCATCAGCTAAGGATTTTGGAGGTGGATATTCATAAGACCACCTTCCATACGAGATATGGCCACTATGAGTTCACAGTGGTACCTTTTGGTTTAACTAATGCCCCGTAGTATTTATGAGTTTGATGAATGGGGTATTTAGGACTTTCTTAGATCACTTTGTGCTCATCTTCCTTGATGACATTTTGATTTACTCATGTATGTGTGAGGAGCATGAGGGGCACCTTCACCAGGTTCTTCAGTGTCTTCAAGAGCAACAACTTTATGGGAACTTGGAGAAGTGTGCATTCTTTCGATAGGAGGTACAATATTTGGGGCATATCATTTCTAGGGAAGGTATCATCATCGATCCTTCCAAGATTAGAGCTATCATGGACTGCCAACACCCACTACTATGACTAAAGTGTGTAGCTTCATGGGATTGGTAGGTTACTATAGGAGATTTGTTCAGGACTTCTCACACATTGCACCCCCCATCACTTCCCTTCAACGGAAAGGGAAGAAGTTTGTTTGGTTGGATAGGTGTGAGTAAGGCCTTCAAGACACTAAAGGAATGCCTCACTACAACACCTATTCTTATAGTGCCGATCCAGAGGGTGAGTTTTTGTTTGCACATAATGCTTCTTTAGTAGGACTTGGAGGTGTGTTGATGCAGGAGGGTAGAGTAGTGGCTTTTGAGTCTCAAAACTCAAATATTATGAGCTTAATTATCTGACTCATGATCTTGAGCTTGTGGTAGTTGTGCACACTTTGGTTCATGGAGGAAATTTTTTCTTGGTCAAAGATTCACACTCAGGACTGATCATTTGAGTCTTTGCCACCTCTTCACGTAGCCCAATCTCAATGCTCATGAGAAGTGGCATTGGATGGAGTTGCTTTGTGAGTATGATATGGAGATTTAACATGTGAAAGGGAAGGAGAATATGGTGGCAGACACTCTCAGTAGACAAAGACATGTGGCTATGGCCACCTCGTGAGCATAGATTTACGGAGTAGGATTCTTCAACAGCTTCCTCTTGATAGCTTCTACATTACAATTCGAGTAGAGATCGAGTCTCAGAGACCCCTCGAGGGGAAGTTTGATGGTTTCTCACTAGAGGAAAATGGCCTTCTCAGGCACAGAGGTTAGATTTATGTTCCTAGAGATGGAGGATTGAGGCAGGACATATTGACAGAGGCACATCGTGTACCCTATTCAGCCCATCCTTGGGGTGAAGAAGATGCATGCTACTTTGAGACAATTGTATCACTGGAGAGGACTTCACAGAGACATGGCTCAGTTTGTGTCACACTGTTTAGAGTGCTAGAAAGTGAAGGCTAAGCATCAACATCCAGTTGGCCTTCTCTTTCCTCATGCTATACCAGAATGGAAGTGGGACACCATTTCCATGGACTTCATTGTTGGGCTATCGATGTCGAGATATCACCACGACACCATCATGGTCATGGTTGATAAATTGACAAAAGTGGCTCACTTTTCTCTGGTAAAGACCACTTATATGGCTAGTGTAGTGACACGGGTATATCTTGATGAGATTGTCAAGTTACATGGGATTCCATGGAATATCATTAGTGATTGTGATCCTTTGTATACTTCCCATTTCTAGACTACCATGCAACATACCCTCGGGATGAGAATCAACTTCAACACAATATATCACCCCAGAGACAGATGGATAGACTAAGTGGTGAATCAAATTTTAGAGGATATGCTTAGGATGTATGTGATGGATCAGTAGTCTAGATGGGAGGAGTACTTGTACTTGGTGGATTTCACCTACAATAATAGTTTTCAGAGTTTTATAGGCATGGCTCCTTTTCAGGATTTGTATGGCAGAGAGTGCATGAAACCTCTTAGTTGGGATAGGTTAGAGGACAAGGTTTCTCTTGGACCAAATTTATTGTAGGACATGGAGCAATAGGTGGTTTTGATCGACATAGAGATTATAGGAGGCACAGGACAGGTAGAAGAAGTACACATATCATTATAGGACCGACCGTAGTTTTGATGTGGGCATGAAGGTGTTCCTTCATGTCAGGCCACATAAGAGCCCTATCCATTATGGAAAATGTTCTAAGTTAGATCCTAGATTCATGGGTCCTTTTGAGATCTTGGAGCGTATCGGCCCCTTGGCCTATCGTCTAGCATTACCACCTAGCTTGTCTCACATACATGATGTGTTTCATGTTTCAGTTCTTAGGAGATATGTTGCAGATCCTTCTCATGTGTTAGATTAGGACCTCATTGTAGGTAAAGGATCGGGGAGGTGATGGTGAAGCCCATTCACATCATAGATCATAGACCACCGGCCTTCGAGGTAGAGAGGTTGATCAGGTCTGGGTGTATTGGGATAGATATGATGAGACTATAGCTACATGGGAGGATGATACTTTTCTATGAGTTCAGTTTCACATTTTTCTAGTGACTTCTAGGAGGAATTCGAGTCTAAGGGGAGGGGGATGTAGTGCCCACTTCCCTTTGACACCTTTTGATACTGATGATACTATTATATTATGGACATGATTATGGACTTTATTATAGTATGATGTTAGATGTTAGATCATGGATTATTGTTGACTTGATTCAGTTATGATGCATGATGATTATTAGAGACATTTTGGATATTGATGTTGATATATTGTTTAACATGGTTATATTATGGATGTTGTTTGGACATGTGATATTTGGATATTGTGAGTAGACCTAGAAATGGAAATTATTTGATGATGATATAGTTATTGATTAAAATTGTAAAATGATCTTGTTGGTTTCTTAGATGTTGTTGTGATTCATATATCTAGATGATTTTGGAATTTTATTTATATTATTTTGGATGTTCTGATATGGCCATGAGGCCAAAGGAGGTATTGTGTTTTTCAAGTTAAAATATCACAACAAACATCGGGGATTGGAGACCAACCACATTGGAATTCTAGATGAATTCAACAAGGTCACCATGGCAACTAGTTTTTTTGTGTGTGTTTTTTTTGTTAGGGATTCCCATGGGGGATCACCTTTAAATGTGACCAAGGGGTTATGTGTATTTATTTATTTGACCCTTTTGTTTAATGTTGCATGTGTTTATTTTGTGATGCATTTGCCCCTTTCTTTATTTATTAAATGTTGTATTAATATTGTGGGTAAGCATGTTGTTAATATTAATTAATTAAAATATATCATGAGAAAGTAATTAATAGAGTTGTTGGCCTTGATTTAAAGTGTTGTAAGAGATGTGTAAGTGATGTGTAAGTTAACTTTTGAGTGTGAAACACTCCACCTTCTTGGAAATTCGAATTTGTCCTTGAGGCTGATTTTGGAGGCTTGTGGGACAAGTTAAACTTGTCCCATACCTCTTAAATTTATTTACCAACCATACCTATGGTTGGAGAGTTGAAATTTGAATTTTATAATGCTTTTTGAGAAGGTAAATTTGTAGGTTTTAATTGCACTTTTCTTACATGATTTAATTTCAGTCCTTTGGGGTGTGGGTTGGATTTGAGTGTGTAAGTAAACTATCATTTTATTCACCCACCTATTTATTATGCATTGGAGAATGAAGTTGAATTTTGGGGTTGGGGTTGAGGATGTGTGATGTGGCATCCTACATGGATCCACCTCATCCTCTTCCCTTCCCTCTTCTATAAAATTTGAATTCCTTGCCTTGTTTTGGGTTTGCTTCACTTTGGAGACTTCATTCTTGGTGAATTCTTTTGTTGTTTTGGAGCTCTTGCTTTGAAGAAGTTTTTGAAGATTGTTGCATGTTTGTGCTTGGCTGATTTGGATTGCTTGCATTGGGATAAAGCTTGTTGTTTTGGAACTTGGAACAACTCCATCATGGAGAGGTAGGAGCTTGGCTCTTGAAATGATTCTTTTTTGTTTATGAAAATGTTAATGTGTGAATGTTTTGGCATGTTTGTGGGCTGTTGGGTAGATGGCCTAGGAATGGTGTAGGAGAAGACTATGGGGTTTATTTTGTGGGAGGCACAAGTGTGTTTTTAGGGAGGTATAAGGGAGGAGGGAGTTGGGATTTGGGTTCCACCTTACAAAGAAATAGCTTGCATTTCTTTACTCATTATGGGGTGCCATAAGAGGTTGGGAGGCATAAGGAAATGTGAGGAATAAGGGGTACTTGGGGAGGCATAAGGAATGTCATGGTTTTGATATACTATATTTTGGTGGTTTGTAATTCAGGTGGTGATACCCATTTCCCATTTTGGGAGGAATAAGAAGCATCCCCATAGTTTCTTGCTCCTTTGGCTTGCTTGATAAAGCCTTAGTATTGTTTTTCATGTTTTAATGTAGTTGTAAACTACATTCTTTTTGGGACTATGTTTTATTGTGAAAATGTTGCTTGTGTGTTTGTGGAAGCCTATTGTTGCCATGAGTTGGATCACATATTTTATTGCACTATGGTTGGGGCTCGGGGGCCAATGAAGAAGGATGGCTTCTCCTCTTCATTGGATGTCTTGGTTGGGTGGAGAGCGTTGCCTTTCCCCTACTCCTGTTGTGACCAAATTGGAGGAATGAGAAATCTGCATGTTGTTATTCTTGGAGATGAGAAAAAGATAGTTTGACAGTCCCTTGTGAAATGAAATCTTATTGTAGCCCTTTCCCACTTTGAAGTGGATGATCTTGTATATTAATTTTAATGGAAAGATACTTTGTATTGACAATGAAAGTTGAAATTCGAAATGTAAAAGAGTTATACTCTATATTCTATTTTTTGGAAAGAATGTGAAAGAATGATACATATTTTGTATGTTGTATTTTGAAATCAAATGGAAAGGAAGTTGTAAGAGTTTCATTTGAATTAATGGAAGTGTTTTCCTTGTTCATATGATATTATTTCCATTGGAAATATGTGTTTAACATGCACTATGAAATCCTGTTTGGAAAGTGGAAAAGTGAAACACGTGAGGAGAAAATGTATTATTTTGCCTTGTTTATAATATATGATTTTGGAAAGAATAGAAACTACATTCTTGTTTTAATGTTTGATTGAAAGAAAGAAAACTATTTATGACCAACATGGAATGAATTCAATGTTTTATTTCATGGAAAAAGAGATAGTTAATTTCTGTTTTGTAAATGTATACACTTCTTTCAATTCACTGTATACTTTGTAAAATTCCTTTATCAAATGTTCAAATAACCCTGCAAATAGATAAGAGGAAAATGAAATAATCAATTGGACTTAATGAGGACAAAATGATCCCAAACCAAACTAAAAACACTTAAGGAAATGTCTTGAAAATCTTCCAATCGAGCCAAGGCAAATCTGCAGGCTTTTTGTTGTAAAAAGAAACTTGTAATTTCAAAATGCAGATCAAACCAAAATTTTACACTTGATATATATCCTAACAATTTCCTAATGGAAACCTCCATGTCTGTTTGACATGTTGAAGGAGAAAGAATGACAAATTTGAACAAAATTTTATAAGTTAAAATTTACCAGTTCGCACTGTAAAAGCTATAGAACGTTTTCACAAAATTAACTCCTTAAATTTTATCAAAACCAAAATTTAATGAATCTATTCAAAGAGGACGTCGATATATTTCCAAAAAGTCCTCATTTTCCCAAAACCGAGCTCTCTATCAAAAGTTATGGCCTTCTGAAGTTTTCTTCACTTGGCGTCAAAAAAAAATTTTTGGAAAAATTTCTTTGGGCCCAAGAGCCTTATTTTTCCCTTAGCACTTCGGAAAAAAATTTAGGAAAATTTTCCTAATTTTCCCCGCCACCCCACCGACCCACACCAATCAAAGAAGGCTTCCACATGGCACCATGGGGCATCGACGGAGGGGTGATCCTCTTTTAACTTAGCACTTCAAAAAAATTTGGGAAAATTTTATAAATTTTCCCCACCGGCCCGTAACCAATCAAGAAGATGCACGTGGCATCGCGAGGCATCAACGGAGGAGTGGGTTCCCTTTTTCCTTTTGTGTTTTAGAAATTTTTGGGAAAATTTTCTAAAATTCCCCATCGCCGCCCCACGACCTAATCGGGAGCTGCCACATGGAATCGTGAGGCACCGCTGGGGAGGCATGGGTGAATTTTACCCTTTTTCCCTTTGGGGTGCTAAAAATCTTTTATCCCCACCACCCCATTTTCTCCACACTAGCTTAGGAGGTGCCACGTGTCCCTTGCGGACTTGCGGACTCGTAGAGCATGGGTGTAAAGGTGGATTTTCACCCCCATGCAGGAAATTTCAAAAATGTCTCCTATGGCCCCACCAACCCGACTCCTTCCCTAAGAAAAATTTCTCTCCGTAGCCCCGCCACCCACCCCTGGGGAAAATTTTCTCCCCTGGCCCGCAGCTCCTCTTGGGAAAATTTTCACCCCAAGGCTCGCCGACCCATAACTTGAGGAATATGAGGAGTTAGTGAGGACTTCTTTATATCAATGGAAAGGTGAGGAAATTTCTATCCATTGGGAATGATTTAGGGAAATTTTGAATGTGTTAATTTTGAGAAAAATCAAGTTGAATATTTAAATCCTGATTAGAGAGTGGGTATGGTGAGGAATTACCCTCTGACCCTAATTGAACTTTCTAACCCTAAATTTTTGGACCTTGTGACCTCTAATAATTGTTAATTAAAGAAAATTATATTCTAGTGGATTAGAATTGATCTAGAACTATTAGTGACAATTGTTGTTTTGTAACCTGGTTGTAGACTCTTTTAAACAAAAAAATTATTCCATAATTTTTCCTAACTAATCCTAGGTTGTTCTTGGTCTCAAGTGGGTTGTTTTAGTGGGCATCACACAAATACTTAGGGCACTATAGATGTTTGAGATAAAAAATAATATCCTTGTACCATTCAAAATTTGTCAATTTCTTAAGAATATTTAATCTTTCTTCTTCAACCTCATTTATCTCAATTGTTTGTAGGTTGCTTTCTATCATTAGCTTTGCTAGGCCTAAACCTCTCGAAAAAAATTTAGTTTGGATGTCCATGTCATATTCCTTGCAATTTTTAACCCATCAAAATCTCCTACTTGAAGTGTCCATTTATGACATGATATCTTTAACCATGGTATGGGGAACATAGGATATAACTTTAGAACTTAAAATATACGGCCTGAAGATTTTTAAGGATTTCACTAAAGAAAAGGTTTGTTTCTCCATGATTGTATACTTTATCTCTCCCCTTATAATGCTTAAATAAAGAAAGAAATTGGCGTTTTAGCTCCTTCATCATCCTTTTGTAATAACATAGATGTAATAGTATTCTCTGAAGCAAAGGAAAACATTTGGAAGGCCTTTTGTAATTGGGAGCTGCTAAAACATCAACATTCTGCAATGCTTCTTTGATCCCAAAAATGGCTTAAATAACTACTTCCTCCCATCTGATATTCTGATCCTTCCTCAACATACTAGTGATTAGGATAATCAATTCAGCCAAGTTAGAGATAAATCTCCTAATAAAATTTATTTTCCCGAAAAAGGACTAAATTCAATTTTTGGTTCTTGGAATAGGAACTTTGCTAATGGATTCCAATCTCTCATGATCAATCATGGCCCCTTATTTTGACACTATATGTCCAAGAATATTTTCCTTTGGAACCCCAAAATGGCACTTCTTGGGATTCAGTGATATACCATACTTCTTCCATCTTAATAACATATTTTCTGAATGTTTCAGGTGATCACTTTTTTTCTTGAAAAGACTATCACATCATCCTGATACACAATAATGAAGTCATTTATATATCCTGAGAATGCTACATCCATTGCTCTTTGAAATGTGGATCCAACATTCATCAAGCCAAATGACATTATGACATACACATAGGTCCCCCATGGGGTGGTAAAAGTGGTTTTGATTCTTTCTGACTACTTCAAAACCACTTGTTTATACCAAGAAAAACCATCCAAAGTGGATAACAACTCTAAACATGTAACTAATTGCAACATGTTATCCATATTTGGTAGGGGATAGTTGTCTTTAATTGATGCCTTATTTAAGTTTATGAAGTCAACACACAATCTTATATCCCCATTTTTCTTTCGAATAGGTACCAGGTTTGTTACCCATGAGGAGTATCTTGTAGGCTATATAATTCCTCCATCCCTTAACTTTTTCAACTCTTCCTACATTTTCTAGGAAAGGAGGGGATTAATTGTCTTTTTATGCCTAAATGGCTTGGCATTGGCTTAGATCTTCCCTATATGCCTATTTCATGCTCCAAATAGGTCTTTGTTCCTATTGCATTGTCTTCTAGGGGTATTTCATGCTGAAATAGATCTTCCCTATACCTTCAAATCAACCAAGCCAAGGAGTCTTGGTACTTTTTAACAATTGGACATATGATTGCTTTTCTTCTATTCAAGTTTCCTCCTAGCCAAATTCTCCGGGTTTATCCTCTTTGCCCATGTTATATTTTCAACATTCCTCGAGTCTTACATGTGTCTATTAATAATGTAATAAACATTATCAAAATTTTATCCCATGTAACAAAACCTCTCCGAGAATAGTATTAGTTTTCAATTGGATAATGTTTTTACCAAACAGGGTTTGTTTTCTATCATTTACATAAACCATTGGTTCCCATTCCATACTTTGATTGGAAAATTCCCCTTTATTCTATAGAAACCTTTGGACTTGAGCATCATCTTCAAACACTTGTTAGTGCTTGATATTGTTCAAGGATAGATGGTATGGTCAATATTTCAATATCATATTCACAATAGGGAGACATTGTAAAATTCTCAAACCTAGATCCTAATACTACCAATTTTTCTGCTACAGTATTATAGCTCCTATCATGATGTATTATATTGAAAGAATCAAACATTTCAATGAAGTCCCAAACTGCATGCTTGTATTGCTTCATTCTTTGATTCTTTGTAGCATACAACTTTCTGACTTGTTTGACTATCAACTCTGAATCCCCTTTAACAATAATATCCTTGACACCATATTTCCATGCAATCCTTAGACCCAAGAGCAGTGCTTCATACTCAACAATATTGTTTGTGCACTCAAAATTGAGTTTAAAAGAAAATTTAGTCTCCTCTTGGCTTGGAGATATCAAGACAACACCAATGCCATTACAAAATCTATAACAACCCTCATTTAACATCGGGGTGCAAGGGGAACCAACTACTCAAGGATACTTACACTCATCAATTTTATGCTCCTTATAATCGCCATAGCCCAAAAATTACCAACATCGATATTGGACAATACTTCATAAGAAGAATTGTTAGGGTCCTCAATGAGATGTAATATTTTCTTTCTCACCATATAAATTCACATGACTTCCCTCAATCAGTATGGTTGCATAACACATTTCAATTTTCATACTTCCACCCACACTAGCTACCCACTTTTTGGATAATAACATCCCCCATTTGGCAGGATAGTCCACAATAACCACATTCATGGTTAAGCACTTTCCTAGAAAAGCTTCCAATTACACTACTAATCCTTTGACATATCCAATTACTGGCACTTCTCTTGAATCCATGGTAGTACATTTCCTAAAATTTTTTTTTACCTTGATATTTAACTCATTCATGACCTCAAGAGGCATCACATTACATGAGGTTCTTGAATCAAACATGTAGTTATGTACCAGCCTATCTTTAATAATCAAAGTAGTAAAAATGGATCCACATTAAGATGATATTCAACCATAGAAGTTCCCAAATATACCTTAGATGATTCACCCAATTCCTCTAATGCTTGTGGTATTTATGATTCTACAATAATAAGAGCAACCTCTATATTATTAACACTTTTCCTAGTAATATTTTCTTCCTTAAATCCCAAATATTTGAATGCCCTTTTCCTATGCTCAAGTATTCTAAGTAATTCAAAATAAGAACATTAACCTTGATTTGACTCAAGATTTAGGATGTGTCATGTCACGAACATATTTTGGTAGAGTTGTGTTAGAAGGAGATTCACAACTTCATCTATAATATGAAAGTCATTAGAATTTGGGAAGCACTGGTAGGAGAACTATTTTTATTTTGGGTAGTGAGGCCTTTGCCAGATGTATATTTCTTATGGCTTTTCTTTGGGATATTGGTAAGAACTGGAACTTTTGGCTTGGTTTGTGGCCCTCCCCATTCGACAACCTTACTTCTGGTGTTATTTTCTTTCTACTGAGAAATTGCTACATTCATCAATAGTTGCATGTCCTCTTTGGAGGGGATCCTTCCATCATAATTTTTAATGATCAAATCCCTTAAGTATTCAAAATCATGATTGGGTAGATCATATGCTTATACCATATAAATTTCAAAATCATTAATGGTAGGAAGAGGAAATATCCGGTGGACATAATCCCAAAATTCTTCAACAATTCTTGCTCTTATCAATTCAGTTGAGGTTTCTTCATGCTTTGCGAAGTTCGTAGGGCTCTCCATCATGCACACATCATCATATGTCTCATCATCATCTTCTTCCTCAACCTTGTGATCTACATCACATGAGGAGTGTGGTAAGAAACACTTATCACACCACTCGATAACATTGGCCTCCTCCATAGTAACAACCATGGTAGTCAAAGGATCAGGAACTAATCTATTCTCATAGGGTTGAGGTTGTCTATTTCATGACCTCATGGCCCCTTTTCCTTGGTCATCTGGTCTATGATCACCTCTAGGGTGATTTCCATATCTCTCTTTGACATTGTGGATTATGGTGACCTTGAGAATTTTTCCTATCCCTTTACTTTCTCTTCCTCGACCAGTTTATAGGATATCTCTTTAATTCCTCCAGCCAAAGTTTTTACCTCTTCCAGATCCACAACCTTGCTAGACTGAGGATTTTAGGATTGATGAGCTTAAACCTTATCTCTCAGGAGGATTTTCAACTACTTTGATGTTATTTTCTATTTTCAAGGCCATGGTGAAATCTTGCCTCAATGTTCATGGGTTCTTATCTCTCAAGTAATAAGCAACCTTTTTATCAAAAGCATCAGAATATTTTATCAAAAAGGACACATCACTTGGCCTTAGGATTATAGGTAGCCTATTCATGGTCTTATTGAACCAAGTATTGAAATCATGGATAGATTCATGTGTATTTTTCTTAATATTTTCAAATTTAGATAAAAGGAATGTGGGATCTATCTTATCCCCATATTGCAATCTAAAGGCACTTTTTATCTCAGTCCATGAATCTATTGAATTATCTGTAAATCCTTGTACCAGTCATGTGCATCCTCCTCAAGAGTATGAATAAAGAGTTTTATATACACATATTCAAATTCAATTTAAAAGTTTTCCATCATATTGACAAACAGTTATAAATGCTGGTCACCAGTGATGGCATTATTCCCTTGAAACTTTTAGCAACCTATTTATGACATCTTATACCACTATATAGAGTATCCATTCATACATCTGAAATCTATAGGTCCAAAAATGTTGACAAAAATAGAGGTATAGGTTGAGATTGGGTAATATTGTTTTGAGGAGGTGATCTTACAGGGGATACAAAATGATGAGGGACAAGGGGTATTTGGAACACAAGAGTATAATTTTCAAAATAAATTTCCTTGAAAGACTTTGTTTCATGGAAAACCCCATTAACTTTGGAAAATACAGGGATAGACTGAGAAGCACACTTATCAGAAACAAATGAAGTCCCCTCTCAAGTTGGAGAATTCAGATCTATATGAAAATTACTTGGTTGAGAATCACTTGAAGAAGAATGGTAATCCTCAACCACAAGTTGTTCAATTTTCATGATGGTTAACTCTTTTCTTGATTCCAGATCTCCAACTATTTTCCAAAATCATTTTTCCTTTTGAATTTTAAGTAGGGTCTATAGTGAAGGAAGATATTCTTCCTTCCATCTTTACAATGATTAGTGATAGATTTCACTTAATACAAGTTATGGAACTGTATTTATATAAATTTAAATCAACACGAGTCACCACTAAGGACTTTTACCTTAGTTTTGCAAATGCACTACAAATGACTTGTCAAAAATCTATTAACACTTAATTCCTACAAAGCTTAGTAGATTTTACCTTCCTTTACCAAAGATTTATCACGATGGTAAATTTAGTGCAATAACCACTAGAAACTTGAAATATTACACACGAACTTGTAACTTCACACAATTCTTACAAATCTCAACATAGGATGATGTTTAAACAACATATTTGCACTTAGATCATGTAAGAAACATTACCAAGTGTCGGTATGTGTACACCTTTGTTCAAATAGTCCTCGGTAATGGTGTCAATCTAGTCTTGTTGTCACACAAATAGGTTTTAAAGCTCAAATAATCCTCTATGATTCAATACTCCTCTATAATGGCACAAATCTAGGGTTTGCCACACAAATAGATCTTGGAGATCAAATTATCCTCTATTGTTCAAATACTCCCCAAAATTATAATATGGTGCTATTAATAAACAAATAAGTCACATAGCTCAAATAATCCCCTGGTAATGGTGAAAATATAGTGTTGGTATCGAAATTGATTCTCCCTTGGAAGCCGAGCAACATCATAGATTTAACAAGATACTTAGAGATAGAAAATCATGATATAATTCAATTTTTAGCTAGGGAGGGGATTCAACCGAATCTTTTTCACTCAGGGCATTAGGGAAATGGATATCACCTTCATTAAGGATTTGATCTATCCTCACTACTTTAGGTTGTGCCTTTCAACTAGGGTGAGAGGACCCGTTTTGTAACCTTTGTTGGTAAAGGACATGAAGAGATCCTTATTTGCACAATTTTAAGGGGAACCTTGAGAAAATATGATCAACACACCAAAATTTAAATCTCATGAGTTATCACTTCTAAAGAATGGAGATATTTTCTTAAACAAGGTTCAGTTACTAAAGACACTTAAAACTTGCTTGCTTCTATATATATTTTGCCAAGAGATTTTGTTCATTTGTGGATTCAAAGCACAAAAAGGGTACTTTAGGTAGGATTCATGGTTATTTGAAATTTTTTGTGGGAATTAAGCAAGATGAAGTTGATTTCACTAGATCTTTAAGAACCTGTTATCCAAAATTCACCCCTCAAGGTAATTTTGATAACATGTACCAAATTCTTCAGTCTTGAGTAAGTAGAATTGATTCAAGGCCCAAAATCATGTTTTGGGGTCCCTTTGGTATCTCTCTAACTTCCCCATCTAAGGAAAAATCCAACAAGTTAGCAAAAATTTGAAAAAATCCAAAAAATGAAGTCGCAGGCTTGTTTTAATGCATTGCGGGTTTGGAGGTTATGGGTCATACCAAATCGTACCAAGGTTCGTCATACCATGTTTAAGGCCAAAAATACAAAGAAATCACATAAATCAGACATTTTTTGTCCCAAAGGTCCACACAGGATAGTTGAGACACGGGGGACGCGCGGGACGTGCAAAGCCGAAATGGCCGCAAGTAGTGAAAATTGGCAAAAGCAGAAGTTTTTGTTCCACACGGTCAAGGAAAGGGAAAAAAGTATGTACAGGATTTGAATCAAACATTCTCCCATAAGTTAGTCTATTTCGGGTGGCATGGAGATTTTCATGTGGGATAGTTTGGACAAAGGTATGTGCGGGATGCACAAAGGTAAAATCACCGCACAAGGAGCCAAGCTAAGTGGATGCGGTGATGCAAAAATTCAACATCCCTAATGGCCTAGTCAATGGTAGACACATAAGGACAAGGAAGCATGAATTAGGTGATGTGAAAGAATGTGTCTTAGACATCCAGGACATGCGGACTCGATTTTGCCAAAAAAGCCACAACAAAGAGAAAAATCAAAGTTTGACCTTCCGAACTTCAAACGGCCACCATAACTTTTGACTCCGAGCTCTGATTTTCATAAAATTCTAATTTCTTAATTTTAATGAGGGTAGATATATTTAAATAAAAGAAACATATTCAGCTCCAATCAATTAATGCTCATTCCCATCAAATGATAGAAAACACCTACCAGACCCAAAATAGCTTCTCGCACTAAAAAGGTCATAAATTTTGCATTTCTCAATGAAATCATGCAAAATTTGTACCATTGGAATCATGGCTTTGAGATAGATGCAAAAAAAAAAAAGAAATTTTGGATTTTATGAGAAATAGATGGGTATTTTTCATAAAACGTGGCTAGGTTCATAACAATGTTTTATTTGGTAGTTGGGAGTGCAATTAAGAGGCATCGTCATCATTCCTTCTCTCGTTATAGCACGTGGAACAGTATGGGGATCCTTTTTAAAGTAACCTACAATAATTTCAATCCATTTAGTTCCTCTTACAATTGGTTGAAGGACAGATTTCGGGATTTCCATTTTCCCCTTCTCTCTCTCTTCTCATTTTCCTATAAATTGGAGTGTTGGGCTCATTGTAAAGGGAGAGCTTTAGTTATAGCAAAGCTCTATCAAAATTTATTTGTGAATCCAATGTGCTGTAGGCCCTTGTAGTGGACTCCTTGCATGGTGATCTAGGCCCTTATCTTGTAATAGATTGAATTGTGCATATCATGAAGCAATAAAATACAAGTTTGTGGATGCATCTTCCCCTGCTGTGTTTGTTTGCACTCTTCTTGCCCTTTCAACCTTCATTACAAGAATATTGTTTCTATTTTTATGCTCTTACAGGGATCCATTATCATTGTGTATGTTTGAGATGTTTTTGTGAATGCATTTTGCTAGATTGTGGAGAATTGTCATCACCCCTTCTAGTGTGCACTTTGCTTATGTATCTCACGCATTGGAAGACTACTCTCACACCCCTTCTTTTCTGGTGTATCACCACTTTAGTGTAGGCTTTAATTTTCATGCATTCTCTCTCCTTGGTCCCTTGGAAAGTTAGATTAGGATAGTTAGTTTTTCCTACATTAGAATAGATTGTGGCAAGTAGTTTAGGAGCAAGAACCAGCTTTCTCTAGAGGTCTATCTCAAGTAGCAAGTCCCATAACTTTGAGATCATATGCATGTTATCCAATCACATCACGAGATCAATTGTATGCACTTGTGTAAACATAAGGGTGTTGTGATTTGGTGATAATAGAACCTTTACAATAATTGGAAATCTAGCAGATAGAATGCTTCGAGAATAGCCAAAATGTTCCTTTAACAAGAAGGTGTGCATCAATGGAGCCCCATATCTGCATGGTTTGACACAATCTTTAAGAATTCAACACAAAGGATTGAGCTAAAGACCCATTAAACATTAAGAACCCCTTGTTCATCACACCTAAGATAAACTCATAGGCTTACAAACAATCTTTATCACCATAGTGGAAGTAAAATGATTTTAATTTGTTTATTTCATTACCAGATGAAATATCTTCTCATAATGAAATTGCAAATGCAAAAATACTAACACATGGACAAGATCTTGTGTGATTCAGAGATATTTTAATATAATATTGTAACAACAGAATAAGAAAGACTATTTGAAAGACATTCTGAAATAAAAGTAGACACAATTTTACCCAAGATCAACATAGATTAATTCGAGATTTATCAGATTGATCACTAGGGGAAAGTTTCTTTAACAATCTCAGATCTTGTCAATGGTTGTACACTTTCAACCATCTTGATGTGATTGAAATCTAAAACACAAGAAATAAACAGGTTTCTCAGATGGTCTCTCAGAAGATGGGCTTTCTCAAATTTTCTCGTAAAAATTAAACCCCCAAACTTTTGCAAGAGTATTATCATTACATTTATACAATACACTCACTCACTCATCCAAAATTTTCCCCCAAAAAGAAGAATATTTGAGGAATCCTTTTTTTGTTACAAATTTACAAATAGTGATGTTAGTGCATAATCACAACACCCCTGAAGTTCCTACAACTTGATGAGTTGGGACTCTCGGTGTGATTACACAACATGGAGCATCTCAAAGTGTGGGACCTTATGATTTGAGAGATCTCTCTATATTAAGGATGGTTCCTATTCCTCTATTCAGGTGCATAAAAATAAATTGTAGAGGTACTCTAAATCTACTCTATCTTACCAAGGAGAGATGGTTGCAAAGATATAAAAAATAAACCTAAGCTAACGAGGTGATGCACCAAAGGAATACTAAACAATCATTTTGCAATCTAACACAAACCATAGAAATGCAATGTAAACACAATGCACAATAGCTAATTTACAATGAGAGATCAAAAGGCATTAATGAACACACGAAAGGGTCAAAAATCATCCACAAACATATATTATTTCTCCTAAGTCGAGACAAGTACATTACAATTGCCAAGAGGAAAAAAATTTTTCATTACAACTTGAATGGGAGGTTTGAAAGCTCTTAAAATTCTCTTGCAGAAAAGGGAAGAAAGGAGGGTGCAAAACAAAACTATCCAACCCTTTACAATGAGCCTCGCCCCTTCTTTTATAGATTCAACATGGAGAGAAGAAAGAGAGAGGTGGGAAAACTAATTTGAAGCTTAGCTACCGGCCATCAATGCCCCTGTAAATCCTCTAATAATCTATCAAATATACCTCAATTACTTGTTTCACGCATCAAAGGAGGAGGAATGATGGATCGAATCAAATCCGATCTAGTTGTTGAGTAATCGGATTGCATATTAATGGCATGAAGATGTTTTCCCAATTTTCACCCACCTATGCCTCGTCAAAATTAAAGTTTCAGGCTTCCATGGCATGGAGGGATTGAGATATTTCCAAAAAGTCCTTTCCCGCCCAAAATCTAGGATTTTAATTAAAACATATGGCCATCTAAATTCCTCTATTCAGGGTGCTTAGATCATCTCAATATGCAAGGCTCTATCATACAAGGGCCATGTGGCAGCCCCATGCTTGTTTGAGATTTTCCCCCACCCTCATTGTTGAAATTACACCCATGAGACACATGGCATCATCTATGGGCTCCCTTATTTCCTTTGTCTTTACCTAAGTCCTTTCTATTGGCAGGAGGCACTATGTCCAACTCAAGACACGTGGAGGCTTCGCACATGTTTGGAAACTACTTTTAGTCCTACACCCTTGAAAGAGTGTTGCATATGACATGTGGCTCTACTCCCGATGTTGGAATTTTCAATCGTTGACTCACCTTTTAGATCTTGGGACTCAAGAAGGTTAATGCATGATTAGAACTTGCCTCTAGATTATACCTTTGAAGTAGCACCATGAGCCGACATGCATGGAGGCTTCCGCACTCTATCCCTTTTATTGAATATGACCACATGGTGTGCTAGTGCTAGTTTGAAACTACCCTTGGTCTTGCCCTTGAAATTGTCGATGAGACACATGCATCGTCATTCGTTGGCTCTCTATAATTAGTCATTTTGGGCCTACTCTGTTCCCCTTTTGACTCTATTGGACACATGGTGATCCTACGCTTGTTTGGGGTTCCACCTTTGGAGTTTTTTATTAAATTTTCACTAAGATGAGGTGTTGTTTGTTCTCACTTGGCTATGCCCCATTTTGAATTTTCAACTGTCAACTCTTTTCCTTTCTAGGACTTGGGACACATGGAAGGATAGCATTTGCTTATGGTCCTCCGCATTTGGGTTTAACCTTTGGAGAAGTGGCGATGAGGTATGTAAAAGTTTCCACTGATTCTCCCATACCTAGCCATTTTGGGGCTCACTCTAAATCATTTATAGAGCCTGAAGATGTCGAGTCTTTCTCTATTTCTCTCCTTTGAGCCTTTGGTTTTATATGACACTGTTTGGTCCTTCCCGACCCTGCTCCTTCATTTAAGAGCCCATATGTAACCTATTTGTTGGATTTGAAGTGTGGACTCATATGACATAACCATCCCATGGTATTTTTCCTACATAGGGTTGTGTTTGATCAATTTTGTTAGAGGCAAAATTGAGATAACAACACCCAAAGATGCCAAGTGGATGAATCATGAACTGGTTGCATTTCTCAAACCCTCTACTATGAATGGGATGTTGTATCATAATTCTTTGATAGTCCTTAAATATTTTTTTCTATCATGTAGAAAATCCCCCTTTTAATCATTTTTAGGTGGCTCCATATGGCCTATCGACAAGAAATCCTTGTTACCTAAGAAAATACCTTGAGAAATGATTTGCCTCGCATGGGTACCTAAATTGGTACGCTATGAGTCTAATTCAGCTAAGTGTAAAGAGGAGCTAGTAGAATCCTCAACGTGTTTCCTTGGTGCAACTGCAAAGGTGAATTCCAAAGGAAGGTTCCCAAATGAGCATGGGCCCTCCACGTGTTTAAGAACCCTAAAGAGTTGCACCAATTTCTGAAAATTTAGAGTATGGGAAGGTTAAGCGGAAGATTCCACATGTTTCTTTGGTGTGACTTCAAAGATGAAGTCTACATGTACGACCATCAAATGAGTGGAGGCTCTCCACATACCCCTGGAACCAAGAAAATTTTCCTCAACCTTCGAAAAGTCTCGGTGTAAAGAGGAGCCATGAAAATCCTCCATGTGTCTCTTCATCACACATTTGATATAGAGCCCAAAAGAGGAGACCCCAAACATTTGTGGGCTCTCCACGTGCCTTAACCTAGAAAAGTTATTAAAAACATTTAGCTTTGACTAGCGGAAGGTGCCACATGCCTAGGATTCGAGGAAGTTTCATCGGCTTTTAAAAAGTCTAAGTAGCGACAAAGTGAGTGGAAACTTCCATGTGTCCCTTTGGCACAACTCCAAGGGTGAAAGCAAGAGGTAGATCTTCAAATAAGCGTAGGAACCCCCATGTGTTCATAACCCTATAGATATACATCTACCACTAACAAGTATAAGTATGAGTAGAGTGAGCAAAACCCTCCACATGTCCGTTCGACACTCTTTCGGCATGAGACTCAAAAGACGGACTCCCAAACAATCGTAGGCCCTCCATGTGTCCTAGGTCTAAAAAGTTGACCGCCATTCGAACAAAAGTCTAAGTATGGGCAAGGCCAGAAACCTCCACGTGTCTCATTGGTGCGCAACTCCAAAGGTCAAACCGAGGGGTAAACTTTTAAATGAGCGCAGGCCCTCCACGTGGACAAGACTTCAATTGAAGAAGACTTGAGAGTCTCAAATGCCTTGGTGACCTACCTTTTTGCTTTTAACTCTTTTTATGGGCCCCAACATAGTTGTGGATGATTTCATAACTTTACTCCTTCATACAAAGAACAAAAAAATCTGTAAAATGCTTTGGTGACCCACCTCCCCACTAGTAACTTGAAAAACTACCATGTGTTCCTCTTCAGGGTCAAAGTAATACTTTTTCCTGTTGCTTCATATTTGTTGAATAACCAGTTAGATATTATTAGGGCCATGGGGCCAATTTGGTATTTTTACAAATTTCACAAAAAGACCATCAAGATGCATCCAATAAAAAGGATCATGTTTCCACGAATTTTGGGACAAAATTTGATAGGGAAAACATGAATGTGGATACACAAAAGGAAGGGGAAACCCCTAATTCATGCCCAAATTACAAAATCTTTCTCATGGACAAAGAAATGTAAAATAATATCAGGACTCAATGTGATCCTCGACCAAAGGAAATGACTGGCCATGGAAACCAAATGAAGGAAAACTCTTTCACGCATCAACATGAGGAGACATAAAACTTTCAAACCATGTAGACTGAGACATTTTCAACAAATAGGGTGAAATTAAATTGAGTACCAACACCCTTCAATGATTTCCAAAAATGCCACAACCATAATAGTTGAGTGGACCTCTCTAGTGGGATGAAACTCCTACCAATACTCTCAAAGTCCTGTGATGTGGATTATGACGACTGACTATGGACCGTTGAGGTCTCTGCTAATGAGCTCCTGCTAACTAATCTCTCAAGTACACCTTGTATCTTGATGGGGCCCTACGAGTAGGCCCCATAATCTGCCCCCTCTCGTGCATCGAATCTCTGAGGAGGTATATAAGGTGGGCCGGTTCTGCTATTATTACAGAGTTGGTAGTTGGGGTGGGCTAAATGAAGATTATACTAAACCCTGTCCACCACAAGGAGGATGAGTTGACCGCCTTGATCTCATATCATACATCATCGGATGCTTCTCCGAACTCTATCTCTATCCTATCACATCTTCCCCCATTCTCATATACAATATAGGCCTTCTCCATAGCCTCTACTAATGTCTGTGTAAATTGAATGCACACCGCACCACCCAAATCCAAATTCAAGCTCCTTATGAACCTGTGAATCCATACCGCTCATTCTACATATAATCGACATACTAGAGTAGTTCCGAAAATAAACTCTCATACTCAACAACAAATCATAGATGTCTAACGGAGGTTGTGGAACTCATCTATCCACTACTTAATAAACCTCCTAGGTAAATACTTGCTCCTGAAACACTCATCAAAAATCTCACACATAATTTTCTCGAGTCAACATAGAGGTTTAATTCCTCGATCCTCCACCAAACTCCTCCTCCATCCCTCAAAATATGGATTGTAACAAGATCTTTCCTGTTTCTAGCACAAGGGTAGAGCTTGAAGCATATGCTCAAGCTCACCAACCAGGTCTCTTCCTAAAACCCACTTGTATCTCTAGAATAGTGAGATGGTCAGTAGCTTGGATCTCCCGATGTGGTCTATATCATATGAATGATGACCCTAGATCTCTCTTCATGCTCCTCTCTCTTCCTAGGGCTCTGAGATCTGTCCATATATCCTAAAATCTTGTCTCCATATCCCCTTTGTGTTGACTCTACCCTAGCCAACTCCACAAAACAAATTTCTACCCTATGCTCCTCACCATGTGGAGGAGATTCGTGAGCCTCAACTAATGGCTCCATATCTTGTTTACCAAGTCATCCTCCTAAGGACCCTTCACGTATAGCGATGTTGACGTCCTAAAGCGTCTATAAAATCAAAGGTAGAATGGCTGCTTCAACCTACTAGCGGTGGAAAATCTAGATCTACGTGAAATAACCAAGCATCTTGTCCACACCTCCTACACAAACTAAGGTGAGAGTTAGTTCATCATTTTAGGTTTTATTCCAGGTCTCTACATTTACTAAAATATACAATTTTAAGACAAAGTTGTTTTCTAGGTTCGGTATTGTGCTATGTTTAATATTATACTAGGTTTAAAGTTTGTGTCTCACGTTTTCCTGTGTGCTCTGGTGCCCAAGGGTTCAAGCTTTGAACCCATGGTTCGATACCAAGTATAACACCCTCAAAATGATACTCTAGGAACACGATAAAACCTAACACTTATCGCCTAAAATCACGGCTATTTTTTTAAAGTTAAAAGGTTATATGGGTTTCAACCCCAGTGGTATAATAAATTAAATTTACACCAATAATATCAACCTTATAATTGATGGACTAGGTCTAGTTAAAAGATGAAATATTTTTACTTTAGTTCTAAAGTTAATTAATTAAAAGTCAATTAGGAAGGTAGCCTAATTTTATTTACTTGGTTAATTTTTTTCCATTGTTTAATTAATATTCGAACCCAAGATGAATAACCTTATACTTAGTTAATTTAGTTTAATTGTCCTATTATCTTAATGCCCATTTCATTAATTTCCTAACACATACTAATAACTAATAATGACTTTGCACCTCTAGGCAATTAAATGGCCCCATTCGCCCATCTACACATACCTTTAAATTTATTTAAAAACCTTATTAAATTCATTCCTACCAAACAAAAGTAGGGTTGATCCTCAACCCTTGGATCAATCCAATTATGACCACTACATTCTAGGGTTTCAAACTAACCCTAAATATCCTTATGCATTCTTATTAAATCCTTTTCTTACACTATTCTCCTCATCTGGTCTTTTTTCTTTTGATAAATTTGTAGGTTGGAGAAAAGGAAGCCATCGGAGAAAGGAAGCGAGAAACTATGGAGGAATCTACCAAAACAAGCTTAGCTTAGTCTAGGATATAGTTTTATCATTTGTACTTCTTTTCCTTTAAGATTAAAGTGGGTTTTCACTCCAACTTTTGAGTTATTACAAGCTATTTGTATTTTGTGTTCTCTTATTTGGGGCAAACCCTACCTCCATTAATATAAAAGAGAAAGAATGCTTTTAATTTACCATTTGTAGATTTATTTGCTTTAAATAATAAGATTTAGCCATTATTTGTTTGCTAGAGATTTCCTCTAAATTTTACATGCTTAAAAATTGTATTTTGGCCAAGTTAAAATTTTACAAAGGCGCGGATTTACATTTTCCGTAGTCAATGACAGAACCTCCACCCAAAGGAGGCCAGCGGTCATGGGACCATTGCCCTACCTAGTTGATGAATCATGAACAACCCCTTGCTCGAGCAAAGTAGTTCCGAGTCTACCACTGCACAGGGGTGGTAGTCCTATTTCTTAGAAACAAAACCTTCATTTTTGAGATTTCTCAAAAAATAAAAGTAACTAAAATGAATAAAAATTCCTCTTGAACTTGGTTTTATATGCCTAGAGTTTCCAGTTGTAGGATTTAATTTCACATATCCATTTCATAGTTAAAATTACCCATTTTAAAGAATTTTCTATTTCAAATTCTAACAACACAACTATAAGAAACATTTTTATTTTGTTCAACAAGTTTCTTTCAATAATGCAAGAAAATAAACAAAATAGTCTAACTTCTTCATTTACATGTTTTTCAATTAACACAATGAAATATATTATTTCTTCATGCAATTTTCTAGCATTCCATAAGAGAGTTTTGAACAATTTGTTTAGAGAAAAGGAAAAACACTTTTGTGGAAAAAAATCAACTACAATGAAACAAGATATTTCTCTTTTAAACTCTTTTCTACTTCAACAAAACTAGATTTACAAACACAAATCTGTCTTTTTCTCAATACAACTTTCAACTAAAATTTTACACAAGATTTCCATTTTGATTCTTTTCTTTCCATACTACAATCTAAAGAGAAGGGAAATTTTACAACTCTTCAATGAACTTCTTCAAATAATATTACAACTTACAATACAACATTTCCTTTAAACAAAATACAATATTAAAATCTTCCACCTTTAGTGGGAATAACAAGAAGGTTATATCACAAGTAACGATTTCTTAAGGACAACAAAAATGCTCCATGCTTCACATAACCAACAAGATATCTCCACTATGCTTCATTTGATCACTTTAAAAAGGTGGGAAGGGCAACACTCTCCACCCAACCAATAATTCATATGAGGAGAAGAAACCATCCTCCTCATTGGCCCCTAAGCCCCAACCAAATTGCAATGGAAAATTGATCCAACTCATGGAAAGAAAACAAGATTCCAAATCATGATAAAAAGTTTTTACAACCATACCAAAACACAAACAACTGAAAATACAATCATAAGAAGAACGAACAAAATATACAAGGATTTAAATTGCAAAATCCAAAGGAGAAATTGTTATCACCGAATCACAAAGACCCTAATGCTTATACAAGTGCATATACTTGAACTCACGGTGTGATTGGATAACATGGGTACTATCTCCAAGTTGTGGGATTTGCTTTACTTGAGATAGACCTCCAAAGAAAGCTAGTTCTTGCTCCTAAACTACTTGCCACAATCTACTCTAATGCAGGGAAACTAACTATTCTAATCTAAATTTCCAAGGGACCAGTGGAGAGGGAATGCATAAAATGAAATCCTACACTAAAACGGTGATACACCAGAAAAGGAGGGGGTGAGAGTAGTCTTCAAATGCATGAAATACAGAAGCAAAGTGCACACTAGAAGGGGTGATGATAGTTCTCCACAATCTAGCAAAATGCATTCACAAAAATATTTCAAACATACACAATGATAATGGATCCCTGCATGAACATAATAATAGACACAATATTCTTGTAAAGAAGAGGTTGAAGGGGAAAGAAGAATGCAAGAAAACACAAGTAGGGAAGATACATCCACAAACTTATATTTTATTACTTCCTGATATGCACAATTCAATCGGTTACAAGGTAAGGGCCTAGATCACCATGTAAGGAGTCCACAACAAGGGCCTGTAACACATTAGCTTCACAAAGCAATTTTGGCAGAGCTTTGCTACAAAAACTACCTCCTCTTTTACAATGAGCCCAACACTCCAATTTATAGAAAAATGAGAAGGGAAAGAGAAGGGAAAATGGAAATCCCGAAATCTGTCCTTCAACCACCTGTAAGAGGAATTAAATGGAGTAAAATGATTATATATTACTTGTAAAATGCTCCCCATACTATCCTAGGTGCTGCAGCAGAGAAAGAATGATGACCATGCCTCTTAATTGCACTCCCAACCACCAAATAAAACACTGTTATGAACCCAGCCACGTTTTCTTAAAAATATCAATCAATCTCTCATAAAATCTAGAATTTATTGATTTTTGTGCATCAAGCTCAGATCCATGATTCCAACGGTACCAATTTTGTGTGATTTCGTTGAGAAATGCAAAAGTTATGGCCTTCTGAGTGCGGGAAGCTATTTTGGGTCTAGCAGGCGTTTTCTATCATTTGACAGGAATGAGCATTAACTGACTAGAGCCGAATATGTTTCTTTTAATTAAATATATCTACCCTCATTAAAAATGGAGCTCGGAGTCAAAAGTTATGGCCATTTGAAGTTTCATGGGTCAAACGTTGACTTTTCTTCTTTGCCTTGGTTTTTACCTTTCGCGTCCGCGTGTACCTTTGTCTGGGTCCCCGGATGAAAATCTCCCGCCGGGCTGATTCAGCTTCCTTGTTCTGCTTTTGGCTTTTCACCTTTTCGCGTCCCACCCGCCCTTACATACTTTTGTCCCAACTGCTCTGATCGCTCGGGACAAATATCTCCGAATCCGCCGAAATGGACTTTTTCGCAAATCGGCCGATTAAGTATCCCACGCGTGCACCTTTGTTCCTGGATGTCCCAAACCGCGTGAAATTTTTTTTTTTGACGATTTTTCCTACTTTCACCATTTCGGCTTTTCGCGCCCGTACATCCCGACGTCCCAACTGTCCCGCAGACCGCCTGGGAAAAAAATGTTCAACTTAGCTGATTTTCTTTGTTTTTTCAGCCCAAGCTTGGTGCGACGAACCTCGGTATGACCCGAATCGGTATGACCCGAATCCTTCGATCCGAAATGCTTTAAAACAGTCCTAACCTTATTTTTACGTTTTTTCCATTTTTTCAACTTTTGGGATTTCTTCTTAGATGGGAGAGTTAGAGAGAAGCTGAGGGGGCCCCGAAAAACATGATTTTGGGCCTCAATCAATCTACTTGCTCAGGACTGAATAATTTGATGCATGTTATCAAAATTACCTTGAGGGTGAATTTTGGATAACAGAAATATCTATGGGGATGTCACTTATCCTCTCGAAGGGAAATGGGTAGCCACCATAAAACAATCCAATAAAAATATCAAAAAACCCCACACACTCTTATCCCTCCTTATGATCCTCTTATGCCTCCCACATTCACTTAGTCGTCCCTCATTCTCGTATACCTCCCTAAAAAAGTAAGAAATGTAAATATTTTTATTGCAAGGTGGGGCACCCAACCCAAACTCCCTCTAAAGGATGAAATAAAATCTTATGCCTCCTAAATGTAAGCTCACCATAGTCCCCTCGTACACCACGCTTAGGAAATCTATCCAAGAACCCAACAAGCATACCGAACATTCAAAAACATGCACAGATATACAAAACAAGAAAAACACTAACCAAGATTAAAGATCCTACCTTTTCATACTAGAGATTGATCTAAGAGTCACCCCCAAGATCCTTCAAAACCCGAAAAATTACCAACAAGCTCCAACAAGACCACAAGCAATCAAAAATCCTCCAACTCCCAAAAATGCAAGAGCACAAGAGAATGAAGTAGCCCCCAAACAAGGAAAAGAACTTGAATAAATAGAAAAGGGAGAGAGGAGGGTGAGGTAGCTCCATGTAGGATGCCACATAAATCATCCTCACCTACACCTCATAATTCAAACCTCAACCCTAATACATAATGAATTTGTGGGTGAGAGGAATGACAAACCTCTTACAAAGATAATCCAAGCCCACACACCTTAAGGACAAACTTAAAGACCCATGTGAGAAAAGTGCAACAAATGTCACTTTTTCACTTTCAAAAAACATAATGGCCTAACCACTCAACTTACAACACAACCCAAGAGCCATCTACTCTAATCAATGAATTCATTTTTTCACATCTATAATTAGTTTAGAACATGATTAATTAACTATAATTAAGACACTTAGATCCATAATGATAAAGGGATAAAAATACACCAATTTCTAAATAATTAATACAAGAAAATTACATTACTAAAAATCACATACTAACATTAAATAAAAGACAACACATGAAACCCTTGGTAATAATTAGAGGTAAAGCGCCCCAACGGGAGCCCCTAACAACAATTATAAAACACACATACAAAAAAACACATGTTTCCATGGTGACCCTTGTTGAATTCACATAGCATTCCAATGTGGTTGGTCTCCAATCCCCCCATTGTTTGTTGTGAACATATTTACCTACAAAACACATAATACCTACTTTTTTCTCGTGGCTGCATCAAAACATCCAAGATAAAATATGCAATATAATCCATAATCATCCACATATGCATCAAATCATCATCTAGGAAATTACGATATCATTTAAAATTTCTAACAACATCTCAATTCTACATTTCATCAATATCAACAAGATCAAAAAATTAGTTCAATTATCAAGGTTTACTCAATGTGATGAAAATATCGCATGTCAACAACATATCATCATCAATATAAAAATGTCTCTAAAAGTCCACAAACATCATACTAAGAATTGAAAACCAACAATAGTCTCAATATCTCTAACATGTACATCATGCTAAATCAAAATAATACAAAATGTCCATAAGTATAGTCAATAGTATCAAAATCAATAGTAATAGGTGTCGAAGAAAGTGGGAACTACACACTATATGGATTTAAATTATTTTTTCATTGTAAAGTATCTACTTGACAAAATCGATGCTAAATCAATTATCGACAAAAAGGTGTTACTATTAAATTTTAGAAGTGTGTTTTCACTGGGGCTAAATGCAATTATTTTAATGGATGTATAGGCTAAATATAGATGTGTATGCTTATGGTTAAGGATTAGGTAGTGTATGGTCTAGACCATGAGTGTCAATGTAACATAGAAACTAGATTATTGTTTGAATTGTGTCTATTAGAAACAACGTACACGCTGCTAAACCATGTATTTAAATATACTACAATGCCGTGATTTTGTTATCAAGGATTAAAATTACTATAGGATTGAATCTCGATGTTATCCCGTAAAATTGACAAGGGCAATTTTACCGATAACCATACCGAAACTTTTGTTTCGATCCCTCGTTAGGGATCCCTTGCGTTCGAAACATTGTAAAATCCCTTCCCGGGAAATCTAGTTTTCGAACTTAGTCTTTTTGAGCCTTTTTTGGCTGGGCGCATGGATTTTCCTTGTAACACGAAGTTTTGGTGCGCCCCCTTAAAAGCCTTTGGCGCATGGTTTTCCATGTTAACACGTCTTTCGGTGCGCCAAAGGATGTTGAATCACTTTTTGGTGCGCCAAAGGGCGCACATAATCTCTCTGCAACACCAAGTTTTGGTGCGCCAAAGGGCGCACATAACTTCGTGTCGACAATGCATATGGTGCGCCAAAGGCGCACTCATTCTTCTGTTGTCAAATACTTCCGTGCGCCAAAGGGCGCACACTTTCCCCTGTCGACAGCAGTTTTCATGCGCCATTTCAAAAGTGGTTGGCGCATTGATGACAAGTTTTTCTATAAATATCAGTGCGCGCCCAATGTCATTTTCATTCCTTTTTGTCAAAGCACGTGATCGCTCTGGACTTGTCAGCTCTGCTCTGTCGTTATCATCGCCCTGTGGACCCGCTCTCCAATTTTTGATATATATTCGAGGTAAGAGGTTCTCCCTCTTTTTCATTGTGTGCTTGGTCTGTGTGCTTGGTCTGTGTTCTTGGTCGGGGTTTTGGTTTGCTGGCCAGTTTTAAATGGAATATGATTAAGCTAGTTTTTCCCCCCTGTGCTATTCCATCACGTTTTCTTCTTTTCCTCCTCCTCTCCCTCCCTCTTTCCAGATCTGCTGGAAGGGGAGCTGTTTTGAAAGGGCTTGGTCTGCAAAACCTTTTTGTAAAAAACCTTATATGACCAAGTAACTTTTGAAGTGGAAGAAAAGAATGAGAGATTTGAGCAGTTAGTGTAGTTCCATGGCGCACTGGCGCGTCTTGTTGCACTTAAGACAGTTGCGCCCCTCGGCGCATCTACCACCCCTGTTGCATAATCAATACCCGCGCCTATGGCGCAACCCTTCCGTCCTGCTGCAGTTAGAATTCATGCGCCCTCAAAGCGCGCCCTTTTTGCATGCTACAAGTATAAATCCCGCGCTTTCTTAAAAACCCTTTGGCGCACCTTCTTTCCATGTTACATCCCGCTTTCATGCGCCAAAGGGCGCACCCAGCTTTCATGCAACACAAGCCTTATTCGCGCGAGTATAAAGTTAGAAAGGCGCGGGCGCACCCTCCATTGCAGTAACATGATGTTGTGTAAAACCTTCATGCGCCGCGCCAAAGCCTTTGGCACACCATTTGTTAATGTTACACAATCTTCCCATGCGCCAAAAGGCGCACCGAACCCCAATGTAACACGCATTTCCTGTGCGCCCTGCTATAAAATGCAACCTGCTTCATCCATGCGCCATGCGCCTTTGGCACCAGTATAACCTCTGCAACATTCCTTTTCTGTGCGCCTTATCTATTTGGCCTGCCAGTTGCATTTTCCCGTGCCCTGAGCCTTAAAATCTCTAACTCTTTCTTCTGCTAGCTTTCCAATGGAAGATCAAATGACTAATTCAACCTTTTTGGATTGGGTCTCACTTCTTCTTCGTGCAGATCAGCAACTGAGTTCGAAAGAACACATGTCTACGTCAAGCAAGAAGCCCACCAAACCAAGAGGAAAGGCTAAGCTGACAGAAGAAGAGATGAAATACAAATATCGAGAGGTCCAGGATGCCCGAATCACAAGTGAGTGCGATGGATGTCGAGACTACGGGTCACATTGACATGGATGAGTTCTGGGTTAGGACTCAAAAAGTTACAAGAAGTCCATGGATGGACAAGTTAATAGGCAGTGCCCTGCACTTCGCCGGAGGAATCCCCGTCAGCGCTGTCAACAACGAATTCATGATGGTGATTGCGCAATGTTACAACAAAGACACAAGATGTGTCGAGAACAGTAAGGGCGAGGCAGTCATAAACCTCACTGCCCGTCACTTTGAGTTAATACTTGGCATCCCTCACCACCGGAACTACGTGGCTGTTAGCCAACGAGAATGCATCAAGGCCTGGGAAGACAACGAAGACCAGTGCATGCAGTTGATGAATGAGGTCTACCTAAAAAACAAGAAGGCGGTGACCCGGTGGCCTCAGACTATCCACCGAAGTGATTTCTCAGAGGAACTCAGTGATACTATCACCTTCCTGAGCAGAGTCTTCGGCTTTGAGATGCCCACTATTTCCATAAGTGGATGCTGCAGTACCTGGAGACAATGAATAAGAATTTGCCCGATCAGCGCTTTTGCTGGGGGGAAATAATAAGCAGCACCATATCTGAGCAGCTACAACAGTTCGCCACAACAGGAGTGTTCCATATGAACTCCTATGTAGTCATCTTCATTTAAATTATCCGGGGCTGAACCAAAGTGGAGTATGGCCTCAGGCCAAGATATTTGATTACTATCCAGAGCTGAGGCTGGAGAATAGCATCCAACATTTCACAAAAGTTAATGATGCATTCTTCTATCATGTCATCTGCCTACTGAGGCCAAACATGACTCATAGCCGGACGACCAAGAACATAGTGGCAGTCACAGAGAAATGGGGGGCCCTGTTCACCCAATTTCCCACGTTCACCTATCTGAGGGCTGCCAACTTTTTGGGAGAGCCAACCAGGCTACCAAGGTATGCTGGGCCTAAGCTGATTCTACTAGAACTGTCAAGACAGCTGGTCACATACCATGAGAAGTGCCTCAAAAGAAAGAAGGGTGGAACTCCTTTCCCCCTCAAAGTGGGCCGATACACATGCTCCACCCACCATAAGGCGAAGGAAATGTTCGCAGAGCTGGAGCTACTCAACTTGAAGCATGACTTCCCAATTTCGACCCAAAAGCCGCTGCCAAAAGCGAAGCTCGATCCGATCCATGTCCCTCAAATTGAGGATATTTACATTGACATTCTCCATGAGGCGGAACTCAGAAGAAAGGATCACTCTCGCTTAGCATTGGCGGAAATCATCCAATACGAGTGGCCATTGTCCCCAAGGCTTCCGGACTACGGAAGATGAAGTAGATAAGGTGTATAATGACACAGATGGGGACAATTGGCCCTTCCCGGCCATTGACAGGAACAAGGCTCCTCAAACAATTGAGGAGAGGGTCAAGGAGACTATGCGGAGAATAGAGCATTGGTGCCGCATGAACGGACTAATCTACCTCGGGGTAGATTTCACAACTTCCCCTTTGGGCAACGCACCTCCAAGGTCAAAGAAGCAGCTGAAAGGCAAAGGTGCAGAAGGTGAACCTAGCACCATTCAGGAGGAAGCCCCTGAAAGTCCTCTTCCTTCAGAGCCTGAACAAGTCATAACTCTTGATGAGGAATTGACAGAGGATAGTCCTATACGCCCATCCACCCAGGATGTTGGCGTCGCTACAACTTCAGAGGTCCCTTCTATCCCTTCTTCTTCTCTTCCTTCCCCTCCTCGAGTGACTCAAACGACCACCCCTTTGGTCGTGTCCTCTGCCCCTTCTTCTACCCTTTCCCCTGCTTCTTCATCTATCTTCTCCTCCCTCGCTGATTTGTCTTCCTCTATTTCTTCCCTCATCTCCGAGCTCCCTTCCCTTCCTATGTCTTCTGCAGTTGCGGTTCCCCTTCCTCCCGTGGACATTTCTTCGGCTATTCTTTCCATGCCGCCGCCGCGTGTCTCCACGTTTTTCCCCTCTTCTACCGTTGCTGCCTCCCCTCTCGTCTCGGTCCTTCTTCTATAGGACTAGCTTGGATCTCTCAGTAGCTGAGCCAACAAAAGAGGAAAGTCCCCATCGCTCCGATGGACTTTTTGGTCATTGCGGCTAAAGGAGCAAAGAAGCACAAGCCGGTTACACGCTTCTCAAAGAGCGCTGCAGGTGAGAGAGTCATGGAAATAGCGTAACCCCCCTCAAAGAGAAAGAAGATCTGTCTCAAGATTTCACCGTGACCCAAGTCACAATGGGGACATCCTCTGAAAGTCTCCAGGGGGAAGCTCTTTCCGTAGTTGATGCACTCTGCAAAAAGCTTCAGGAAACGAAAGAGGAGAAAAAGGATATCAAGGAGCAGACAAGTACAAGCCTTACGAGAAGATGGGAGTGCACCTCCCACAATCGCCGCCGAGACTCCCGAGTCTGCTACTGGTCAGAGAAGATCAATGAGTATTCAAAGATCGGCGAAAATGGCTTTTCTGCTTGGAGGAGCCAGATCCTCAAGGATAGTGAAAGAGTAATCGCCGAGTATATCAGTTTATACCTAAACATCGAGAAGGTGAATAAGGAACTCCAAGCATTAGCAGGTCCGATATCAGAAGAGTTAGAACATGCTAGACTCCGGCACGAGACCTTCCAACAAATGTTTGACTGTCTAGTCAAAGATCATGTCAAGTTCGAGTCTTCGGTCATCCAAGGCCCTCAACAAAACTATGTCCACTCTGGACTATCAGATAGATCAGCTGGAATTTGTTTTAGAAAAGATAGACAAGGTAAAGGAAGAGGCCCTGGATGCAATGCATCAAATGGAGAAAATTGTCCTCGCCATGACTCCAGGGTTGCTCACTCCTTCCCTTACCTTGAGATCAGCTGATGACACTATCCGGATCTTCAAGGAGATAGCTTCTCAAGGGACAGGGCCAGAGGTCACGTTCGACACTGAATCTATCAACAACCTCACGATTAGGGACTTCATCGGGTTCCTTATCGAGGCGGAGAAAGATTATTCCAAACTCCCAAAAAGCTCATAGATCGAGCGGGAGACTTGCACAATCATGAACGCACAAGGATCCATCACAGGATCAATTTGGGCCAATGATCAGCAAGTTTTTGAATACCGCGCTCAGTTCCACATATCATCACCTGAGCGCAGATCGTGGAACAGCAACCCTTTTCGACTAGCGCAGGATGATGATGATGAGTAGCTTCTTCTTCTTCTTCTTCTTCTTCTTCTTCTTCTTCTTCTCTCTATTCTTTGTCTTTCTTTCGAAATGTCTAAATGTGTTGGCACAAATGATGACATCATCCATGTTGCATCATGGGATGATGTCATCCACCAAGTTGTCAAAGTCAACATGACTTTTAGATATTTTGTAAATATCTTTGTAAATAAGTGGTTGGCTCCATTTTGCCTTCTCTCTCCCTCATCTTCTATAAATATGAGAATACTTTTTGTATTGCGGGTGAACATTTTTAGATAGAAATAGAAGTGAGGAGAGAAAGACTTTGAGCTTTCAGTAATGTAAAAGAACAGATAATACAATTATTCGACTTTGTGCTCAATAGTGTATGTTATACATTAGATCTTTCTTACGTTAGATCCGTATGTGTTTAATCTGTTATCTACTTTTCCGTCATTTGTTTATCAAGTATTGCTTTGTTTATTTATGCAAGTAGGTTTGGCTCATTTACTACCAAACTAAAAACATAAATCTTCCGACCTTTCGCTTTGGAATTCATTTCTTTTCTCCCTTCGGATCTGTTCTTTCTCTTCTCCTGTTTCATTCCTTTCTTTTCGCAGCTTAACACTCTACGGGATGAGATCCCAACCCCGGGCGTAATTGAGACTTGCATAGGTTCCTGCTAGTAGAAATAGAATAAACCAGCTGCTTTGTCTCTCAAAGAGGGGCTAAGCCTCAGACACTGTTGGCTCTGCTCTGCTCCAAAGATCCGTCCGGCGTGCATTTTCGGACCAACAATAATAAATTTTACTATATGAGAAGATTCTATTTTTAAATTTTATTAAAATGATATTAGATAGAGTTTTGATATTTGCTAAGATGAAATACAATAATATGCTACACAATATGAGCCTGGGAAATTTCTACCACGAAGCACAAATTCCCACTGTATAAATGTTTGATGTACCCCACTCTTTTTACAAAGGTTTCCTTATCGGCCTTCTACAAAGTTTTTCTTATTGGCCTAATGTTTGATGTACCCAACACTCTAAACCTAGAGGCGGGTTTGTCAGTGGGTTTCTTTCCCTAACCTCGGATACAATGATCCTAAGCCTCATTTTACTTAGCAAACATAACCGGGTTTTTGGATGAATCGAATCTCTTTCAAACATTGTCTTGTCTTTAACATTACTTTCAAAATCTAATTTTTCTCTTTCAACTAGGTTTTAGTTCAGTCTATGTCTTCTAGGATTTTAATTATTTTTTGTCCAGCTTTCTCACTAAATATAAGGCACAACCTTGTTTTTGTAGAAAACTAATTTTAAATGTAATATAATTTAATATTTATCTAATAGAAACCCTAGGTTAGTCTTCCAAGAAGCATCCTAGATTCACTCTCATGTTAAGAAACCTAGGGTTGTGCTATGTATTAAATTACATACAAGTAAGAATTAGATTGTGAGGGATATTTATAGAATTGTTCTTAAACAATTGTATAAGGAGATCTCAAAGTGCCTCTGCTATTCATTTCTAGGTCATTGTCTTGAAAACTTGGAAAACTTTAATTTTTCAATATATTGAACATCATAGGAGATGCACATTACAATCAACATTGTATTCTTAGTAATGATTCAATCCTCATTAAATGTATAAAATGAAAAAAGGAATTGTTGTGTCCATCCTCCATCTATTATAATTTAGGATAAAGTAATATGGATATGTCCATGAAAACTATAAATGTACATATTAAATATAAAATGTTCTTAGATATTTAAAGAAAATTTAAAATATGCATTCGAGAAACATAAAACAGTAAATTAATTAATCAACTTGGAATAAGGATAGGGGAACAATCAGGGTTGGGGGTTATCATAACACATTTTAAGGTTCACATGAATAGAGTTTTTAAAGTATTTTTTTTTTTACCTAGATACTAATTGAAGCTTTTTCTTCAATGACATGGATACACGTCCATGTATTGTTTTCTCAAATTGCCTTCCTCTGTTAGACATGAACTTATCTACAATAAAACATTTTGTAGAGTCTGCTTACAAATTCTTGTATTTGGGTCACATATTTTGGCTTTCAAATTATTTGACTAGATTAATTTATGTGTTGTTTTCATAAAAGGATTCTAAGGAAGCTCTTATTTTTATGAAAAAACTTTAATTCCCATCATTTTATTTCATCAATTGAGAGTTTATTTATTTATTTAAATTTTATTTCTCCTCTTTTTCATTAACATTTTGAACTTTACTTTTGAGATTAGATAGAAGTTTAATTTAGGGATTAAACATCATAATTTTCCATCAAATAAAATTTACCTGGATATCCAAGAAAGGTTTCCAATAAAGTTGGCCATATTTATCAATCTTAGAAGAGAAAGAAGCATGTTGAGTAATTGCAGAAGTAGCAGAGAGTTGAATCAAGTCCATTAGGCCAATCTCGTATAGTTCTTCATTTTCCTTCTTAATATAAGAGAAAATTTACATTTTTTTTCCATCCATTTCCCACCTATCCTTCACTACATGAAATGGTGTCAAAGTAGGAGTATCCAAAAGTACTTTTTGGTGAGTAAGTGAAAAGACATCCTCCAATGAGAGTATTGGCTAGAATGTATTCCAGTTGGATGTCTTCCATTGTGAGAAGGTGGGTAGAGGGTACAAAACAAATAGATAGAATG
Organism: Taxus wallichiana var. yunnanensis; assembly: GCA_018340775.1. NCBI lineage: Eukaryota > Viridiplantae > Streptophyta > Pinopsida > Cupressales > Taxaceae > Taxus > Taxus wallichiana. Next base: position 781,150,029 of record CM031243.1, on the reverse strand, counting down.
GTATGAAAAAACATGTCTTCTGTAAGATTTGCAACAATAAAATATAGTGTTTGGTGTGTGTCAATATGTCTCCAACAAAAGTAGTGGCTACCAACATGCCAAAAATATTAGAAGTTATAATTTTGAAGAGAACCATACAAACAAGATTAGATGTTGTTGAATCAGATAGGAGGTAGGGCATGGCTACATTTAGTCAAACCTTAACAATGATGTAATGCATCTTAGAGCTTCCTCATCCAGCTGACATCTGCTCTATTTTTTCATCATGTCAAACAAAATACAATGTTCTTTAGGCTCATGGCTCTAGTTGTCTATAGATTTGAAAGCTGAAATATAAGAAAGGATATCTATATGACTATGTTAATGTGGAATTCGGGTTGTATGTAAGATAAAATTCTTCCGTAGATCTCATTTTTCGAGGTATTTATAAATTTATTGCAGTGAATCCAAATCATTTAGTATGTTGTTAATCATTCTAAACCCTGTATTATGGGCTTCATGCTTAACTTCCACGAAGCCCAATTCTTCCACCCACACAAGTTTTTTATATTTTGTACAAACTCACGAGTATATGAAAGGAAGGAAATACAACTTAACAATAATAAAATAAGAGGAATGAAGATAGAAAACTGAAGTGATAAAATAATAGGTAAGGGTAGAGAATAAAGTGGTTCAATAATGTAATGGAAAAATTGGCTTATGTAAGATTTAAGGAACTAAAACTAAGTTTTTTGTGTGTGCAAAGATATCCCCAAGAAGAGTAGTGGTTTCCAACATGGCAAGAATATTGGAGGTTGTAAATTTAAAGATAACTATGCAATCTAGATTAGATTTTATTGATGAAATTAAAAGAATAGGTATTGTGATTAGGAGATGAGAGATATATTGAAGAGGATCCAAGAGTAGAGCAAGAAGCACATATGCAAGTGCTCTTTAATTTTGACAAGTTTTAAGAGTGGAGGTGGCTCAAACCAAGGTGAAAGGCCATGCAGTCTTGTGGTGGAAAAAAATGCAAACAAGGAAAAAAAAAGAGGTAAGGAAAATATTATAAGATATGATAAAATGGTAGCTAAGCTAAGGGAAGCTTCTTCCTTTGGATTATCATTTTACATTTCTGAAGAAGTTGCATAGTTCCTATCCATTGTTACTTTATTTTACCTCTTTTAATAGATGAATAAATCAGTTTCTTGGGGCAAATACATTTCCTTCTTTAAATGAATAGTTCAAATTTCTCTTTTCCCTACATTCTCATCTGTCACCTTGCTACAATCAATGGCATTATGCATGGTGCCTACTAATATCAACTTTTCTTTTACAATGCTTTTCATGGGTAGCATTTTACTGTTATCTTTAAAAGAATAAGCAGGTACCCCATCTTCCTATTCCTCAAACTTTACTGCAACTTTTAGATTAGTTTCAATTTCATATTTACTTGTATACATGCAACCATTTGCATGCATGTCTTGCTGCATTTCATTAATCTTCAATGAAGTATTCTATTCTCCATTTCCAAATTCTTTTCTTCATTTTAAAATCTATATAAATGTATTCAGTCACATCTCTTTTCTATTTTCATCCTCTTCTACATAATAGATCTCATCCACCATATCCATTTTGATTAGACAACTTACTTCATTCATCATCATCTCTTCTAGTGTTGCACCTTTTTTTCTTTTCTTCTTTCATCATAATGGATTCATCATCTACTCTCATCCCACTTCCACACATGCTTTCAAGCTTTCCACTTCTTGCCCAGTATATTTTGTGGTTCAACAAAGATCCTGATAAAAGGAGATTTTATGTTTGCATGGTTGTGTTGTTATTTTCAACAATGGTCACAGGGTATAGATGGAATTTTTATAGTCAGCCTCCATACATTTTAGATTACATTGATTTAAGGAACTATGATTTGGTTTCTTCCCTGAACAAGTCATGTTCGTATTTGAAGAGTAGAGTGGTAGAAGCTTAATTAAGCAAAGATTCAGGAGAAAATTCAAGACAATTTTCCATGAGATTGAATAATTTATAAATTGAACTCTAAAATCACTTTCCACTACAGAGAAAATCAAGCAGGATTGTGAAAACAAAGAGATGACATCATTAGTCATCTTCTTCTCTTCTCATTTGTTTCAGCTACAACTGTATGTTCCAATTTTAAACTTACTCTATCAGGTTCACAATTCAAACCAACTACTTTTTCCTTCATTTTTTAATTTACCAATTGTAGTTTAAATAATGTTTCTTCCCCCCATATTTTTATCACATGTATTTGAGCCATAATATCAGCCATCTTCTTCTCTTACACATTTGTTTCAGCTACAATTGTATGTTTGAATTTAAAACTTACTCTATCAAGTTCACAATTCTAAGCCTATACCAGGATGTGAAAAAAATTCAGTTTTTTGTTATCAACATAAGCAATTAACAATCTTAAGGAATATTAAAACTACATATATCATTTCCCTATATAAACATCAAATTTAGATATTCCTTTCAATTGTTTTAATTATTGTATACTTTCTTATTTTACTTTCATTAATTGTATCAGTTGTTCACCTTTACACAATTCTCGTAGTGTGCATCTGAAATTGGTCGTAGCTTCCTACGATGTCAAACATTGTTCCAACAACACCACTTGGTAAGCCAAAAAATATTAACAAATTACATCCATATCATATGGCATGGATATTGGAGGCAAGAGTGATAAGTAAAGGAACAATACATGATTATACCAATTCAAAAGGAGAAGGGCAGGTTTTCAATTTCAATGATTGACACCCTTGGTGATGACATGAACATTATGTGCTTTGGAAAGCTGTAACTTATTACCATGCAAAAATCAAAGTAGGTACAATTTACACAATCTCGAAGGGTACTCTCAAATATGTAAAGGCAGGGTACAAAGACTCCAGCAGCCCATGGGAAATCATATTAGGCATGGATTCAATTTTACAAATATGCACAGAACCTACCACCTTGATACCAACAACAAGCTTCCATTTCAAGCCTATTAGTGCAATCCAACAGATTCCCCTCGGTTCCATGGTGGATGTTATTGGTGTGGTTACTTCTTACTCTAATATTTCTATGGTTATCCAAATTAGATGGAAGCAACACACAATGCTCTACAATCACTATAAAGGACCACACATGGTATTACATCACCATAACTTTATGGGGGACTATGTGATGAGGCCATAAAATTTTACATCCCCAACATGGTCAACCTGCAATAAAAATGTTTGTTCTTGCTATTCGAAAAGCTAAAGCTGCAACATTTAGAGAAAAACACTAACTACATGGCCTACTACTCAACTATTCCTTATACCGATAGTAAAAGGAGAAACATAGTCACTTAAAATTTGGTTAATGACAACATAAGCATCTACTATCTTAGCTCCACTGAGTACACAAACACCTGTGGAAAAAACAATTGTTGATATTCATGCTTGCAATTACCCTAACCCTACCTAGTAGAACATAACTGTTGCAACTATTATTCATCTAAACATGGAAATCTATTATTACCCTACTTGCTCACGGATTGTAAATAATAAAAAGTGCTAGAAAAAGCTAAGTTCTACTTCAGGCTCTACATGGCATTGTAGAAAATGTAACTTACCCAAAACTACATGTGACTATAGATATGCACTACACATGATGGTTGAAGACCGACTGGAACTATATGGGCAACAATATTTGATGATGTTGCACTAACACTGCTTAGTGTATCTGCTAATACCCTTAAAGAATAATCGAGGAGTATAGATGACTTATGGAACATCATTAAATAGGTGTTGTTTCATACATATAGGTTCATTTTTTGGGTGTCATCGTCTACCTACAAAGGTAAAGAACAACTCTCTTGTACAATACACAACATGACTACAGCCGAGCAAGACTTAGACCATGTAGAGTTGGTAGCAACATTTCTTGAAACCACAGAATAAATAACAACACTTGTACATGTTTCATATATGTAAAGCTTTTAAAAACACCTTACCCTACTATAATATGATGTACATATCTATAAAGAGATTTTTTGTACACATAAGAAACTTTTTCTTTACATTATTAACCACATAAAATAAATTATAGACAATGATCTACATGTATAGGTTAAAAAAACACCATCCTTCATGTAATATAATGTTTACATGTTAAAAGCACAATTTACACCTACAAGTAAAAAATTGTTATTACTCAACGTATATTTCCCTTTTAAAAAATCCATACCCTTGTTATTGTTATAATTCATGCTTTAAACATATCATATAACTTGTAACCTCTAATGTATCTGATTCACCATTACAGGTACCTACTCAGAGCAGTAAACATGAATAATGTGTAGCGCATTGTCTCTACAACCAACCGAATAAACAAATAATAAATGCAAAATCCTTTCCAAGCTTATTGTGCAAAAAGACACCCTCAACGCACCCTTAGCCCACCATAGCCACCAAAAAAAAACTCTACTCCGCTACCTCAACCTACCCCTTAACCAAAAACCCCACCCTCCCTCTTTTTAACAATATTAAGTGTACATTTCACACCCACTTAAAATATCTTCTTTCTTTTGAACCTTGTTTAATTTGTAGAGAATGCTACCCATGAATGCAAAAAAAAGCCACCCTTAATAGAGTTAGTTGTTGTAGATGCACAAATGAAAAAAGGGCCACTACTTTTCCTCTTGGAATAACATGGACCCCGGCCCCCAACCCCTATAATTAGAAAATCTAACTCAAGTTGAAGAAATTCTTATTGCTAGAGTTGCCCCACTATTAAAAGTGACACATGCCCATGGAGGCCAATACATGTACACCGGCCACACCATTAGTTTCCCCTAAGACATAACCTCCATACTATGCTACTTTCCTTATCATCCCGAAAACCTAGACATTCTAATCCTCAAAAGATTAGGCGTGGAAGGAAAATCATATGAGTGCTATGTCAACAGAAAAAGAGTCCAAAATGCCCTTTTATACAAAATTTGACATGACATATAGTCACGTCTTTATAGATGAAGCCGCACTTACAATTTTTCTAATACCCATAACTAATATCTTCAACAACCTACCACATATACTTGAGGAAGCCACTTCACCAAGCCCCCCATTACCTAAAGCACCACAACCTGACCCCACACCCTTGGAATCCACCCTTGCAAAATCATTTTTTGCAAGACTCTCATCTTCTCACACAGAGATTACCCAAATTAGATCCTTCACCCTAACCTCCAACCCAATCCACCATCAATTGAATGACCCCAAATAAGTTCAACTCCCATCAATGAATATTTGACAGAGGGATTATTCTCTATGGCCTTTCCAACTCTGTTCCCATCAGGTACAACTATGTTTCACCAAGGGCAGCCCATAGAAATCAAAATGCATGAATATGCTCTTCATCTACTATATTACCATGAAAACTGATTTGGAAGCCATCCTCAGTTTTGATATTTTTTCTTAACCTTATGATGCACCATAGAAGCCAAGCCATCTCTGTTGTTTTTTCAAAAAAAAAAACCTAAGACAATACACCAACAAATAATGCAACACCTTCGCACACTTTTAGAAACCTTACCAGATGAACAAATAGAAAACCACCTCATGTGGTTTGCATCGCACCTTAGAGGTACCCGCTCTTTTTGGATATAATGCAAAAACAAACTTTCCGACATGATATGCCAAATAGGACACCCAACATTTTTTTACCCTTAGTGCTACCGATACTAAATGACCAGACCTACATCACCTCACATGAAAGGCCTTTTCCCCCATGCCTTCTACTGAGAAAAAATGGATAAACCATAACATCATTGCATATCCGCACTTGAGAGCAACATACATGGCTACAAGATTCACAATCTTCCATGAAGAAATATTGGAAAAACACTTACACACACAAAACTTCTAGTATAGGTGAGGCCATCTACCTTTTAAACCTAAGGAAATCGCCATTGCAAATTCCTTTATCCAACATGTTTCATGCTAACATTTTCTATATCAGGTTTGAATGCCAACATAGAGGCTCCACACATATTCATGGTTTATAATGGCTCACTGACACTCCCAATATGGACACATTAGATGGGAGACCCCATGTTATTTACATTAAAAAATCATTCTTTGACAACCAGGTTACAACTTGGAGTCCTCTTCAAAATTTCTTGGTCACTTCCGCATGCCCCATATAGCAATTGATGATCCATGTTTACTTCTCTCATCAGAAATACTAGTTGCACCTCCCAACAATGACTATGCATCCTTGATGAACCGGATACAATGACACACAAAATATACTAAATACATGTTTATGATGAAAAGGAAATAAACTACTATGTAGGTACAAATGCCCATGGAAGGTACAACCAATATCCACCTTGTGCCAAGACGCATAGGGCCATGCATTTTATACTCCAAAGCGCATGTAATGATGACATATTTAACATTCACAACAGAGATATGCTAACAGCTTGGTGTGCCAACATGGATTTCCAACCCATAGTTTCATGCCATGTTGTTTTGAAATACATAAAAGTATGCATCCAAAGCCGAGAACAAGTCAGAAACATACCACCATATGCTTGTTAGAATTACAATCACTACAGAACCTAAAAAAGATGTCAATGCAACATACAACAAGGTCTTTTTTGAAATAATTACTAACTGGGATATATGTGGACAAAGAAACCTACCACATGTTGCTGAAATTTCCACTTACCATATGTAGCTGAGTGTTCCTGACACTATCCATGGGAAAAACCATCTACAAGAAAATTTCACAGCCCATTCCACCCGAAATTATACAACACCATTTATAAATGCCTACATAACATGGCCCCTTTCCCTAGACAACTACTATTTAATAGAAACCACTCGGTCATGGGCCTATGATAAGCATAGGAAAGGGCAACCATTTAAAGCATGGAAAAAATAGGCTATCATTAGAGTGTTTCCCTAGATAGTAGCCACCCCTACTATTGGCTCACCTTCATATAACACTTTTTGCTTCATAGAGCTCCTTTTGTACAAAAGATTTCCATTGTATTCCATCCAACATTGGCACATGCCCAGAAACACTCAGATTTAGTGGGCTACCTTCACTCTAACCTACTAGGCATGGCACGTACACCGTTTGGCCACCCACCAACTAGTTACCATTCCAAAGACTAGCTTTGATAGCTCCCTCAATGTACCCACCCCAACTCAGATGGACGAGTGGAAGGTGTTCTCTAGCTTACATCCTATAGGGATTGTAGACATCAGTGACCTAGATATTCTTGGGAAGCATGATTTTGATCTGTCACACAACTGGCCACAAGCTATTGTTGGTAACCAGTTACATGAAATAGGGAGGGATTTCATAGAAATTACCTGCTCAACCACTAAAATAGTTGCACCAGTTTTCCTACCCACTCTAAATGGCTATACCTTATTAGCGGAAAAAAATGTGTTACAAATAATCGTAACCCATGCAAATGTAGTACCACACATTGCCCCATTATACATGATAATTCAAGGAACAACATGCACTAGTAAATCACATCTGATGTGTGAAATTTCAAGGGCACTCCAATCACGCACCAACCTCCGTGCCAGCAGCTTACTCCTACTAGCTCCAACAAGAATTTTAGCATTCAACATTTCCGACACAACAATACACACTGGCCTACACATACCAATATCTTGAAGTTACCCTCTTTGAGGTAAAACACTCGCTACATTTCAACAAGCCATGGTAGATGTGGAATGTATACTAATTGATGAAATGAGCTTTATCGGCCCTAAATTGCTAACCAATAAAAACAACCACCTACATGAAGCATTCCCACCTATAAATGCAGATTTTTAGAGGTCATTCTATTATTTTGGTTGGAGACCTAGCTCAACTACCTCTAATTAAAGATATTCTGTGTACATTCCTTGCACCTACAGTCACACGTTAGTGTCACTTTTCAGGAATACAATCACGCTTACTATTAACTTCTACCAACAAGGCACCGATCCTTCCCACCACATCTTCCTAGGTCTACTACAAAATATCAAAAATGTAGTTGCTGAAACATGACTTGAATCTACTAATGTCGAGGACCCCTACATACATCACTCCTATAGAACAAGCAACATTCAAGGCAATGCACCTTTACGTAGCAAATGTGCTAGTAACACTACATAACAAATATAGGATGTGAGCTCTCTACATGCCCATAGAAATAGCTAAAGTTGAACAACCACGGAAAACCGACCCAAGGGAAAGCACCAAAACACAATTAGATAATAACCTATTACTCTGTGAAGGTGAACAAACAATTTTGACAACAAATCTTTGGGTGCAAACCGACCTTGTTAATGGTGCACAAGGACATATCATCATTATGTTGTATGAGCAAGCAAGCACCCCACCAAGATTTCCCTTGTATGTGGTTGTCAACTTCCCAAGCTACAAAGGTCCAGCCTGGGACCCGACCCATCAACCATACACTCTAGTCCCCCCATAACAAGAAGCAACCATTGACAACTACCTTTTAAAATGGCATGGGCCCTAACTATTCATAAAGCACAAGGATTGACTCTTGATAAAGCTACCATCAACATTGGATGCAAAGAACGACAAGGACTAACCTTTACAACCTTTTCCCAAGTTCGAGCCCTTTCCGACCTCCACATTTTCCCATCCTTCTCATACACACACTATAAGCATCTACAGAAGAGAAGCATGTTGTACTCTAGTTAAAAATAGAAGCCCAATTACAACATGACCTACCTTTTCCCACCACATAGGTGCATACTAACATTACGATTCACATTTATTTACACTATCTTCTTATACACCCATATCACCCCAATCTAACACACTCACCATTCATTTTGTACCTAGGCCCTCTATCAAGGAATCCACCACCTATAGTACGTGCATTACAAAAAACACCTAGGCTTCACTCGTTGGTACAGTAATCCATTCAAACTTACAACTAGGCTATGCATATTTATTTGGTCTCTAATTCTTACTTTATATTTAAATTTACAATTAAATGCATGTTATCTACAACAAATTTTACTAACTAACATTTGAATTCCACTCATAGGCCACTTTGCAATGGTTGAGAACTTTTACACATTATCTATCTATACCAACACTGATGCCATCTTTATGGAATGCCCGATTATGACTATCTAGACACTTAGTACCAAATGTATACACCCATGGATGAAGCTACCATTACAAACATGTATTCCACACAAAAAAATCGAAGAGGCACAACAAATCCTATAACAAACAATTGTAGTTGTGGAAACTACACAAAAGAAAATGAAAGCAAAAGCTTACAACGACATGTTTCAAAAATTGATAGATAAGGCATTTACTTTGTACCTCCTCAAAGAATCCTAGACACAACACTCTATGGCAAACAATTCCTGAGAAGAAAAAGACATTCCATCTTGTACATTCTATACTTATATTTCTCTCTCAATCCATGTACATAATAGAGGTGTTTTTTTTTATGTTGTATTTCCCACAAGTTTATGCACTTCATGTTGTAATAAATAAAATAGTCTCTTACCCATAATTATAAAAATTCACATTCATATCATGTCTACTTTTGCATAATTTTAAGCATAGCTACATAAATTACTACTTATTGCTTACATGATTAAAACTACACTAGAATTTGTTCATTACATATTGATAAAACCCCTAGCTTGCAAACCTCAACTTAACCAACCCAACCGACTATTTAAACATGTGAACTACAATATATTTTCGTATTTACATTTTCCACCATGCCCTACATCTATATTTCAAATAATGCTAACATTATAGCACTTTTAATTTTGATTCACAATAAAAAAAAGTAAATCATTGATCCTCCTTAATTTATGTTTCTAATACATTATTTACACACCTTGCAGGCACTCCAAACATGATAGCCACATTCGACACCATAACAACTCGAATTGGAACTGATTACACCCACATACAACAATTGTTATATGAATGTGTGCAAGAACAATGCATGAAACCAATGTTGTAGACAATTGATGTTATCTATGCAATGTCACTTACACAACAAAACTAGAACAAGCACAAGATGCACTACAACAAGCATCCATTTCCAGTGAAGACACCATCCACATCCTTAGGGAAAAATTCATATGGAATTTTATAATCCACCCCTCTCATAACAATAAAAAACCACCACAATACAATACTTCAAAGAGATACTGCCTCATGGATTGCCATGGCTAGAGGATATGCACAAAATGGATTTTCCAAGAATGCTCTCTACCTTCTTTCCTTTTTGAACTAGAGCCTAAAAAAATCTACACTTATGTTCTTCTGTCGAACATCTATCATTACATCAAATGTTGTTGTGATTTGATTTTTGCATTTTTTTTAATTTCAAAGTAAAGATGCCAACATTGTGTAACTACCTCTCTCTTCTTTTCTATCATTTTGTGACAAACAATTATTTATATAAGTTAAATACACCCATATATGTATCATAATTCCCTGATCAATTTATACAGGTTGGATATTTACATCTTTACCATGCCCTTTAGTGGAACTATGCTCTTGATGTGTATTGTAAGAACATGCTTTTTTGGTCTTTTTGAATTCTAGACTATTTTATTAAGTTATCATTTCTTCCGGGTGGGAGAAACAATTGTAATAGGGTCACAAAAAATGATGCAAATAGTAAGTCTTATGTTTATTTTTAAAGAACCTGAACTAGATGAGGATGTCTACATGAAAACACAATTCAAGCACGTAATTTAAAATAAAACCATATGCAAGTCAAAACCACATAATCTTTCCAAACAAACTCTTTATATGAAAACATTTTGTTCATTTACAACCATGCATAAAATCATCAAAGTATTTGAATATACAAATGTAAATGAAATCTTCATTCCTAATCCTACCTACAAAATTTGATTTCACTATCATAACTACAACATCTTAATATAATTCATTTATGATTATGCTTTGATGGATATCCATACCCTATCCCGAACCTTCCATTTTGACACATGTTAAGCTTATATAACTTCACTTTACACCTGTAAATTGCATTTTATGTACATATCCATCCCATCAATTTATTTACTCTGATGGGATCTTAACTATTTGATAGAATATGAATAAGAAACGTCATATTTCATTCCACCAATTTATAGACTATTTAATTTTTGTGGGTAAATCGCATTTTTGTCCCCTATGGAAGGGCATTACATAATGAAATAGCATATACAAGCCATTTATAATGGATCTGAAAATTATAATGCCACCTCCTGTTGTTTTTTGTACATAGTTCTACATACCCCGTGCTAATTAGGTATCCGTCAAGAAGATGCTTCTATTGATAGTGACTAATTTACCAAAAAAGCTACCAACTCAGATTTTTACACCCATTCATAGACATGGGGTAAGCTTTAACCAAGGAGGCCAAAATAATATGTGTCATTTGTTTCCCACTAATAGATAACCAATTGTTTGACAAAATACCAAGAGGGAGAACATTTTGACCTTATGTAAACGCATATTTGTAAACATTGCATGTTTTTAATGGGTTTATTAATTTTTTGATTAATAATCGGGGAAAGGGATGGACAACATAAAATGGTTCCTATGATTGGAACCCTCTTTCCTAGACAACTCAAAATGGTCTAGGGGAGACCACAATATGTTAATTGATATTCAAGAACTAGAATTTATGACCTGAAACAAATAAACAACCAAAACCCCAAAATAAAAAACATAAAAAAGTTTAATAACTCATTGTCTACTTTTGGTAACTATTTCAACATCTACCCATAACAGTTCAATCTTTACATCTGTCATCAACAAATCTCCATTTAACTATCTTTTTGTTCAAAGCTTTCATAGACTATGTTCAGCAAAAATTCTTTCTACAATCCTCATATTAATGTTCAAATTTCACTTCTATCCAAATGACTTAAAACAATGTGTTTGTACTAGTATAGTTGCATATAATATAGGTTTCCATAAACTTGAAATTTAAATGGTTTATTTCCTTTGTATAATAGCTAAAATGATTCTAAGATGGGGTTATCCATATCCTCAGTCACCCTTCTATGACATCAACTGTGAAGCAAAGTAACATCATTTATTTCCATCATCTTAGAATCCCATACTAGTTTAATGCTTCCTAATAGCCCTGTTACTTTTGGTATTGCAATGGAAAACAACCTATAATTATATTAAGCCACCACTTCAATAAGTAACTAATTCTATAAAAAAATTATGATTAGAAATCCTCTTGGCTCAGGTACATTGTCAAAACCTCATATTTACACTCCTCTAGGTGAAAAGAAACCACAGATAATACCTTACGTAGAAAATGCAAGGTTGAGTACTACCCCAAATTTTCTATCACAAATTCTTAATGCCTTAATCTATTCCCATTTATAAAGGAATATCATAATTAATATGAGATTCTATCAGTTTACATATGGATATATTTGCTAACAAGATTCACCATAATCAATTTATCTTCATCCATACCCATTTACTCAATATTTGAGTTAGAAATCACTTGCACTAGCTACGAACCAATCTTGGTTACTTATATGTTTGATGGAATCCCTACATGAAAAAAGTTGGTTAACGGGATTGAGACATTAAAAAAAATAGGGGATTTTCCAAAGGAAGCTGACTCATATTTTCCTTCCAATATACAAAAAAACCCAATACATACTCTCTTAGCTATGCAGACATTAATAACAATCAATTTCAATGCATTCTACAATGTGAAACTCCAAGGAAAATAACAACTAAGAACACATTTTAGGCCTGAAACTTGATGTACATTACCCAATTGTAATTTCTTTACCATAGCTAGTGTTGCATTGAATCCTACATAATATAAATCTGCAGAAGTTCATTACACATACCGATTGGTAAGGTACTTATGAAAAAGGTATTAATGATTTTTAATTATTTATGAGTTTGTTTTCAAACAAAAAAAATCAAGTATGGATGCTTGAACAAATTTGACGCTGATATGCAAAACAATCCCACCTTAAAATCTAGAAATGTTATTCAGGATTTAGATAACTCCCACATGTTTACTTTTCTACTGCAACTAGTCATAAACTTCTTTATGCCACTTTAAAATATATGTTGACTTTTACTACATGGTTGTTCATGATCATTTGATGTCTTCAGTTCAAACATAAACCATTTAGTCTTTTCAATCTATGCCTCTAATACATTGTCTACCCACCTCCTTGCAGGCACTTCAAACATGATGGCCACATTCAACGCCATAACAAACCACATTAGAATAGATTGTACCCATATACAACAACTACTATTTGAATGTGTACAAGAACAATACATGGAAGGAACACCTATAGACACCGATGCAATTGCTTTACCTCTCAAGCAGAGTAATTATATACATGTTTTGTATTCAAATAGAGAAAAATTTGATGCTTTTAGATGATTTACCCATATATTTGTTGAGGGTCAGCATTACACGTGCCTGTATTCTTAAATTACCAAGTTATATTGAGCCATGCTAATCACTGGCTATAAGAACTTCTCTTTAATTTTGTAGGGTATAATTGATTTCAAAACAACAGCTTAATTAATTGAGAAAGATTATTTAAAAAAAAAAAGTAAAAAAAAGTTTACTATAGGCGTTACGCACAATAAAGTAATTGATATTATAAAGCATTCCAATTATGCATACTAAAATTGCAAAATGAAATTAATTTGTAACTCACGGCATAATCTTGCTCCTCTCGGAGTGACCACTAGTAAAGTAAGTATTTGTCATTATTACACCGAGACGTGAGGCTACCGCTCACATAAAAAAATCAAGTATGTTGACAACGTATAGCGATGACCTATTTCACCATATTTACGACCTACGTTATGGGATTCAACTTTTGCAACCAACAATAAAATTCATGTTGAGAACCTTACCACCTTGATGATGTCAAAAACTTCATCTTTCGGAGTTTCATAGTGCTTTATTTGTATAATAAGACCTATGTCAGACAATGGGACTCGGGCCTCAAATTCTAATGCAAAAAAATAGGGCCATAATAATAAAAAAGATTCATTTTTATCTATAAGAGAACTACTTACCACTCATTATATGACGTTAAAATAAGATTTTTATTTTCATCTTCTACACCATTTAATTTGTTGTGAGGACATCAAACTAAACACGTTACATAACATGTGTTTATGAATTGTATAATAAGTCAATCAATAACAATTGTTTCTTTTAGACAATGTACTCATATTTCCTTTAAAAGTCATTTTCTCCTTTCAAAAAGTTATTAAAATCCTTATACGTTATTATCAAGCTTAATGACTAAAAAAATTATGTTTCATATTGGAAAAGAACAAAGAAATAGGACCTTTTTTGATAATATATTTTACAAAAATTTCCTTCTAGAGGTAATAAAATTAAATTTTTTTTTATCTATAAGAGTTTACGCATTTAATTTCCATTCACCTCTCATTATATCACATGGGTAGTTTACTTTTCCAAGGGCCATAGAAGATTTTATTTTGGAATAATAAGATGGTACACCATTTAATTTGTTGTAATAGACATCAAACGTTCGACACGTTACCATTTAATTTGATTTAATTTAGGTTGCACGATGTGTGGTGGCCTCTCTTCAGGGTAACTCTAGGTGGAAACAGGGAGACAATGGTGAAAATCCATTTCTTATTCTTAATATCCCACCATGTGTTTAACACAAAATTCACCATCATTCTTACCTCCATCTTCCCGTAGCCCCCGGATGTCTACATCACACATGTTAAAATACTCTTGATTTTTATTCTCTATGTCAACACACAATCATTAGCCAAGTTTGTTCGTGAAATAACATGTAAACTAGTTGGGACAATACTACAAAATATGAGGTCAAGAGAAGTATTCAGACAACCAATCTAATTTCAAAACACATGTTTATGATATTTTAGAAAATACCCAATTGGTACCATCACCATATGGTGTTCGGCTAAAATTATGATGACCATTTTATGGTTCTATTATTAAATGATAAGATTTTTAATTTCCTTTTTATTTTTCTCGAATTTAGATATAATTATGAGCTTAAACATTAAGACTTCAAAGAAGGAAGCTTGGCTTTAGAGAATAAAAACCCTAACATAAGGAATGAAAAACAAAATCCATAGACATAGAAACTTAGAGTGTAACATCTAAAAATTTTCACACACGAAACCCAAAACCAAACATAGATTATGCTAGAAAATTATGGAATAATGTTTTTTGTTAAAAGATGGATGAATGAAATAAAAGAAAACCCCTAGATTAATGAATGATCGTCACAAGAATTAATTAAATAATATTATTTAAATGACTAAATTGATTTAATCTATAATTAGGTTTACATACTTCATTCAAATAATCCTGAATAATTTTAAAACAGTGATTTCCTAAGGTCATGTAAAATTAATTAACTAAAGTCCAAGTCAAAACCCATTTTATTACACCAAGGTAATTAATTATTTCTCTATTGAAAAAGTAAATTAAACTAATAAGGGAAAGTTCATTTAATTTAATTCAAGGATAAAAGATAATAAAATCATTTACTTTAAACACACACTAATGTCCCTTTCAAAAAGGAGACCCATGTGATCAAATGATCACCCCACCTAACACCTCCTAACTATTGTAGGGGATAGTCTTGGCCCTTGGATGCAAAAAATATAGGCTATAGGATGGGGAAATTCAAACTAAACCTATAATCCTTAAGGGAGTCTTATATTCTTCTCTTTTTATTCTTTTCATTCATTTATTTGTGTTTGTTTTGCAGATTGATGAAAATGGAAGAGGGGGAAACCATGGATGAGAGGAAGGAGATTGGGGATGGATATACATATCCAAATCCATTCTATTCTATTTTTTTTTCTATTTGTATTCTACCCTATATTAAAGGTTTTATAAATGCATTATTTTCTACATATGTGTTTATAATAAAATACCCATTTGGGTAAATCTCCATTACCCAAGAGATCTACATTTTGTTTATTTACATTCTCTCCTTTCTCCTTTAAGAAAACCCATTTGGGTAAAAAAAAAAAAAAATTGTATAAAAGAAGTATATATATATATTATATAGTGAGATTTTGAGGTCTTCCCTTTTTTACATTAAGAAAAGAAAACTACAAAAATGCGTAACATTTTTATAAAAATAAATATAATATATATAGGTGAGTATTTGAGGTGGGGATTTACATTTACGCACCTATTATATTATTAAACAAACAATTTTGGGAACATGGTTTATGGACACACCCCATCCATAAGGAATATGAGTGGGGGTGCGGTCAGCGACCCATCCCCATCCCATTCCCTTTTCTTTTTTCATAATCCTAAATGGCCATGGATGAATGGTAGCCTAATTTTTTTAATTACATATGTTTTCTTTTCTTCTTGTTTTTTTAATAAAATTTGTTTATTTTAGAGTTCGGTTGATAAGAATATTAATAAATGTTAAGATGTTAAATAAAATAATATTTATTATTACTAACAATAATAATAAATAAAATATTATACTTTATATATATATATATATATATATATATATATATATATATATATATATGTATATATGTATTATATAATTTGTTAGTATTTTACTATATAGAATCAATATTAATATATAGAATATATTAATTATAGAATATCTTAATAATGTTGACATAGTCAAATAAATTTGAATCTTTCTTTTAGTAGATGATAAAATGAGTTAGGGGTATTAAGTTTAGTAATCAATTTCTAAAGTAAATACAACTTAAATTATAACTAGGTACTCACATTCTTGACATTCATTTAGTCAATTGAATAAATCAAGTCATTCGAGCAATGCAAGGATAAACAAGAATATTAAGGATTTTTAACTATCCAATGAAAATGGTAATAGGGGTACTAAGAATATTTTTTACTCAAATGATCTTAATAATTATTTTCCTTCTTACTAATTAGTAGAAATGTAACAAACTTCTATATGTTCAAAACACAAAAGTTTTCAAAGGGAACTAATGAACTATGATACTTCTTTTTCTTTTCATTTTTGACCACTCAAATAAAAACCATGTGACAAACAAATGAAACCCTAAAGATAGTTGTTCCTTTCAAAATACACTCTAACAACCTTACAATATTTTTAGAATGAAAGCATCTCAACTTGGAGGTATGGAAGGAAAACTTAGTTTAAATCCATGTATATTCATTTCAACTTTATTTAAATCTTCCATTATTTGAAAAAATACAATCTTGATCATTTTCTTCCACAACACTACACATACGATATTTTAATTGCTTAATTCCACACACTCTTAAAGGATTTTACAAAATAGAAATATTTCCAAGAGTACAAAAACTTTCTCACAATTTACAATTTAACATTTATCCCCTCAAATGGGAACTATGAACTTAGAAATAAATTACAACAAGGCTACCACAACCAACTTTCAAGTCTTCAGAAAATCTATGTCTTCTCCACAAGGTAGCTCCAACTAAGGCATTCTTCAACTTCACCATAGGATCAAAAACAAGGAAAGGAGAGTAGACAATGCTCTCCACCCAACCTTAAATCCATTAACGGAAGAAGTCATTTCCTTAATGGCCCCTGAACCCCAACCAAGGAACCATGAAGGGCATTAAGCAACATTGATGACTAACACAAAGAGGCTTCTCAAAAAATACACATACAAGGCAAACAACTCCACCAAGATCACATAACCAACAAGTTTACACATAAACATCAAAATAAAAGGTTTGAAAATAAAACCAAGTAGACTTAGGAATATGGGAGACCACCTCCTTATGACTCCCAAGTGAAGTGGGATCCTTTCCCTAAGCCTCCAAGTGCACAAGAATAATCACACAATTCCTTATCTCTCCCTTACAATAAACAAAAAATCCATAAATCCCTTTTCTCTCCCCATAGGAAATATTCCCATTCACACTCCCACCAATTTTTCATGCCTCACATAAACTCCCTTTTCCCTCCCCAATGGTCCCATAAACCCTTCTCAACACACCCAACTAAGGCCAACTACTAAACCAACCCACACAACACCATCAAAAGAAAAAATATACTTTTAACAAGCACAACATTGCTTACAAAAACAATTAAAATAATCATAAAAACTTGGAGAGCCTACCTCTCCATAAATATCCAAGAAGAACCTTCACAAGCCTCTTCAAATCTGAGCCAAGCACTCTAAAAGCTCCCTAAATCCTAAAGTGCACAAAAACGAAATCAACAAGTAAACCCCATTCCTACTGAAAGTAACAAATAAATAGAATTGAGAAGTGCGGATGATGAGGTGGCTCCATGTAAGATGCAACTTCATCATCCCCCATTCCCACACTCAAGTCAAAAAATCAAACCAAGAAACATCAATGCACAAGTATGGGCTATAAACCCACATGTGACTCAAAACATGCACATCATGCTTTTAAGGGACAACAATAAATTTGGGAAGAAATAAAGTGCGATGCTTTTCCTTCTCCAACACTAAAAAAGAAGTCAAAATTGAGCTTCCTAACCCATAGGTAAGGTTGTTGGGCCAAATTAAGAGGCTTGAGATAAGCCTTCCTTGTCCCAAACATCTCCAAAAGTTCCCCAAGTGAAAATCAAATTTTGAACTTGGGGTGGAGTAAAATACTCTCAAATCAACATAAATTCATCTTACACAAGGACAAAAAGATCATATCAATACTATAAGTCACACAAATCCTTTGGTTAAACTAAACAAGAGGGATTAAGTCTAATGAAAACACAATTACACATGCTAAAAAAGTGAAAAATTCTCCAATTTTAAAAAAACACAAAACATAAATAAGCACATGCAAAAATTAAAGAAAGAAACACAATTCACCTCATGGCCACACATGTGAAATCACCCCCATGGGTGACCTCCAAACTAGACAAGCAAGACACTACACAACACAACATTACACAAGTTGTCAATTTGGCCCCATTGCTTAATGCTCGACATCCTTCCATGGTTGGTCTCCTATCCCCTTCGATTTTTATGATAAAAGTCTTGCACACAAAAATACCTCTCTGGCCTTTTGGCCATATTAACAACATCAAGGAAATCATATATATACATACATATATATATATATATATATATATATATATATATATATATATATATATATTCAAATTCATTTCAACATTCAACATTTATATTATCCATCAATATGACAAAATATAAATCTAACATCCATGATATTACAATTATATACCAATATCTCAAAAACATAACATGTCAGTATAAAATCTACATCCTGAAAATCAACATGTATCTAACTGTCTAACATCACTATCTAGTGCATCAAGATAAAACATAAACATCATAGTGTCCATAATCCACACATCAGTATAATCTAGTATCTACTGATCAATGTATCATAATCAAATGTCTTAACATCAGTCTAATATTATAATTATCAAGATAAATAGTGTCCAAGAGGAGTGGGCACTACATCCCCATCCCCTTAGACTTGACTTCCTCCTAGAAGTAACTATAATAGATGAGGAAACCGCTCAAAATAGTAGCATCCTCCCATGGCTGTAGTCTCGTCATACCTATCCCACCGACCCACACCAGGTTAATCCTCATGGCCACAAAGGCACAGGTCCCTATGATCTATGATGTGCACACAACTCCAACAACAACTTCCCCGATCCTACACCTACAATGTGGTCCATCCAAAACATGAGAGGATCTAGAATATATCTCCTAAGTAAAAATACATGAAAAACATCTTGCATGCGAGACAAGTTTGGTGGCAATGCTAGATGGTAGGCAAAGGGATCGATACACTCCAAGATCTCAAGGACCCAAAATCTCAGAGATAACTTAGAGCCTTTTCCATAATTGATCAGAATCTTATGAGGCCTTACATGAAGAAACACCTTCATGCCCACCTCAAAACTATGATCTGTCCTCCTCAGATCTACATACTTCTTTTCCTATCCTGAGCCTCCTAAAGCCTCTGATGAATCAAGACAACCTATTGCTCCATATCCTATACCAAAGTTGGCCCAAGAGAAACCCTGTCCTCCAACCTATCCCAAATCAAGGGTGTCCTATAATCTCTTCCATACAATTCCTGAAAAGGAGCCATGCCAATCAAACTCTGAAAATTGTTGTTATAAGAAAACTCCACCAAATATAGGTACTCCTCCCACCTAGACTGTTGGTCCATGACATACATCCGCAACATATCCTCCAAAATCTGATTCACTCGCTCTATCTACCCATCTGTCTCTAGATGATAAGTTTTTCTAAAGTTGATACTTGTACAAGAACTTGCTACATAGTAGTCCGTAAATGAGAATTATACAAGGGATCGTGATCACAAATGATCTTCTATGGAATCTCATACAGTCTGATAATCTCATCAAGGTATACTTTTACTACTACACTAGCTGTATAGGTGGTCTTCATGAGAAAAATGATGGCGATGGCATCATGGTGTATCCCTACAATGAAATCCATGGAAATGGTGTCCCATTTCCACTCTAGTATGGTATGTGGGTAGAGAAGGACAACAGGGTAGTGATGCTTGGCCTTCACCCTTTGACACTCTAAACAACATGACAAAAATTGAGCTACATCCCACTGAAGACCTCTCCAATGATAAAGTTGTCTAAAAATTCCATGCATCTTCGTCACCCATGGATAGGATGAATAGGGTGCATGATGAGCCTCTATCAAGATATCATGTCTCAAGCCTCTATCTCTAGGAACATATATCCAACCTTTATGTCTGAGAAGATCATTTGCCTCTAACAAGAATCCATAAAACTTCCCTTCAAGGGATCTCTGAGACTCAATCTCTGATCTTATTGTAAGGTAAAAACTTTCATGAGGAAAATGTTGCAAGATCTTGCTCCATAAATCTATACCCATTGAGGTAGCCATAAGTACATGCCTCTGTCTACTCAGGCATCTACACCTAACAAAATTTTCCTTCCCCTTCACATGCTATATCTCGATGTCAAACTCTCAAAGTAACTCCATCTAATGTTGTTGAGGATCTTTGATATTTGGCTGCGTGAAGAGGTGGTGAAAACTCAAGTGATCAGTCCAAATTATAAATCTCTAGCCAAGAAGGAAGTGTCTCCATCGAATAAAGGCATGAACTATAACTACAAGCTCAAGGTCATGAGTCAAATAGTTGAGTTCATAATCCTTGAGTTTGTGAGACTCAAAAGCTACAACATGGCCCTCTTGCATCAACACACCTCCTAAACCTACCAAAGAAGCATCTGTGCAAACAAATAACTCACCCTGAGGGTCTGGCACTGTGCAAGAATAGGTGTTGTTATAAGGCATTCCTTCAGTCTCCTTAAGGCCTACTCACATCTATCTGACCAATTGAACTTCTTCCCTTTCCGTTGAAGGGAAGTGATGAGGTCCATAACCTAGAGAAGTCCTAAACAAATATCCTATAGTATCCATCCAAGCCCATGAAACTACACACCTTTGTCATGCTAGTAGAGATGGACAATCCATAATGGCTCTAATCTTTGAAGGATCGATTGCGATAGATTCCCCATAAATGATGTGACCCAAATACTACACCTCTAACATAAAGAATGCACACTTCTCTAGGTTCTCATAAATTTGCTGCTCACAAAGACACTACAAAAATGGAAAAAGTGCTACAACTCATGTGTATGTGAGAAAATCAAGATGTCATCAAGGAATACGAGTAAAAAACAATCTAAAAATCTCCCGAACACCTGTGTTCATCAAACTCATGAATACTGCAAGGGCATTCGTAAGATAAAATGTCACCACTCTAAACTCATAGTGGCCATACTCATGTGAAAAGATGACTTCTAGATATTTTCTTCGTGATCCTCGGTGATGGTATCTTGGTTTAATATATGTCTTACAAAATATAGTAGCCCCCTTCATCTGATCAAACAAATCATCAATGTGAGGAATGGCATAACGATTCTTGATCATTACTTTTTTTAGTTGATGATAGTCCACACAAAAATGCAAGGATTCATCTTTCTTCTTCACAAAAATCATTGGTAATCCCCAAGGGGATACACTAGGATGGATTAGGCCTTTCTCAAGAAGGTCCTCAAGCTATAACTTGAGCTCACATATCTCAGATGTGGTCATCCGGTAAGGGGTGTGCGAGATAGGTTCCACTCTTGGAACCAAGTCAATGTTGAAATTTATCTCATACGGGAGGCATCCTATAGCTCACTCTAGGAAACACATCTAAGAATTCCTGCAATATGGGGTGATCATCAAGTGATAATCCACTAGCCTTATCTTTTGACCTATCACTGACTATAAAAGCATAAAGCTGATAGCCCCCGCCCCGCACACACCACTTCGAGTTAAATAGTGGAAATAGTGTGAATAGAGATGGGTCTCTTGACTCCAACAATCACTTACTCCACACCAAAATCATCTACACAAGATATAATCTTACTATAGCAATCCACTCTGATCTATATGCAAAAACCAATCCATGCCAAAAATAACACCATAAGATCCCAAGGGAAGGATGTGAAGATCTAGAGTAGTGGTAAAGGGTCCTAGGTCCACTACGCACTCCTTGACTAAGGAGTCAACTAAGATCTTGGCTCTAGAAGCCATCTTAATGTCCCAACTAAGACCTTGCCTAACTACCACCAACCTACAACACTTTACTAAAGATGGTGAAATGAAATAATTTGATGAGCCTGAGTCAAATAAAATAGGGATAGAAATACCACTAATGCTACCTATGGTCTCTATCACTATGCCCTGGTGCTCTTCCTAGTAGTTCTTGACCACTATATAAATCCTATGGCTCCTAGCCATATCACCAATAGTAGGCTCAAAAATAGGTGCCTTACCCTAATTAGTAGGGTTTTGAGGGCACTCTCTCCAATGATGTTCATGCACGCCACATCCATAACAAGTTCCTGGTCCTCTCCACTATGCAGATAACCCTCCAAGTGGCCCAATAGTACGTGGGGAAGGACCCAATGATCTAGAAATGGATCTCTATGGGTGCTGTATCTGGACATTATCTTGTTGATTGTGCTCAAGGTGGGGCATGTGACCTATTAGATCCCCTAGCTAGAGGTCCCATGCTATGCCCCCTCTAAGCATCATGGCACTATGGAGGTCGAAAGTGCTATTTTGAGTCTATTGCTACTTGAGAAGGTGGAGGAAGCTAAAAGGAAGACTGTGTTGATGTGTGTCCTCCATGAGGAGGGGGATCTGATCCCCTTGATTCACTATCATGTAGCTATTGTATGTGGCTTCTCACTATGTCACATGTCTGCTACATCTTCCCTTGGTTTCCTCCGCACTATAGGCCTTTTATATAGACTTTGAAAGTGTTCGAGGGTAGTGAATTCACACTACCCCACCCAAGTCCAAGTTCAGGCCCCTAATGAACCTGTGAACTCAAACATTGCTGATCAAGCATATAATCAACATACTTTGAAGTAGATTTGATAACTTCCCTTATACTCTACTATCGTCAAGGAAGCCTAACGCAGATCGTGGAACTCATCAATCCATTGCTGAATGAACCTCCTTGAAATATACCTACTCTTGAAACATTTCTCAAAGATCTCCCAAGTGATTGATGTCTTAGAATTGACATGGAGCTTCGCTCCTTGGTCCTCCACCATACTCTAGCTCCATCTCTCAAAAGGTGGATGGAAACATGAGATTTCATGTTTCTAGAACAAGGGCATATCTTGAAGCATCCATTCAAGCTAACCAACCATGCCTAGACCTGAAATATGCATGTGTCTCAGGAAAATGAGGTGGGTATGACTTGAGTATCTCTTTGATGTGCACCACTACAAATGATTTCCGCCCTCTAGGCCTATATCGCATGATCAACTCTCGGCCTAGGGATCCTGGACTGTCTCTTGTGCATACCATCTTTATCTCTGAGCTCTAAAGGAGGTTTCTCATGTCTAACTAACTCCACATGGGAGTTCTCTTCCCTCTTCTCTATAGTGTGACGTGAAGGCACATGTTCCTCCATAGATGGCTCCCTGTCCTACCTACTAGGTGACCCTCTTATCGATCCTCTCCATATATAGACATTAACCTCCTGTAACGTCTACAATATCTAGAGAAGGATAAAAAATACTACCTATCTCGCAGGTGGTATATCTAAGTCCATGTGTAGAAACCCTCATCTTGTCTACACCTCCTTCACAGACCAAGGCGAGAGATAGTTTATAATCATCTAAGCTTTTGTTTTTAGTTTTCTAAAATGTTCTATGTTTAAATTCATCATGCATATTTTTGTGTACTAGGTTTAAAGTTATGTTTAGTTTAATTGTTTTCATTTTGTGTTTTATAGGTGTGCCTGTGGTCCAAGTGTTGAACCCATCGCTCTAATACCAAATGTAACACCTGTAAGAAATCCCTAGATTAATGAATGATCGTCACAAGAATTAATTAAATAATAATATTTAATTGAATCCCGCTTTGGTTTGACTCGGGTTCATGCGCTAACTTTTTCCCTCTTGGTGGAGTCACAACCCATTTTGTAACTTTTACACCCTTTGGGGTAAGGGGCGTAAAACTAAATTTTCCCCGACAACCCACTTTGACACAGGGACACATGGCAACACCGCGCTTGTTTGGAAAGCTGATTTAAAATTTTCCTTTAGAGGAGCATCGAGTACACACTTGGAAGCCTCCATAGGTCCGAGGAAATTTCAATGGCCCCTCTTATCCTTTTGGACTCTTGGCTAATAATCAAAGTAGATTAGAACAACAATATGGGAATCAAATAGTACAGCTGCATACAAACAAGATTCCCAAAGGCTTAGTGACATTAGATACTATCTTCAATCTTAATGATCAGTTTTGAAAAGAGAAGGCTAACATATAGGTTAAAGGAGAAGATTTAGATTCAACCCCAATTGGAGAACACAAAACACTTCAAATTGGCAAAGTGGCCACCAAGAAAGAGAGGTATGAATTTATACAACTTTGCCAAGAATTTCCAGATGTATTATCTTGGAGCTACGAAGACCTAAGAGGGTTCAATCCAAAGCTAGCACAACATACAATTGATCTAGATCTAGCTTCTAAGCCCTTAAGGAAAAATAAGAGAACAGCTTAATCCACACATTGAGCCTCCGATGAAGAAAGAACTAAATAAGCTGATAGAGGCAAGTATAATATTCCTATTATCACCGAATCACGTGCACTCGGACGTTGATCAGATTTCTAGTTTGATCACTCTAAGCATCCAGTGTGATTGGATAACATGGGTACTATCTCCAAGTTGTGGGACTTGCTACTTGAGATAGACCTCCAGAGAAAGCTGGTTCTTGCTCCTAAACTACCTGCCACAATCTACTCTAATGCAGGAGAAACTAGCTATTCTAACCTAAAATTCCAAGGGACCAGAGAGAGAGAATGCATAAAATGAAAGCCTACACTAAAGTGGTGATACACCAGAAAAAGAGGGTGTGAGAGTAATCTCCAAATGTGTGAAATACAGAGGCAAAGTGCACACTAGAAGAGGTGATGACAGTTCACCATAATCCAGCAAAATGCATTCACAGCAATATTCCAAGCACACACAATGATAATGAATTCCTGCAAGAACATAATAAATAGACACAATATACTTGTAGAAAGATTAAAGGGGCAAGAAGAATGCAAGGAAACACAGCAGGGGAAGATATATCCACAAACTGATATTTTATTGCTTCATGATATGCCAGTTCAATCTATTACAAGATAAGGGCCTCGGATCACCATGCAAGGAGTCCACTACAAGGGCCTCGCAACACACTTTTCAAGCTTCACAAAGCAATTTTGACAGAGCTTTGTTACCCAAAACTCCCCCTTTACTAATGAGCCCAACACTTCATTTTATAGAAAAATGAGAAGGAAAAGAGAAGGAAAATGGAAATCCCGAAATCTGTCCTTCAACCACAGAAGAGGCATTAAATTGAGTGGAATGGGCATACATTACTTGGAAAAGGCTCCCATACTGTCCCATGTGCTGCAAAGCAGAAAGGAATGATGACCATGCCTCTTAATTGCACTCCCTACCAAATAAAACAACATGCTCAACCCGCCACGTTTTCTTAAAAACTCAATCAATTTCTGATCAAATCTAGAATTTCTTGATTGCTGTGCATCGGGCTCGGAACCACAATTCCATGGTACCAATTTTGTGCGATTTCGTTGAGAAATGCAAAAGTTATGGCCTTCTTCGAGTGTGGGCATTTTTTTGGGCCTCAGCGGCAGGCGTTTTCGTCATTTGATGGGAATGAGCATTGGTATCGAGCCGAATATGTTTCTTTTATTTAAACATATCTACCCTCATTAAAAATAAGAAATCTAGTTTTTGTGGCGTAGAGGACGTCGTGTCGCTCCGAGAAAGTCAAATTTTATCAAAATCGGAGCTCGGAGTCAAAAGTTATGGGCGTTTGAAGTTCCACGGTCAAATGTTGACTTTTCTCCTCCTCTCGCCTTCGGCCATTTCGCTTTTCGCGTCCCGCGCGTCCCTTTGTCCCATTTGGTTTTGGTGCTGAAATTTCCCATTTCGGCCGATCCGCCGGGTTCGCAGCATTTTTTTGGCCCGCGGTCCCATTTGCTTTTGACCTGCCTGGGACAAATTCGCCTTGCCGCTTTCGCGCCTTTTTGTCCCGCTTGTCCCAAAGGCGACCCTCTCAGCAGTTAGTCGATTTTTTCTCTGTCGAACCGGAATTTCGCGCCCGCCGCGTACTTTTGTCCCATTTGTCCTGCTGCGCTTTGAATCAAGCTTTGTGCTGATTTCACCCGGTTCGCCGGTTCTGCTTTTTTCTGTCCCAAACGTCCCCAGGCGACTTTGAGCGGGACTTAGCCAATTTTCACGATTTTTCCTGGATCAACCTATTTGCCTTCTGCAACCCTTTTTTTTGCATTTTCTCAGAACTTACTCTCTTCCTCTTGGACAGGGGAGTTAGACAAATATGAGGGGACCCTAGAAACATGACCTTTCACTCACGAATCAACATAATTGCTTGGGATTAAATAATTTGATGCATGTTATCAAAATTACCTCGAGGGGTGAATTTTGGATAACAATTCCCAATCAAACATTCAAGCTAGGTCGCAAACCCGGTCTCACTCAAAAATAAGAATGAATAGATTATATTGTGTGTAAACTTTCGATATTTGAACAAATATTCTCTCAAAGATCATTACCCACTCCCTTCAATGGAGCAGATCTTGCAAGTGGTGTCTAGATCAGAGAGATTCTCTCTCTTAGATGGCTACTTAGGATACAATTAGATCATGGTGAAAGAAGATGATCAGTTCAAAACTACTTTCACCACCAAATGGGGCACCTATGCCTACAGAAAAATTCCATTTGGATTGTCTAATGTCGGTGCCACTTTTCAAAGGGCCATGGATATGGAATTCAAAGGGATAATCAACAAAATAGTGCTGATCTATCTAGATGACATTACTATGTTCTCTAAAAACACAAGAGCCACCTTTTTCACCTAAGGAAAGTGTTTCAAAGATGCAAGAGATTTGGGGTATCATTGAACCCTAAAAAATGCATATTCTGGCCCATGAGGGAAGGATTTAGGCTATATTGTGTCTAAGGAGGGTCTGGCAATTGACCTAGAGAGATTTGAAGTAATAAGAGTATTGTCATTGCCAAGTCACAAAAATGCTCTTCAAATCTTCTTAGGGAAGATATATTTTGTTCGATGGTTTGTCAAGAATTTTTTTGCCCTTGCTAAGCCAATAATAGTGATGTTGAAGAATAGATTAATATTCATATGGAAAGATGAAGTAAGGGCAAGCTTTGAGGCCATCAAAGAGGCTATATCACAAGCCCCAACTCTTTTGAATCAAGATTTCTCCAAATACTTCATATTGTATGCCTTTGGTGGCAATGACACTATCTCTACAATATTAGTTCAGTGAACAAAGAAGACACAGAACAACCAATTTCATATTTCAGTCAAGGTCTAGAAGACTATGAAGTAAGATATTCTTTCATTGAAAAAAAGTTTTGGCAGTGATCAGAGGACTGAAAAAGTTTAAGCATCTGGTTTTGAACAATAAGATCCAATTGTTAGTCTCCCATGCAGGAGTTAAAGATTTCCTTCTCAGTAAGGATCTAAATGAAAAATGAGCAAGATGGATCACATGCATCATGGAGTACAACATTGAGATCAAGTTCACTAAGTTGGTCTATGGTAAGGGTTTTTTGAACAACTAGCCTCGGGTAGCAAGAAGAAGAAAACAATGAAAAGGAGGTTGTTTTTGTTTTATGAAATAGTCAAGAAGAAGAAGATGTTGATGTACCTGCTCCTTGTTGGACTCAAGACATGGTGCACTTCCTTTAAATGGGCATGTGTCCTCATGGGATGAGTAAAGAAAAAATAAGGCATTTTAGACTCCAGGCCATCCCATATGTTTTCATTGATGGTGTCTTGTTTAAAAGGGACATCAATGGTGTTCTACTAAGGTGCATTGGGACAAATCAGATCGAAAGAGTGTTACAAGAATTCCATGTTGAAGCAGTTGGAGGCCATTTTTCTCCAAGGGTGACAACACTCAAAATCATGAAGGTAGGATATTATTGGCCCAGAGTGTTTAGTAACTACTACACATGGATCAAAAGATGCAAGAATTGTGCATTCTTCAAAGGCAAGGAAAAGCTAGTAGCACTTCCATTACACCCAATTTCAATTGACCAACCTTTCATGCAATGGGGATTGGAATTCATTGGAGTCATCAATCCAAATTCAAGCCAAGGCCACAAATGGATTTTGGTAGCAATAGATTATTTCACCAAGTGGACCGAGGCAGTGGCACTCAAAGAGGAAAATGAATCTAGCATACTAGATTTCTATGAAGGGTTAGTGACCAGGTTTGGAGTGCCAGCTACCATTATATCAGACAATGCATTGGAATTCATAGGTTCCAAGGTCACAGAGTGGGATTTCAAGAATGAGATTTACCTAAGCACTTCATCAAACTATTACCCTCAAGGTAATGGTCAAGTTGAGTCCACAAACAAGAACCTGTTAAGGATCATCAGGAGAAATCTTGATGAAAACTAGAGGACCTAGCACACAAAGCTCAAATCAGCCTTATGGGCTGATAGGACAACACCCAAAAGATCTATATGCAGCTCCCCATTCAAGTTTGTTTATGGGAAAGAGGTAGTGTTGCCTATATCACTAGAGTTGTGAGCATTAAAACTGCTTGAGACAACTGGAGATGTCTTAATTTGAACCAATGGAGGCCATGTATGTAGAGTTGATGGAATTAGAAGAAACTAGAGAGCATGCACTTCAAACAATGGAGAAGGATCAGGCCTCAATTAAAAGATGCTTTGACAAGAAGGCTAGAGTAAGGACCTTTCAGGAAGGAGACCTAGTGTTGAAATGGGATGCAGATTGAGCAAAACCAGGAGACACTCTAAGTTTGATGCCATCTGGAGTGGCCCTTATATGGTCACAAAATGTAAAAGTAGCAATGCTTTTCAATTATCTACATTAGATGGTGAGGAGTTTAAATTCTAGTGAATGGAATCTATCTTAAACACTGCTATTAGAGGGAAGGCTCCCACCTTGTACATATTAGCTTAGTTTATTTTCCTCTAAGTGCTTGTGCACATTGTCTTGTTGTAGTTTAGGTTGCTTTTCTCCTAAGTGCTTTGCATGCTCTACATGTTCTACTTGGAGCATGTATGATTTTCAATTTTGTATATAGTTGTGGTGTTATTTTGTTGCTCTTATGCAGTCCATTCAGAGAGACAGATGAAGCCTCGGGTAGAAACAATTTTCTACTCTCAGAAACCTTTGTTTTGAGATTTCTTATGAAAATTGAGAGAGAAAATAGTCGGGATCATGAATCAAAGGAAGAATCAGTATCAGACCCTCATCCTCAACTCCATGCCCAATGGATATGACAAGGCAATTGGTCTTTTCATCTATCGAGATAGATACCCCTGTGATTCACCAAATTGTTATCCATATTTTTCCCCCTAGGAAAAATATTGGATCATCCATGACCCCACATAGAAATAACTTGAGAAATCTCATTCAGATCTTGTGAAAAAATCATAGAGGGACTCAATGATGAAGTGGTAGGGTTGAGAAAAATTAAACAACCCTGTGTTAGAAGAAACAAATTTTTGAATCTATTTTGTGTCTTAAATTCATTTTACATGTTACATGTAGACTCAACAATGGAATTTTAGGGTCCGAAAAGAAGGGTGGTGCCATAGAGAGGCCAGGAGAAAGAAGGGGAAAAAATGTCGAGGATTCAAAGTTTTGGAGCTCGAAAATAGTTAAGGAAAGGTCAAAAAATGACTAAGTATGGAGGAGTGGAAGGAGGCACATGTCTTAACGAGGCTTCTCTAAAGGTGAATCCAAAAAGGGGGAGCCCAAACTTGTGCTAGGCTTCCATGCGTCCAAAATCCCAAGAAATTACGGGGATGTTGAAAATTCTTCAACTAAAAAGGAAGTGGTAGGTGTCATCTTGGTGCAAAACATGGTGGAAAATCCAAGGCAGAGACTCAAACTTGCATCATCCCTCCATGTAGAAAATGGTCAAAATAGAGGCAAAAGGTGGATAAAGTAGGCCTCAAAATTGGCTAAGTATAAAAGTGTAAGCAGAGAATTCCAAGTGTCTTAATGGCGCATCTCCAAGAGTTTGTCTCAAGGTGGAGACCCAAATGAGTGTGAGCTTGCCACGTAGCCCAGAGTCCAAAAGGATAAGAGGGGCCATTGAAAATTCCATAGACCTGTGGAGGCTTCCAAGTGTTAACTTGATGCTCCTCCAAAAGAAAATTTTGAATCGGGTTTCCAAACAAGCATGGTGTCGCCACGTGTCCCAGGTCAAAGTGGGTCATCGGGAAAAGTTAGTTTTTTTCCCCTTACCCCAAAGGGTGTAAAAGTTGCAAAATGGGTTGCAACTCCGCCAAGAGGAAAAGGTCAGCACTTGAACTTGAGTCAAACCAAAGTGGGGAGTTAGAGGAAAAGGTGAAAATTTTCCTTTTGATAAAAGGGCCAAAAGGAAAAAGTTGGAGCGCATCTCCTCAACCAACCAAAGGGTACCATGTGTCCAAGTGGAGCAGTGGGGCCACGGGATTTTTTTGGATTTTTTTATTCTCATGGAAAAGGGGGAAAAGATAAATTCTAACCCATAGACCCAATTTTTCCCTAATCTGGTTTCCACTTGTTCCATATTAAAGAAGGGGCCCATCTTTCAAACTTGGTTTTCCCACCTATTTGTACAGACTCAATGCAAACTTTGAAGGGGAAAATTTTCCACTGTGGGCTCTAAATATTGCAAATCTAACACCATTGAAAGATCTCAACCTCGTCTACACCATGAAGGTGTGAAACTTTAATTTTTGGGAGGTTAGGTGGGAAAAAATGGAGAAATGACTTTGGGCCTTCAATGTAGGATCTCTTTCTTCCAACTACCAGATCGGATTCGATCTGCTCCACCATTTCCTCCTCTTTCAAGGCATTGAATCATGGTTTGGTGCAGTCAAGACAGATTTGAGATAGATTTCATGGGAGTCATTAGATAGTGGTGGTTGAGCTTGGAGTTGTTTTTCCCACTTCTCTCTCTTTCTCCCATCTATATCTGATCTATAAATATAGGCTTAGGACTCATTGTAAAGGGTTGGACATTCTCTTGTCTTTTGTAGGCTCCCCTTTCCTTCTAGCAAGGGACTCATGGAGTTCAGACCTTCCATAAAAACTGTAATACACTTTCTCACCTCTTGTCTCGTCTATTAATGTATTGTATCAATCTGCAGAGCAATAAAACATGTTTTGTGATCAATTCTAGATCCTTCCTGTCTTCTTTTCTCTCATCTAGTCTTTCATCATTAATCTGGTTATATGTGCTCGATTATTGTATGCATTTTATTTGGTTTGTGTCTATCAGCAAAACAAGTGTCCATCATTCCTTTGGTGCATCACCTCGTAGTGTAGCTTTTTTTTAATTTATGTATTTATTTTATCCTGCCTCCTTGGTAAAGTTTAGATTAGGTTTAAGAACAAACCCTCTACAAGTTTCTACACAGGCACCTAAACAGAGGAATAGGAACGAACCTTCTCTGGAGGATCATTCCCATTTGCAAGTCCCATAGCTTGGGGAATGATCCAATGTTATGCAAATCACACCAAATGACCTTGCCTTAGAAAAGTAGATCCATAACTCATTTGGGGGTGTTGTGATTTTGCACTAACAAATATTAATAAATGGTTAGATGTTAAATATAATAATATTTATTATTACCAACAATAATCATAAATATAAATATACTTTAAATGGATATATGTATTAATGTATAATATATTAAAATAGGTATGTGTTATTATATGTGTATCATTTGTATTATATCAATTTTGTTAATATTTTATTATATAGAATCAATATTAATATATAGAAATATACTAATTGTATTAATATATTAATAATGTTGAGATATTCAAATAAATTTGAACCTTTCTTTTGGTAGATAATAAAATGGGTTAGGGGTATTAAGTTTAGTAATAAATTTCTAAAGTAAAAACAACTTAAATTATAATTAGGTACTCACATTCTTGACATTGATTTAGTTAATTGAATAAATCAAGTCATTTGGAGCAATGCAAGGATAAACAAGAATAATAAGGATTTTTAACTATCCAATGAAGAATGGTAATAGGGCTACTAATAAGATTGTTTACATAAATGATCTTAATAATTATTTTCCTTCTTACTAATTACTAGAAATGTAACAAACTTATATATGCTCAACACACAAAATTTTCAAAGGAAACAATGAACTATGATACTTCTTTTTCTTTTCTTTTTTGACTATTCAAATAACAACCATTTGACAAGAAAATGCAACTCACAAGATAGTTGTTTCTTTCATAATAGAGTCTAACAACCTTACAATATTTTTTTGAATGAAATCATCTCACCTTGGAGGTATGGAAGGAAAAATTTGTTTAAATCCATGTATATCCATTTCAACTTTATTTAAATCTTCCATTATTTGAAAATAATACAATCTTGATAATTTTTTTCCACACACTACACATACGAGATTTTAATTTCCTAATTCTACACATCTTAAAGGAGTTTACAAAATAGAAAGATTTCCAAGAGTACAAAAATTTCTAACAATTTACAATTTTACATTGTATCCACTCAAATGGGAAGTATGAACTTGGAAATTAATTACAACAAGGCTACCACAACCAACTTTAAAGTCTTTAAAAATCTATATCTTCTCCACAAGGTAGCTCCAACTTAGGCATTATCCAACTTCACCATAGGATCAAAAAAAGGAAGGTAGAGTAGACAACGCTCTCCACTAAACATAAAATCCATTAAGGAAGAATCCATTCCCTTAATGGTCCCCAAGGGTCAACAAAGGAACCATGAAGGGCATTAAGCAACATTGACAACTAACACAAAGAGTCTTCTTAACAAACACACATACAAGGCAAGTGACTCCACCAAGATCACATAACCAACAAGTTTACAGATAAACATCAACACAAAGGTTTGAAAATCAAACCAAGTAGACCAAGGGATATGGGAGACCACCTCCTTATGCCTCCCAAGTGAAGTGGGAGCCTTTCCCTAAGCCTCCAAGTGCACAAGAATAATCACACAATTCCTTATCTCTCCCTTGCAACAAGCAACAAATCCATAAATCCCTTTTCTCTCCCATAGGAAAGATTCCCATTCACACTCCCACCAATTTTGCATGCCTCACATAAAATCCCTTTTCCCTCCCCAATGGTCCCATAAACCCTTCTCAACACACCCAACTAAGGCCAACTACTAAACCAACCCACACAACACCATCAAAAGACAAAATATACTTTTAACAAGCACAACATTGCTTACAACAACAAAGTAACATAATAATAAAAGTGTGGAGATCCTACCTCTCCATCAAGATCCAAGAATAACCTTCACAAGCCTCTTCAAATCCAAGCCAAGCACTCCAAAAGCTCCTAAATCTGAAAGTGGCTAAAAGTAAATCAACAAGTAACCCCCATTCTAACCAAAAGTCACAAATAAATAGAATTGGGAAGTGAGGATGATGAGGTGGCTCCATGTAGGATGCCACTTCATCATCCCCCATCCTCACACTCAAGTAAAAACATCAAAACCAAGAAACATCAATGCACAAGCAAGGACTATGATAACCCACATGGCTCAAAACTTGCACACCATGCTTTCAAGGGACAAAAATAAATTTGGGAAGAAAGAAAGTGTAATGATTTTCCTTCTCCTACACTCAAAGATGGAAAAAGAAGTCAAAATTGAGCTTCCCAACCCATAGGTAAGGTTGTTGGACAAAATTAAGAGGCATGAGACAAGCCTTGCTTATCCCAAAAGTCTCCAAAAGTGCCCCTAAATAAGAATTCAAATTTTGAACTTGGGGTGGAGTAAAATAATCTTAAATTAACATAAATTCATCTTACATGAGGACAACAAGATCACATCAATACTATAAATCACATCTCTACTTTGGTTAAACTAAACAAGAGGGATTAAGTCTAATGAACACACAATTACACATGCTAAAAAAATGACAAATTCTCCAATTTTAAAAATACACAAAACATAAATAAGCACATGCAAAAATTAAAGAAAGAAACACAATTCACCTCATGGCCACACATGTGAAATCACCCCCACATGGGTGACCTCCAAACTAGACAAGCAAGACACAACACAACACAACATTACACAAGTTGTCAATTTGGCCTCATTGCTCAATGCTCGACATCCTTCTATGGTTGGTCTCCTATCCCCTTCGATGTTTGTGATAGAAGTCATGTGCATAAATAAATACTCTCTGCCTTTCGGTCATATTAAAAAATCAAGGAAATCATATATATATATATATATATATATATATATATATATATAAACTCCAAATTCATCATTCAACATTTAACAATTATAGTATCCATCAATATGCAAAAATATAACTCTAACATCCATGATATTACAATTATATACCAATATCTCAAAAACATAACATGTCAATATAAAATCCACATCCTAAAATCAACATGTATCTAATTGTCTAACATCACTATCTAGTGCATCGAATAAAACATAAACATCATAGTGTCCATAATCCACACATCAGTATAATATAGTATCTACTGATCAATGTATCATAATCAAATGTTTGAACATCTGTCTAATATTATAATTATCTAGATAAACAGTGTCGAAGAGGAGTGGGCACTACATAGTGTGTTACAAGAATTAATCATCCAAACCATGTCCAGCATAAACAATTTTACAAAAGGAAAATCCCTCAATGTGAATTTGTTTCATACACTTGAGGCTTCATCCAATCCTCAAAGCTAAAGCCCCATATTGTTAGGACAAATTAGAGGTGTTTTACCCATCCACCTTAAAATCAAGATTTTAGAGATTCCATCTCTTTTACTTTTTAAATGAAAAAGAAAGAAAGTTATGAAGCAAGGATAAATTTGTCAATGGTAAATATTTTGTGAACTTTACATTTAGAGGTAGCTCTAAAATGGGGTTCCCAAGTAGTTGGAAATGGATTTTCCAATTATGTGCTTCTAAAGACGAGTCCAATTAGCTCTTTTATTTTGTTGGAAGTTATGCATTTGGAAAGCCATGTTATGGCCCACTAATGCAACTTTGTTGCAATCATCCTTTGGTTTAATGCCCATGTATAGGTTTTCCTT
This sequence comes from Taxus wallichiana var. yunnanensis, assembly GCA_018340775.1. Classification (NCBI taxonomy): domain Eukaryota; kingdom Viridiplantae; phylum Streptophyta; class Pinopsida; order Cupressales; family Taxaceae; genus Taxus; species Taxus wallichiana. The sequence continues at coordinate 781,114,246 of CM031243.1, read as the reverse complement.
AGTGTGGTTTAACATAGGAAACAAAAGTGAGTACACACCCGAGTACATAAATGTTTCTCTACATAAATTCATGCCTACCCAACCCCCTGCATCACCTGGCATTGTACATACATGGAGAACTCACAACATCATTAGAAACCCACATTTGACGGCCATGTATATGGATTTTACATTCTCCATACTCCACCATGAAATCCTAATGTACGTACATCCACTAAACCTTATATTGTTATGCATATCTCCCATGCATGCTACATACAGTTACCTAAGGAGTCAAAATACTTCATTATAGAATGCACAATTATGATCTTCGTCACCATGTGTTTCTAACATAAAAATTATTTCCAACCCATATGTAGGTACCCTAGAGATGGTAGAAAACTTCTAAAATATAGCTACGTAAATTGACAATGACAACAATTACATACAACACTTGTTATCTAAAAGTGTAGTAGATCAATGTGAAGGAGGCACACCATAGCCGAAGATAAAATTTTACAATCCATCTCACCTAAAAAAATGAGAGTAGACACAACAAATATTTCTACATGCACCAATTGCTTGTCGAGGATACCTATAAAATCCTTAGGGAAATTCTATTCAGACTATTATAAACACACCCAAAAAAAACCATCTACAAATAATGTACAACTCTACATGCCTTCACATATGTATACCAACAATTTTTAATATGTAAATATATTTATCATTCACTCGAAATGAAAGTAGTTACATTACACAACACTTATTAGCACCCGCCTACCAATAAACATGTAAAACTGAATTCACAAATAAACACAATACATTGAAACAATTTCCCCACACAATTGTATGAAAAGAATAATAGGTAACATTTAGAAAATCCATCACAAACAATTTCCCTCTTTAACTTATTTATTTCGACATTTCGTTGTGCATCTACTACTCTTTAAAAAAAAACTACATCTTGTTATTCTCACAAATTTCATCCATGCATACCATCAAAATTTTACAAATTCTCCTCCTTCCACAATCTCAATTGGTAACATGTTATACTACTAAATATTGAAATTGACATTATTTAATTTCCCGCGCCTTTATCATTATTCTACCATATCATCTTTGAAAACTCCTATTTATCTCAACTATATTATTTCCACACTCTTTGTATAAGTTACCTCGAATTCCAACCACTTTCTTTAAAAACCTCACCACCACTCTTCACACCGCAACTCAAATCAAACTAAACAAGACATACATACACTAAACTACACACATATATACGAGTACCTATTTAATACAAATCACACTTCTGAAAAAAATCACAACACTTTACAAACCATTTCAAATATTAACCAAAGTGCAGATGGAATTCTATGCTAGAGAGTGTAGCGATTGGCATTCCAATAATTGCATGGCCCACGGGCGGAGATTAACACATCAATTCAAAGTTAGTTTCTGAATTGGGTGTAGGAATTCAGTTTTGCCAAGACACAAATGGACTTCCGGATGAGGAATGAGTGAAACAAGTTGTCGAATGGTGCTAATTGAAGATAAGGAAAAATATATGGGAAAAAGTGTAGTAAAGCGAAGGAAATGGCTCAGAATTCTCTAAAACATGAAGGATCATCATCAGAAAATTTACAAGATTTTGTAAGTTACCAGAATGAGTTGAATACGAAACTAAGCATGATAACGAAATGGACCCGATAGAAATGATTCCAAGTACTTGTTTATAGATTTATGGATTTTGGGTCAAGTGTGGAAGTATATCTATAGTTAACATCCTTGTGTACTAATTTCATTATGATTTTCTTGGAGAATGTCGAGAGACTTTCCTTCTTTATTATTTGAGAGAATTTTCTTTTGAGTAGAGAAATTACTGATATTTTTATAATATCGTAATCCACATTTGTTGGGTGTACTATATATGAGTAGCCATTAGATGTGAATTGTGTAATGGAAGTTGTTGCAAGTGTGTAGGTTGCATATAGAATGTAGTTTTGGAGATAGTTCAAAATGTTAGTTCAAAATGTAAGGAATGACTGATAAATAATTTCAATGTCAATTATAGTTGTGTGCAATGTGAATCCTTCTAGTTTTTACATAGTTAGAATATACATCAATGTGAGGACAATTTTCTTGTGTGTCCCATGAGACACTTTAGAGAGAGGAATATATAGAGTGGATTTTACATCGTAGGGTGGCAATTGCATATGCATTTGTGAGCATGGTTTATCTCTAGTTATCAAGGAAGATATCAAGATTCTATTGTCAACAGTTTCGGTGACATAGTATGCAAATGATCACCAACTTGAAATTAGCTTTGCCATTTGAAATATAATTTTTGATGTTCTCAAGGTTTTTATATTAATCAAGTTTTATTTGTTACATAAGATGAAGACATTAATGAAAAGTTGGAATAAAAAAGGTGGGAATAAAAAACTTGTAGTTCATGTCCCTATTCCATGGCTCAAAGTGGTCTTTCCCATAGAATATATTTTATTTGTGTTCTACTTTATCATCTTGATCTTGCTCAAATTAATAAAGTGAATGTAATTTGTGGTTAAAGGGTTCAATATAAAATAGGTAAATATCCATAGGCTCTAGGATCAAAACCTAATGATAATAGTTTTTTTTCATTGGTTTTTCTATGCCCCATTTTCAATTTTAATCTCAAGTAATTCCAGAAACTATTACTCATGAAAAAAATTAATCAACAAATCGAGCTATGTTACTTCTTTCATTTTTTCATATCATCAAGGTATATAGTTGGATGGAATTTAATTTACTAGATAATTTGAATACAAAAATAGAAATTTTTAAATAAAATGGTGGGAATAAAATACTTGTATTTACCACACCGATGTCATGGCCTAAATTGTCCCTACCCAAATAATATCTTCTATACATGCTCAAAGGTCCCAGTTCAAAACCTAACTAGAAATTTTTCTTCTTGTAGTACTTTGTTGCCTGCCCTATTAGTTACATTCTCAAGTAATTGTAAAAAAGGTAGTGTGATAAAAATTATCAATATTTAGCCCCTAAAGAAGTTCTTCATATGAGTGAGAGGTAGATTTTATTGGTCAATCAAACTTTGTTGTTTCTTTATTTCATGGTATCAATATTTTTAATTGGACAAAATTTAATTGTAAAGATAAGACATAGATAATAATGGAGTGTTAAAAGTCAAAATTTTCATTGAAGTAATTGCATGTCCAATTTATGGAGGAATAATAATGTTCCTCAATAACTTATACTCTTAATTATTCCATTCTACAAGGGTATTGAGGCACCCAATAAGAGACACAAATAAATCGACACTTAATGGATAGATTTAAAGGGGATACAATGAGAAGTAGGGTCACATATCTATAGGGTATCAATCCGTACACTAGGTTAACCTAGGGTTTCCAAGGTCCACAATCAAGATAGAGTTGAGTTCCTTGTTACGATATCGGTAAATTTGTGAAAAGAGGTATACATCGATAATGGATAAGAAAAGCATGGCTAATATGACTAAAATGTAAATAACAGATAACTAAGTAGCTGATCAAATAAGAGCACTATGTTAACTAGCATCAATGTTCATTTAATAGTAAGTTAACAAATAGAAATGGGAAAGAAAAATAAATTAATATATGAAAATGACAAAGAGAGTTAGAACACTTACTTATGGGGTGGTCACTGATGCATCTATCTCTCTAGAGAAGCAACACATCGACATAGAATGGCTATTAGGTGGATAAAGGGAACATCATTCTTGTCCTAGGCACAATATATATGACCCAATAATTAAAGCAATCCAACAAAGAAGAAGACTATCTAGGGTTCATTTTAAGGCCCACCCTTCCAAAAAAACATTATAGGATGGTTGGCGAATGTTGCAAAAAGGTATCGTATTGGTGGGAAATGTACGAAAGTTTAAAATAAAATATGTAAAAAATAAATTCAAGACATTGTGAAAAATAAACCTCATGCTACATGATAATATGCTAACATGTATTAGGATACCGAACAAGGTTATGTGAATGAGCTATCGGGACATTGTTCAATTGTATACATTCACATCACCATGAAATGACTCAAATTTAGGTTACCATTCAAAATCATGAATTTTTATACCATCGACATTGTATAATTGTTTTACCGGGTGGCATCATGTATTTAGGTTGCAGTCCGGTAACATTTTTTCATAATGTCTTCATAGTTAGAACTTAATCGTTAACCTTTTCACTTATACCTTTAACTTTTCTACTTAATTTTTTTCTTTTTCATAATATTAATCACTTTTAACTTTAACTTTGAATCCAAATCTAAAAATTAACATATTTTGGAATTATATTGTATTATTACATTATGGAGAATTAATCATATGTATAATATAATCGCGAATCTACGAACATTAGTCGCCATTAGTGGAAACAATAAGGAAAAGTTAGTGTCAAATTTATCTATGACCCATAAATTTTTGGCTAATTTTCTATCATACGACATTCAACAAATTATGTTCCCTTTCCCATAGATATATGTGAGGTGGGGTTGCCTTTCTTCTACCTCCCCTTGCCCACCCTCCCCATGCAGCGTGGGGCATGAAACCATAAAGGCAATAATATTGAAAACTCATGTACAAATATTCACACCTAAAATGATCCATGAGTGTGTCCAATCCAATCCAAGCTAAGTATAAGATGAATAGTGGGTTGAGCAAGAAGATGTAAAATTAGCACAAAAGGGCAGAACATATGGAAATTCCTTAGATTTTTGCTTCCTTCCAGCATGAATTTAATTTTTTTATGTATATATATGATTCCATCATTTGTGGGCAATGACATCGGCTAGGAAAATACCTAACACTTGATACCGTCTCCCACGAGGGATGGCATTAGCCAAGGACGATAACATCTCATGCAATGTGAAAATAGGTGGCATAGGTAATGAAAATAGATGAATAAAGTGCCAAGTGGTGAGATGCAACTAATGCATTGGTAGTGCAATGTGTATGACACATAATAGGATAAGGATGACTAATCCAAGGATAGTTAAGGTTAGAACCAAATAGTGATACTCTCTCTTTCTACTATCTCTAATCATTAATGATTACATCAATAATCATATCTCATTTTCATTAGGTCCCTTTAGGAACATGATTAATAAATAGATGCATCAGCGACGTAATGTCCACTCCTCTTTGAAACTATTATTATTATGTTGATATTACTCTTAGAATGATACTTAGACATTTTGATAATGATACATTGATCGAGTAGATGATAGAATATACATATATTTTGACTATTGACATGTTGTGATTCACATTTTGATTATGATAGACTAGATGACTGTGTACAAGTATTATTTTTCCTAAGTTAGATTGAAAGCAATAACTACCACCTAAAATAGTTCCCTAACCTAGCTAGAAACAAGAAAAGAGTACCATCAAGATGAAGAAATGAACAAGGCCTACACTAGCATCATAACTTTGAAATAGTGAAATCAAACATAATGCAAATCAAGAACTCTATTCTTCTAAATTGCCTAATTAAATCAAATGGACCTATGTAGTCCAATGGAAATCAACAATATTGCTTTCTTTGATCCTTCAAGGATGCTTGGGTGTGAGGCTTAGCTCTTCAAGATGGATGATGGAAGGGCTTGAGAATGGCAAAAGGCTTTTAGTGCAAGACTATGTGCTTTCTTTTTGCTTTCTCAAGGGAATTAGGTGTAGGTATAAAGGTAGAAGGAGGGCTCCTTATATAGCCCAATGGATAAAAGAAACACTTCATCCCTTTGCATGTGGGATAAAGGTAAAACATGATTAGGAATGGATAAGGTTGCTTTATTAAAGGTAACCTTACTTTAGAAGGGTTTAATTTATGCTTAGCAAGTCATGGGAGTTGGGGGGTGTTTTAATTAATCAAAGGTGATTAACTAATAGGTAGGTGTAAGCTTATAGAAGCCAATTAGAGGAATATTAGTATGATTTAGGCTATTAGGAGGGGATTAAATCAATTAAATATTGATTTATTAGTTAAATGAAGTGGAAGGCTAATTAATTAATAATAATTAATTAGTCTAGAGAGAAGGGGTAAATAATTAATGAAAGGTCATTAATTAGGTTGTTAGTTAGATAGGTGACTTAATCAATTAGCATATTGTAATTAATTAATGAAAATAAGAGGGAATATGAGTGCTTTTGACGATATGTCATCGATTTGCGAGAAAGGGGATAATTAGCGCAATTTAAGTATTTAAATTGCTTAGGCGTAATTATGGGTGTCTACATTTGCCCCTCTTTGGGGTGGCATAAGTGATGCCACTTCAAAGATAGTAGACGAAAGAAAATTTTGAAGGGATAGAAGAAAAATTAGTAGGAGAGAGAGATGCCCCCTCGAGTGTCGATGGGGTGATGAAAGAAGCTGATCGACGATCGAAAAAGATGAGAGATAGGCAGAAGAATGGGGAAGAGGCAGGATGCCCCGATGAGAGAGAAGATTAGGGGTGAAAGGAAAGTGATGTAGAAGAAATATGGAGGAGGGGAGGGAAGAGATTAGCCTCTAGCCGTTGTTTATTGGAATAATTTTTATGTCATCATATTGCCACAAGAGCTACGTCATCACCCCCTTATGAAAAATATAAGCATACGAAAAGATAGAATGACTTGAAAATCCCTACTACGAATAATTTTCCATTTCTAAAAATACCAATTCCATGCACATAAAACAATGCAATGCAATATGAGAAAAAAACAAGCTCATTTAATAGGAAAACAAGTATGAAAACACATATCCAACCCAACAATGGTCAAGACAGTTCTACAAATGTCTTTTTATCGGTGTTGAAGAGGTCCAAAAGTTTGTGATTGATGAAAAGGGTTAAAAATGATTCCCTGAGAAAGGATACATGCAAGGGGAAATGAAAATGGACACATGGTACAAGAGAAGTGTTTGTGTGCAATGAAACAACACCGTGCAACACACGTGCCCTAAAGTACATACTGAAGCAAACAACTAGCTTTGTGAATGGTCATGAATCTGGTGATCCCCGAGTCATATTAATCGGGGTAGATGTGAGACAAACCAATAGGATATGGAGAAAATACCATGTGTAAGACACAAGTTTCAGCCGTAGTAAGCAAGTTACCATTTTTGTAGGTTTTTACTTTTTAGATTTTTTGAAAATTTTTGCCTGCTTTTTTGGATTTTGACATATATATTATTTTTTTTTTTTTTTTTTTCTAAATTATGGTGAACCATAGAAGAAAACAAAAGAATAAAGCGAAGGGCCTAGGGGTAATAGAGAGTTCCCTAGATGGAAGAAGGAAGAAACAAGTGACAAATAATGTCCTTATTTAGTGGAAAAATTAAGAAAAAGTAATTATTTGAAAAATAATTATTTATGTGAGTGTGGAGAAGAATAAAAATCACCAAGGAGCAATAAAAATTGTCCGAGGGAGAAGAAAGGGGTATTGGAGAGAAAAATGCCCCAATATTGTGAAAAATAAGAGAAAATAATTATTCCACGGTGAATAGAGGATAAAACGACGATTGAAATGGGCCTCTCAAATTTCTCCTAACGGTGAAAAATGGGTTAATATACCCCACCGGGGGGTAAAAACATCGTGACAATTCATTTTAACCAAGTTGTTTAGAAATTTTACCGTGAGGCTCTGATACTGACGAGAACCATGGTGATTGCACGAGACCAATTGAGGCGGAAGATGTAGTTCGAGGGTAACAGTGACACATGACAATCGCCCTTTGTGAGTATCAAACCCTAGCTTAGTAATTTTGGTCATTAATGTATTAAATGAGGCATTTAGCCCTAAGAAGTCATGTTCACGTGCCATGTGCGCAGGTGCAAGTGTCGAATAGGGGTGTGGGTTTCCTTTTGGGGGTGCATGTGCCAAAGCACATACGTACGCATGGGAAGGCACAAAAGCACACACCCACACGCACGCACACACACAAACATGTGCATGTGCGCACATGCGTGCACATGAGAAATGGGGCACACGTGAGAAGCATGGTACAAACATGAAAAAGTGGGTGCACACCCATAGGATCATACGTGCACAAGTGCAAGCACTAAATGTGTGGAGCACACGCCAAAAAGGGTGTGCAGGCACCCGAAATAGGGAGTAAGCACCAAAAGACACACGTGCAAGCGTAATCACCGAAAATGAGGTGCACATGCCTAAAAAGGCATGCAGGTGCCCTAGGCAGTAGAGAAAAGATAAGAAAATGTCAAAATCATGACACTTCGAAGAATTTTGATGATTTTTGTTAACCCTAAAAGTGGAGATAGATTTTTAGAAGAAAAGTTAGGAACTGACTAGTGCAGTGTTATTTTACAGAGATGATTAGCAGTTTTACATACACGGGAGTGATATACTTGGATAGTAGAGCTAGGGGGTAGTATGTTCCAGCACAACCGGCGAGTCAAGGTGATACTTCTCGACGTTGTGGGGTTAGGCCCCATGCCTCGGATATCGTCCATCATACTAGATCACGGCCTATTGACTGCACTAGTTGAGCGATGTCATAATGCGAGAGTCAAGTGCTTGAGACTCATCGATAGAGAGCTGCTGTGAGCATCGAGGATGTATGGAAAGTTCTCCATGTGCCAATGATGGGCACCTTGATCGAAAGTACAATGCAGATGTAGGGTTAATTAGAGTAGCTTGCAGCCTCCTTTTTTATGTTGATGATATTTTGCACGATGGGATGACCATAGCATTACACGAGTGTATCTCCGACCCCACATTGTAACGGGGGCCTCTCTACATCATGTCTCTTATCAGTGGGTTCTTACTCACTGATAAGATAGGGACCTCATTCCCAAGAGGACTATTGCCCTTGGTTCATGGCATCTTTAGTGGTGAGAGATACTGCTGGGGGCAGTGCATATTGGCCCACCTATACTAGGATTTACATTTGATCACATACCATGGTCAGAAGACTATGGGTCCAGCCTCTTTATTATAGATATGGTCATGGGATCATATTATGATCGATGCCCCATGGGCACTTTGCGTGTTTGAGATCCTGAGGAGCCATCGTACATGGCATGGGTAGCAGATGGTGGGGATGTATGCAGCCATCTTGGTAGCCTATTCATATATAGGTGAGAGTTTGATGAGCTAGTAGAGATAGATGTTATCTGGCAGCCATACAGGAATTTCCAATGGCCAGAGGATGCCACAGAGCTCGGCGTGTGCCGATTGGACCATTTTATCATTAGTAGCCACAGTTATATTATGGAGTCAGTATCATGTAGATAGTGCCAACGACATCTTGGTAGGGTACATGGGGTCCCCAAACTAGATATTTGACATTCACCCAAGGATTTAGAGAGGAAAACCATGGGGCCTTGCATACTAGTGGCCCAAGCTAGGATGAGTTTCATGTAGGTGGTCCCACAGGTAAGGGACCCAGTACGACGTAAATGAGATCCAGGGACCATAGCTGAATATGCAGCTTAGTATGCTACAATGTTACCCGACATCTCATAATTCTGAGGAGGCTTGGGCTGAAGGTACTCACCCACATGTAGAGATATGGCATGGTTCGAGCGCAAGTGAGGGTAGTGGCATAGGGGCTAGACCTAGAGGATCCTTTCGATGGTACTTCACATGATGGGTAGGGTGCCTCACAGCACAGGGGATCAAGGCCGTAAGGCCTAGTACAAGTAGATATATAGCCATCCGAGGCAAGGTCATATAGCAGGGTAGCCATCCAAAGCACCTCGGGAGTAGTCCTTAAGGCAAAGACAGCCTCCACCAATGGGCATAGATCGCCATAGTATAGTTGCACTTATAGCAGGTCATATCCGAGAGAGATGCGGCCAAAGCGAGAGAGATGAGGCTAGAGGCTAGTGTGTGACTACCACGGCGAGAGCGTGATGAGGCCCGAGCTCACATTGTTATGTTACTTTCAAAGTGGGATCAAGCTTGGGCCCAGCTGCTAGCCCAGAGATGATAGAGTGGCATGACATAGCCAGAGATATGGGAGACAGTGGCATAGGGGGTTTAGATATTACACCTTCTTCATCATTCCCGTCATATATGTGATGGTTTTATGTGAGAGAGATCATGTATACACATGATCAGGGAACTCCTTACACAGAGGGACTAAGCCCATGTACCAGTTTCGTGGTTGCTTCTATCAGAAGAGAGATCAAGAGGTTGCTTCCTCTAGATAGGCCGAGGCTGACTTGGGCCAAGTGACAGGTGAGCGAGATGCTACCCTTCAGGTAGTGCTCAGCCTCCGAGATGCCGACCTGATACGTGACGCCACCAGGCTTAGTGGTGAGGCCTTATTTTACAGGACTGCCTATTACAGGGTAGTTCCTCCAGAGTAGTGAGTAGCACTGCCGCGATAGTGAGGTCAAGCACATCAAGCTCTCGATCACGAGAGATCGTGCTACTCCACTAGATCGGTGAGACAACCCATACCGAGAGTAGCTAGTTGAACTAGCACCATTTTAGCCTCCGGTGTTACTCGGCGACTGATGATAGATCTGGGAGCCCCGGTGAGGGTGAAAGTTATGGTTGAGATTTACCATTTTTTTGTATTGATTGTTTGTATGTATGCCTCTTATGAAGGCTAATTTTGAAGTACAATCTTGTATACTTATATTTCGATGATGCTTGATGATGAAGGCTTGATTCTTTTTGATACATACCCCTTTTTATGGCATTGTGTATCGATGATGTATTATGTTGAGTACCGATCTGTAGTGTATACTTGTATAGATATGTGGACATTTTTGATGTAGCATCTTTGTATGCCTTAGCTGAAGGCATTTTTGATATAGAGCACTGATGTGTATCCATTTTTACTGATATAGATGTATATGACACACATGTATATATATTAGGATTACTTTTTGGGCTTAGATACACATGTTTATGAGATGATGCACTTTATTGTTTTTTATGTCCTAATGCATGTGAAATGTGTGGGCATAATTTTATGATGTAAAATACCCTTTTTAGAAATTACTCTATGTTGAATCTTATTGCATGTTGCGTGTTTTGATTTAGCACTTATGGATGTGTTATGATGTTATCTGATTTTGTACTTTGTAAGTATCTAATTTCAATGTTGATGTATACATGTGCTGTGGATGTTAGATGATAGATCCTTAGATGATATCAAATGCATTTCTCATGTGTTACTATAGATGTATATGGATGGGATGACATGATGGTATTAGTGCGGGGGATAGATTTTTGATCATGCACAACCCCTCTTGCCCCATTGATGATACAATATGTGATGATTAGCTTAGCCTACATGCATGATGTAAAACTTAGCATTTTGTTTATATATGATGTATAGATAATTTTAGATGTGATGATAATGATGGTAATGTGATGTTAATGATAACAAAACAATGCACATGCAATAAACACAACCAAATGCTAACAAAAAACACCAGAAATAATACAAGACACCATGATTCACCATGCTTTATAACATGTAATAAACAAAATCAAATGCTAAGAAAGAACATTATGAAATAACACATTACATCATGATTTCCTAAGATTCACTAGCATGCAAAAACATAAAACAGAAAAACAAGCAACAAAAAAAGTAAGAAACAAGGGAATGCAAGTAAATGTGTTTGGTAAGATTTTCTTTCATACACCAATTTGCTATTGTTTATGATTTTGTGAAACAATTTTCTATTGTTTAGGTTTTTCTGAAACAATTTTCTATTGTTTTGGTGTTTTCTAACGGTTTTCCAAAGCTATGTGCAGTAACCAAGAAAGCATGGATGCCCCCAGCATTAGATGGGGAATATACAAGGGCAGAAGCCACGCACTTATGAACAAGAAGGTGAAGTCGTTGAGTTGCCCCCAGCGTAAGATGGGAAATAGTGAAAGACCATACCCCTCATAGACGAATAAAAGAAGGAAAAGCTAGATCAAGGCTTGAGAGGATGGGGCTCATAGGGAATCTCGAAGGCCGAACTAGGGCTAAGATAAAGAAAACTACCCTCTAAATGTAGGATGCTTGTGAACAACGAGTCCTCCCGAGGCGCTAGAAACTGGTTTTCACCCAAGGACTTGTCCAAAGTGCCACAATTGCTTGGTTTTCACAAGTGGGCGGCCTGTTTTCTCTTTTCCTTTGTCTGATTTTTTTATTTTTTTGTATTTTTGATCATTTTACCACTTTTTTATTTTCTCACTATATTAACCTTCTTGCACCATGTTTGAGCATAGAACCACTTAAGATGCATGGCATTCATGGGCTCCTGGAGCTCATCACCATTGGGGTGAGCCGGTTTGTATGCCCCGTGTGCATACTTAGCGACTATAACATAGGGTCCCAACCAATGTGGTTCGAACTTCCCTTTCCTTTCTCATTTTGCTTTGGTGTTGAACTGGTTCTCCTTCATGACTAAATAACCAACCTTAAACTAACAAGGGATGATTATATTTTTGTAGTTTCTGAGACTCTATGTTGATACACATTCGTGTGATTAAGAGCGTGAATGCACCTCTCATCTAAGAACTCTAATTTAGCCAGATCTTTCCATTTGATAATCCTCATCCTTATCCGATAGTCCTAAAGAGAAATTCTCGGGAAGGAAATACGATCTCTAAAGGGATGATAAATTCTCTCCTAAACACTAGAGAATATGGTGTTGTACCCGTAGGAGTGTGAATGGATGTTCGATAAGCCCAAAGGGCTATGTGGATTTGTAGGTGCGATTCGACCTATTTTGCTAACCATCTTCTCCATTATTCTTACCAAGTCTTGTTTGTGGTCGTAACTTATCCATTACCCCGAGGGTAATATGGCATGGACCATTTTAACCGATTTGGAACCGTTGACAAAGACCTTTCATAGTTTTGTTCTTAAATGACTTCCTATTACCGTGATGGCTGCGGAACCATGGACAAATGATGTGATTCATGATAAATTTAGAAATTTGGGCTCTGTGGCATAGGTTAAAGGGATAACCTCCACCCATTTTGTAAAGTATTCGTAGTTGTGATGATATGTGTATGACCATCATATGAGGTACAAGCAAATTTTCCTATTAAGTAAAGTTCCCACTTAGAGAATGGCCATGGGGTAGTGATAGGTTGTAATGGTTGTGACGGAGCATGAATGAAATTTCCATACTTTTGGCAAAGTACACATTTTATGACATAATTACAACAAGAAATTTCCATGGTAGGCCAATAGTAACCTACTCTTAATAATTTCTTAACCAAGAACCTTCTATTTGTATGTGCTTTACACACCCCTTCATGCACTTCTTTGATTGCTTGGATTGACTCTGTAAAACATAATAGATTCCCATCCTAGCCATGACGATAAAGTTTACCTCCCAAAAGGGTGTAACATGATATTTGGTGAATCAGGTTTCTTTTCGAATGGGAGATATTGGGAGGAACGTGTTTTCATTAAGATAGGTAAAGATGGGTTCGTACCACGGGAATTAGGACCAACAACATCACAAGCCATGCAAGATTCTCGGCATGTCATACGCGGGCTGGCATAGATTTTCTATAAAGAATGACATGTCATTATTCCCTCTTGGAATATGAAGCATAGAACCCACTTGCTTCCATGGCATATGCCGATCTATTCTACATTCTTGGGATTTTTTCAAAGGTAATGCGCATAAAGTAATCCTATAGATTTTCTACTAACTTTTTGTAATGTATGAGCTTGTCATCCTTAACCTTATATTCATCATTAACTTGTTTTATAATTAACTATGAATCACCCACAACATTGACATGATGAACATTCCACTTGATGGCTAGCTTCATTCCTACAATAAGTGTCTCATATTCTGTAATGTTGTTTGTGCAAGGGAAGCCCAGGTGAAAATCCTGTGGTATAATATCACTAGAAGGAGTAATAAGGACAACTCCTGCACCTGAACCATGAAATGTAAAGGATCCATCAAAATGTATTTGCCACATGACAGATTGTTCAATGTAGAGCAAGGAAGCATCTAGCAGATCCATATTCAAAGATTTTGTGCCTTGCAAAGGTGCTTCCACTAGCTTGTCCGCAAGTACGTGTCCTTTAACCAATTTTTGATGTATAAATTCTATGTCAAACTCAATGAGTAGAATGATATAATTAGCCATTCTACCTATGAGGGAGGGTTTAGACAATAAATACTTGAGTGGGTCAACCTTGGATATCAGCTTGGTTTTAGTATTCAATAGGTAATGGAGAAGTTTTTGAAAATTAAAAACAACACCCAAGAAAACCTTTTCAATTTGAGGATAATTGATCTCATAGGTTATGAGGGTGCGACTCAGATAATACACAACTTTTTCCTTATGATCAAGGTCATATTGGGTGAGTAGCGCACCAATAGAAAATTACGTACTAGAAATATAGAGCAAGAGTGGCTCTCTAGGAGTGGGAGGCATGAGGATAGGTGGATTAGCCATGTATTAATTAGGCAAAGAAAAGGCTTGATGTTTCTCGTGTCCCCAAATAAAAGTAACATCTTTTTAAGCAAGTGGGTGAATGAGTGGCATTTATCTACATGCTAGGAGATGAAGTGACGAATGGCTTAAATTTTCCCCTGTAAGTTGCACAATTGCTTGATATTCTCAGTGGAGGCATTTTAGTGATAGTAGACACTTTAGAAGGGTCTACCTCAATACCTTTTCTTGATACAATAAAGCCCAATAGTTTCCCTGATAGCACACCAAAGACACACTTCTTTAGATTCAGCTCAACTTTGTATTCATGCAAGCATTCAAAGATACACTAAAAAATGACAGGGTGATCCTCTCTTGTTTTAGAATTTCCCAGGATGTCATCCACGTAGTCCTCCATGATATCATGAATCATATCATGAAAAATTATAGTCATTACCTGCTGATAAGTAGCTCCTACATTTTTGAGGCCAAATGGCATCACCTGATAATAGAAGGTGCCCTAAGGAGTCATAAAAGTTGTTTTGTGTTGGTCTTCTTTAGCTATCTTGATTTGATTATATCCCAAAAATCCATCCATGAGTGATAACATCTCGTACCCTCTGTAGAGTCAACAATCATGTCAATATTTGGTAGTGGAAAATCATCTTTAGGAAAGCTTTAATGATGTCCCTAAAATCCGTGCAGATTCAGATATCGATAGGTTTTTTCTAGATAGGAACAATGTTCAATATCCATTCAAAATAATCAATTGGCATGATGAATCCTGCTGCAAGTAATCTTTCCAACTCTTTTTAACCAATACAGCCACTCTTGGGTGCATCTTTTAGAGCTTTTGTTTGATAGGCTTAGCGTCTGCATGCATGACTAGGTTGTGCACAACCAAAGTCAGATCTAAGTTGGGCATGTCTTTGTAAGACCATCCGAACACATCTATTAACTCTCATAGTAGCATAGTGAATGTCTTTTGTTCTCTAGCTAAGAGTGATGCTCCCAATTTTACTATCTTGGGATCCTCTTTTGTACCAATATTTACATCAATCATTTCTTTGACTAGTAATTTTGATAAGTCCTCCACATGCGTAGGATTAGGAGGTAGGTTGAGATCTTCATCCAAGGATGTCTCCATGAGATTTTCATCCTTGGTGTGGTCACTTTGTTTGTCCTTTGATTTTTTTATTTGTTTGTCACCCCGAAAGCCTCAAAGAGGATTTCACCGTGTGACTTGGACTTTAATTTTTTTCGAGGATTTACTTTGGAACTTTTTCCCTCACTTTTCTTTAAGTTTTACTAACCATGAAGTTCAGCCTCCTCGCCGAAGTAGGCATAGGTATCTAAGTCGATAAAGAAACCTTTCTTGTGATATCCAATGGGAATTATATCCCTTATGCCCATGAACTTCGCAATAACTTCATCATTCTCAAATAAATCTAGTGACATGTGATGTTATTGGTCCCATTCAACCAGGGAAGGGTACACAAGGTCAAGGGTTGGTTCCTTGGGGGTTATGGTTAGGAAATTTTTTTCATGAATAGGTTTGTGGAGGCAAGGTCCTCATATTGGCTACAATGGGAATCTATATCCTCGTGTCTAGATAGTCAAAGCTATTCTCCCATTCGAACAAGTAGCATATTGATCATTGGGGTGTGCTCCATAAGGCCAAATCCCAATGCCATATCTTTTTATTTTGAAATGTGGAAGAGGGACTGGTTCTATTTTTCCTTGTTTATTTCTCCCACATCCTAGGCCTTTGTAGCCCATGGAGTACATCATTTTACTAGATTTTTCATATTCTAGGGTTTGATAATAGGATGGATGAGTATCCTTAGGGACCCAATTTGTAGGTGGATCAAGCAATTTTTCCTTAGCTAATAAGCCTCTAGGTAAGAATGACCCAATAGTGTGTTCCTTTCTAGGTCTTCTAAAGTGGTAGTTAGGTTGACTTCTAGTCTTGGGTGACAATGAGAGGTCTGAAACCAAGAGCACTTGATGTACATTATACTCCCTATAGCCATATTCAAGGATTTTCATCTCCCATGAATCAAATGGAGATGTTGAAGTAGATGCACCATGAGTGCATGAACTAAGATAATCCAAATTCACCTAGGATTCCATGGCCTCGGGATCGGAGAGGGACAACTATATCTGCCGAGGTACATGCATTTGTACCCTTTTGTGCAAAGCTATTGAGAGATCTAAAATGAGCGAAGGGCTCGAGTCTCCTTGTATTGTAATGGTATGTCCCTCATGCTTCAACTTAATGCATTGATGACATGTCGATGGCACAGACTGCATGGCATGAATCCATGGTCTGCCTAAAAGCATGTTATATAGAAGTTCCAAATCTAGGACATGAAATTTTGTCTGATGGCACATATGACCCACCTCTATGGGTAGCATGATGGTGCCTATTGACTCCCTTTCCACGCTGTCATATGTGGTGATGGTGATAATGTTGGACTCAAGATCTTCCTCCGTATGTCCTAATTGTTTAACCAACTTGATGTACAAAAATGTTCAATCCAGATCCGTTATCCACAAGTGCTTGTTTGATCTTCTTGCGGGTGACAACTACCTCAATGTATAAGGGAAGATTATGTGTTGGATTCTTAGTAGGGATCTCCCTATGGTTGAAAGTAATATGTTCATTTGGTACAATGTTTTCCACCATAGCTTGAAGGTTTGTAGGATCGAATTCTAAAGGTACTCTCAACCCCTGAAGAGTTTGGTACATAATGTCTTTATACACATTGGATATCTTGAGAAGATCTAAGATTGAAATCTTAGTGGACTTCTTTTCAAGTTATTCTAAAAGGTTATATTTACTGGTTTGTGAGGTCGACGAAGAAGGTTCTAGAATCACAAGGTAGCACGCCTTGTTACTGTGTTGCGCAGTCCTTTCTCTTGATTCAGATGGTATTGATAGGGTTAGCAGGAGAGTGAATACATCTGATAAGTGAATCATAATGATTGTTGTCTCTTTTTATGTACAAGTAATTCATGGCTTTATAAGTTTGGGATGACTCTCCCCATTCCAGCTTTGACTTTTCCGACTTATCATGATTAGGGAATGGCTCTTTTATATATCCTCATTTTCTTGTTAAGTGTTTGTGTTTTACCTAGGTTATCCACCTCTATCTCCCCATTATACATGAGGTCCTAAATATAATGACAAAGCCACAAACATTTTTCTATCTTATGTCCTTTGACGTGATGCATTTTACAATATTCATGATCCTTGTACCATCAAGGTTTTGGAGTGTTTTCGTCAAATGGATGCATTATAGGATAGGTCATCATGTGGGCCATATCCAATTATTTTAGTATAACTGACAAAGGTTCATTAAGAGAGGTGAAATTTCTTTGCTTTGGCAGTGGTTGAATTGGGTCCTTGATCGTTTAAAAGGTCGACTAGTTTGTACCATTTGAACATGTTTGGAATCAATGATTTCGTCTCCCACCACATTTTTGTTTTTGTTAAAGATCTTTGGATTTTCCATGGGTTTGACATTTTGGTTGTCTCTAGATTGGGTTTTGAGGGTGCCTTTAGCAATGAATGAATTTTCTATGTGAATCCCTTTCTCAATAATCTCATCAAAGTGTGAACACAATGCATTTGGAGGTGGAAAGTTATATTCAAGTTGAGATTGGGAATGAAAATACTAACCAGTTGTTTTTAGGGAAAGCGTAAGGGAAGTGACTAGCTATCCTTCTCCATCATTAGAGGAAGATGATGAAAAGTCTCATTAGGGTGTTCCTTGGCACCACATAAGTCTCAGTCATGGTGACATCACTATCTATGTTATACGAGAAGTGATGCACAAACCTTTCTCGCCAATTTTGGCCAGTGAAAATTGATCCTCATGGTAAGCATGTAAACCACTCCAAGGCTTGACCACTGAGACTTTTGGGGAAAATTCTGATGAGATAATTATCACTATAAGACACCTCTTGACATGCCATGTAGAAATCTTTAAGATGATCCCGTGGATCTCCTTTCCCTTTATATTTTCAAACTTTGGCATATCAAATTTCTTTGGAAAGGGTCAAGGGTCATGGTCTTTGCAAAAGGATATGGACATAATTCTTCATATTGATATTTCCTAATGCTCCCTATATTTCTCTCTTATAGGCTCATGAGAATCTCTTTTATAGACCGCACCTCTTGCACAAGTAATTGTTCTCTAGTGGGAGAAGCGGGGATGTACACACAATGATACCATGTGTCTTATTCTCCTTGGTTTTCTTGATGGAGTTCATTGATCTTAACCTTAGCCCTCGATTTTTGAACATTCTTGTTTTCATCTTTCTGTACATGGGAGGTAAGCAAAGCTAGTTGTCAGCTTAGGTTACTAATTTGTTGTTGGATTGTGGCTTCTTCTTCTAAAGGTTCCTCCTCCTCGTATTGTGGAGGTTCTTCACCCATCTCATGTTCTATCTTATTTCTTTGTGGCACTTTGATAAAGGGTATTCTATGCCCCACCACTTTATCATTCCTGCGTAAGAGGTAGAAGCATGTCCATGCATTAAAATATCTTCCATATTGATAAGGGGATGTTCTTCCTCAGTAGCGTTATTCACAGTGGTATTGTTTCATTTTCGTGGGAAATTTGGCCCCTAATTCTATGACCCATGCCAACACTCTATCTTTGTTTCTGAGAAGAAACTCATCTAGTAAAGTGGGGTCAAAATCAAATTTTGTGTGTGGTGATTCTAATTCATTTCCACTATGATTGACCATCTCTTTTGTTTCCTTTTCTGCAGAAAATAGCGGTCCTAGATCATGTCCAATGAAGGGTTTTATCCTTGTCTATTATAGGTTTCCCAAGCTTGTGCTTTTTGTTCCTCATATGTCTATTTCTTTATTCCTAATCGTGTCTTAGGAGCCATGTTTTCGTGATAGTTTCACTAGGGTAAGTTATACATGTGTTCAAAACTTTGTGACCACTCCCTTAGTGAAATCCAAGATGTATTTTAAGAATATGAGTAAATCAACAATGTGATAATACCAATGTGATAGAGTGATAAATCACCAGTGACACAAGTTTTTGTATCTAAACCTATTAAATCAATTACCTCCTAGACTACGTTCAAAAGTAGTTTCATGTCGTAAGATGATTAATAACCTATTTTCACTTATGCCAAGTTGAAGGGAATGAACAAAACGTAAGTAAATACAAGAAGTCAATGCAACCTCCTAATCAAGATATACTATGAGCAAGCTCAAACTCGATTAAGACCTATATCTCAAAAAGTGTCAATTACAATTTGTGAATGACACAACAATATCACCAAGATATGTTAACCCACTTTGTGAGAAGTTAAGGTATTGATAAAGCAAGGTGTTATTGATATAACATGCACAAATTGTAACACCTAGAACTCTTTGAAATCGAGGTAATAATAGAACCAAAATAAAAATTTCAAATTATAGCTAGGAATAGTTAAAAATGTGTGCAACGTAACCTTACAATATAGATATTTATGTTGATTTTGCAATAAACAAGACATCAATATCAAAATTGTAGTGATACACGATACAAATAAGCTAACTCTTCAAAGGAAGTTCATGGTGATGAACAATGCCTAGCTATAATGAAAATCTTAACATGGGTATCAAGATCAAAATGGCTACCAATGATGTGAATATGCCTCCATACACTTTAGATGTTTAACTTACCTACCCACCATAAACATGGATGGCCATAAACGGACATAAAAGTGATAGAAACAGATTGATTGGTAACACAAAGGTAGTCACCCTTATTTTGATCAAAAAGTGTCAAAAGAATGTGAAGGAAGTAAAACAAAGTGGGGATGAAAAATGATGGCCTCACTTTGGTAGAGTTAAGGGAAGTAAAAACTAAATGAAAGTAATGTGTCACAAGTTTCGCAATACAAAGATGGTTCACAACTCAACACTATTTTAGAATGTTCAAAGTGGGCTCTTAGCAAAAGTATATCTTCCTAGGTGGTTCTCTCGTCCTAGGTGCTACAAATATTATCCATGAACAAGATGATTTACCCAAAAATTCACATTGAATAGTTTAGGATTATCTCAACTTTTCCCCCTTTAAGCATTGTGGGCATCAGATGCATCCAATTGTGTACTTAAAAGGGTCACGTAGGGACAACTTGTAGCTCTATCTCACAAAGTAATTACTAGTTAGATAGGTAGTGTGGGTAACTTCTCATTTCATCCACAAGGTTCCTCTTGCATGGACTACTTTGGGGTTCTTGAACCACCCCCAATGTTGTAGCTTAAGGTGTTATGCCAAAGGAGTTATGTTCCAGTTGAGGGGAGAGGGACGCATCCTTTTCTAAACCTACAATATAGTGTTTTTAATATGTTGTTCATTTTATCTTTTTAATTAGATGTGGCTAGCTTGAACACTATTTGGCAACTCAGTATAACAAATTTATTAGTAGTTTTCTAACTTTTGTTTGATTCCTCCGTTCTTTGAGAAGCGATGGAATTTTTTTCCTGTATGACGATTTTTAGTAGTTTTCCATCAAAAGAGAAGGCATCATTTTTTATTCTCCGGATCTTCAAAGGATGCAAGAGAAGAGCATACGTGATTGCCTTCAAAAATCTAAAAAGATATCAAAATGGAAAAACACTCTTAATTCAATTATGCCAAATTAGCCAATTCCCACTCAAATATTCCTAACAACCTCAAAGCATCAAAAGGACTTAAGAATCATTTTTGATTCCCAAGATTTCCCCAAGGGACATGAGGGAAGAGCATACGTGATCTTATTCCTATAAGTAAACAACGCAAAATATTACCTAATCAGATACAAACATGTAAAAACATCCTGCAAAGACAAATATATGATTAGATAAACCTACAAGAATGTTAGCACATCAACACCTTAATTTCAAAAATACAAAAGGACACATGCACCCCTTTTTTAGTGCCTACACGTGGGTTAGGGTGTATATGCCACTCTACGTTATTTTAGATCACGGTGTGCCTCGCTCCACCCGAGAGGTGTATGTGCCACAAAAATAGCATATGCGCCACAAAAACAACGCATGCACCACTTTGAAATTTGTTTTGACTTACCATGCACACCACAAAAATAGTTTATGCGCCTCTCTCTCTTTTTCTATCTCTAACTTTTAATGATTACATGAATAATCATATCTCATTTTCATTAGGCCCCTTTAGGAACATGCGTAATAATTAGATGAATCAACAACCGTAATTTCTACTCCTCTTCAAACTATTATTATTATGTTGATATTACTAAATTGGAATAATACTTAGACATTTTTATTATGATACATTGATCAATAGATGATAGAATATGTAGATATTTTGACTGCTGACATGTTGTGATTCACATTTTGATTATGATAGACTAGATGACCGTGTACAAGTATTCTTTTTCCTAAGTTAGATTGAAAGCAATAACTACCACCTAAAATAGTTCCTTAACCTAGACGGGAAAAAAAAAAGAGTACCATCAAGATGAAGAAATTAACAAGGCCTACATTAGCATCATAACTTTGAAATAGTGAAATGAAACATAATGCAAATCAAGAACTCTATTCTTCTATATTGCCTAATTAAATCAAATGGACGTATGTAGTCCAATGGCAATCAACAATATTTCTTTCTTTGATCCTTCAAGGATGCTTGGGTGTGAGGCCTAGCTCTTCGAGATGGATTATGGAAGGGCTTGAGAATGGAAAAAGGCTTTTAGTGCAAAACTATGTGCTTTCTTATTGCTTTCTCAAGGGAATTAGGTGTAGGTATAAAGGTAGAAGGAGGGCTCTTATATAGCCCAATTGATAAAGGAAACACTTCATCCCTTTGCATGTGGGATAAAGTTAAAACATGATTAAGAACGGATAAGGTTGCTTTATTAAAGGTAACCTTACTTTAGAAGGGTTTAATTTATGCTTAGCAAGTCATGGGAATTGGGGGGTGTTTTAATTAATTAAAGATGATTAACTAATAGGTAGTTGTAAGATTATAGAAGCCAATTAGAGGAATATTAGTACAATTTAGGCTATTAGGAGGGGATTAAATCAATTAAATATTGATTTATTAGTTAAATGAAGTGGAAGGCTAAATAATTAATAATAATTAATTAGTCTAGAGAGAAGGGGTAAATAATTAATGGAAGGTCGTTAATTAGGTTGTTAGTTAGATAGGTTACTTAATCAATTAGCGTATTGTAATTAATTAACGACAATAAGAGGGATTATTAGTGCAATTTAAGTATTTAAATATCTTGGGCGTAATTATGGGTGTCTACAATGACATCAAGGTAGACAATTTGATATATGTTGATTTTCATTATTTGGATTTTATACTGACACATTATACTTTGGATGTTCTTAGTATAATTATAATCTCATGGATGTTAAAATCAAATTATTTGATATGTTGATAGATTTATATAATTACTTTATTTTGGATGATGAGCATTTATTTTAATATTTATATTTTTCTCGATGTTGTTAATATGGCCATAAGGCCGGAGAGGTATTTTGTTTTTGTTGCGAACATTTTATCACATACATCGAAAGGGGATAGGGGACCAACCACAAAAGGATGTCGGTGTTGTGCAACATAGCCAAAAATTGACAACTTGTGTAATGTTATGTTGTGTTGTTTTTACATTCTTTGTTAGGAGGTTTCCCATTGGGGGTGACCTCACATGTGTGGCCATGGGGTGAAATGTTATCCCTTTCTTTGAATCTTGTGTGTGTTTTATGTGTGCACATGTATTTAATTATTGGAAATTATTGTCACTTTATTCACAATTGTTATTATGTCTTAATTAACTAATCCAACTTAATTTTTAACTAAAATAAGGATGTTGAAATTGGATAATTATGAGGGTAGGTGGTCCTTGAAATATTGTGTATGTAAGTTGGGTTTGTGTTGGTTTTTGTGTAATGTATTCTACAAAAACTTCAAAATTTGGATTTTTACTAGGGAGAAATTTTGGAGAGTTATGGGACAAGCTAAGCTTGTACCACACCTCTTAAATTCACCCAACAACCATACCTATGGTTTGGTGTGTTAATTTTAGGCTTATTTATGTATTTTGAAGTATAAAAGTGAAAATAATTGCACTTTCCTATTTACCACAATTAATTGGTCCTTGGTAGGAATGGTGTGCGAGTTTGAGTGTCTTTTGCGTTGTCATAGTCTTACTTGTTCATTTATTGTCTTCGGCATGGTGTTTAACTTATGTGTTGGAATAGAATAATGGTGATGTGAATCCTACATGGAACCACCTCATCATCCTCACATCCTCTTTTCTGTTTATTGATGGAATTTGATGGAATTGAGGTTACTTATTCATTTTATTCCTTTTGCACTTTTTGAATTGGGAGCTTGTTTGAGTTGCTTTTGGAATGTGCTTAGATTTAAGTTGTAAAAATATTGTGGAGTAAAGACTCTTGGAATCTTGATGGAGAGGTAAGATCTCCATCTTTGTTATTTCTTATTTATATTTTTAGATTTGAAAATTTTGCTTGTTTAATATTGTATGACTTTTGTGAATGTGTTTTTGTGTGGTTGGGTAGTATGCCTTAAGAAGGGAGTGAGAGAGGGAAGTATGGGACCATTGAGTAGGGACAAAGGGAGTTGTGAGGCATGCATTTTGGAGGGAGTTTAATTGGGAGTTTCACTTATGGGGAATGAAAAAGAAATCATGGTTATATTTTTCATATTTGCAAAGGAGAGTTAAGGATGTTTTATTTTTAGTATTGTTCACTTGGAGGATTTGGGTGAAACTCCTACTTCACTTGGGAGGAAAAAGGAGGTGGTTCCCATATTTCTTTCTCTATTTGGTTTGATATCAAACCTATGTGTTGTTGAGAAAGTTGTAAAATTTGTTAAGTATGTCCTTTTATATGTGTTGAATGTTTTGGAATGTATGTTTTTGTGGAAACCATGCTTGTTAATTTTTTTATATCAAATGTTACTTAAGATCCCTCATTATTTCTTGTTTGGGGCTTAGGGAAAATAAGGGGATGTCTTCTTCTATAATTGGATTAAAGGTTGGATGAAGAGCATTTCCTATTCCTCCTTCCTTTGTATTGTGATCCTAGTTTTTGAAATATTGAAGAATGAAAGATTGAAGGTACATGTTTGGAGAAGGCATGCAAAAGACTTTTGTTTGTCGTTGTTAAATAACCCCTATGTTGTATTTGATCGTAGTGTTCTTCCCACTTTCAGTGTAAATTTTTAACATTTTTATGATTGAAGGAAAGTTGTAATATTTCATTTATTCTAAATTGAAATGAGTTAGCGAATGTGGGAAGGATTGGAATTAGCGAAAGAAATGCATTTTATGTCCTTGCATAGTAAAAGAATGATTTGGAAATTTGGTAAATTCCATAGGTTTATTTTAATGTTATAGTGAAAGAAAAGCTTAAATTATTTATTTGTCTATAAATGAAATTCTCCTAAAGTTGTAAGCATTTAAAGTTGCAATATATATATACATGTATATTTGGAAAAAAATGTATTGAAAGGAAGTGTGTTGAATTCTTGTTGTTTTGTTGGCAAAATTGAATATGTGAAATAGAATGAATTGTAGAAATGCTATACTCAAATTTTACATTTTATTGCAATGGGAAAGATAATGATTGATTTGATTTTTGTATTTGGAATTAAGAAAGTAGATATAATATCACTTTATCCACCAATGAATGGAAAAAATCCTCATTAAAATTAATATTGCACTAGAAATCGAGTGTAAGAAGAAAAAATTGTGAAAATAATTTTTTGTTGAAGGTTATGTTTTCGGGGATCGAATTATTGTCCCGTGTAGAGCAACAGTTTCAAAATGTGATACCCAACATAGATCGAGTTCGATGAATGACCCTCCAAGCAAGGTGATGGTCACAAGACCATCGACCTTCATAGGGCAGCAATTTCGTCACTTTTGATAGAATTTTTTTTCTTTCCATGAAAAGCCCATTTTTAAATTTAAGAAAAATCTAAGCTTAAAAATACAACAAGGATCCTTCCAGCAACTAGGAATCAAATAAATTTAAAAGTTCTATCCTTTCGCTTTCCTTTTTGACACCCTGTAATGCCCACAAAAATACGTTTTAGGCGTGTGTGTATCCAAATTGATTCTCCTTTAAGTGCTTTGAGAAGCATCAAAAAACGACAGGATGCTTAAAGATAGACAAATAGTGATATGAGTCATTTTGTAGCCGGAAGGAGATTCATCCAAATCTTTATCACTTAGGCATCGTAGAAGTGAATAACACCTCACTAAGGGTTTGATCTACCCTCACTATTTTAGGCTTTTCCTTCAACCAGGTGAGAAGACCCATTCTCTGAACTCATGTTGTGAAGGACCTAAAGAGATCCTTCTTTACACAATTTTAATGAGAACCTCAAGGAAATATGATCAATGCAAGACAATCTAACTCTCACGAGTTGTCACACTAGAGAGTGGAGATGTTTCCTCGGATAAAGGTTCATGTTACTAAAGATAGTAACTTAATCCCGATTGTCCATGCATACTTTGGAAATGGAGTTTTTCATTTATGGATATATAGTACAAACAAGGGTAGTTGGTGTAGGTTTCATCATTTGAGAATTTTTGGTGGGAAATTAAGTAGGATAAAGTTGATTATACTAGATCTTTGAGAGCTTTTACAAAAATTGGAAAACTCACAGATAGAATGCTTTAGAACAACCAAGATATTCCTTCAACTGAAGGTGTACATCGATGGAGGCCCAAAGATGCACAAGGGCCACACACTCTTCGATAATTTTAGAACACAAATTCTCATTCTCAAGACTTCAATTAAATGCTAGAAATCCTTGGTTCGTAATGCGCTTAGATACACTCATAAGGCTTACAAACAATCTTTATCAACATAGTGAAAGTAAAGAATTTTAAATTGTTTATTTTAGATACTAGATGAAGGCTCTTCTCATAATGAAATTGCAAATGCCACAATACTAACACATGGATGAGATCTTGTGTGACTCAGAGATTTTAACATAAGATTGCAATAGAACAAGAAAAACTATTTGAAAACATTCTAAAAGAAAAGCGAGATGCAATAATGCACATGATCAACACAGATTCATTCAAGGTTCATCAAATTCATCAGCAGGGGAAAGTTTCCTCAACAATCTCAGAGCCTGTCAATGGTTGTACACTTGCAACCACCTTGACGTGATCAAATTCAAATACATAGTAAAATGAATTGGTCTCTCGGATGGCCTCTCAAGGAAAATGGTTTCCTCTCAAACTTTCTTAGAAAAGTTAACCTCCCAACCCTATGAAAGAGTGTTCTCATTGCATTTATACATTTCACTTTCTCACTCATGCCAAATTTTCCCTCCCAAAAGAATAATATTCAAGGAATCCTTCGTTTACAAGTTTAATCCAAAATGTCATGTTTAACAAATTTACACCCAAAGCTACTAGGTGAATAGATCATGAACAGGTCACATTTCTCGGACCCTCAACTATGACTGGAATGCCATATCATATTTTTGGCAAGTATTCTTAATCATTATTTTATTCTGTGTCAAAGAAATCCCCTTTTTAATAATTCATAGGTGCCTACATATGGCTGGATCTGACAAGTAATCTTTTTCTCCTTTTATAAAACATATTGAGAAATGAGCATGGATACTTGCATTCGTGCCTCTCGGAAAAGAGTTTCTTCACGTGCATAATTACATATACTGCTGCGCTTGCGAGCTTGAGTCGGCCAAGTACAAATAGGAACTAGTGGAAACCTCCACATGTTTCCTTGGCACAAATGCAAAAGTGAAGTCCAGGGGCAGGTTCCCAAATGAGCGCAGGCCCTCCACTTGTTTCAGAACCCTAGAGAGTTGCACCGATTGCTGAAACATCAAAGTATGGGAAGGTCTAGTGAAGCTTCCATGTGTCTGCTTTGGTGTAACTTCAAAAATGAAGTCTAGAGGTGAGACCTCAAACAAGTGAAACTCTCCACATGCCCCGGCCCATGAATGTTTCTTCACCTTTGAAAAATTATCAATATAAATAAGATCTGTGGAAGTCTCCACGTGTCTCTTAAGTGAACTTTTGATATTGTTTTCACCCTCAAATTTCCCTCCATTTTCCAAGTCTAAAAATGTTAAATTTTGAGTTGGTGCCTTTGAAGTATGCTTGAAAGAGGTATTTTTGAATCTAGGACTAACCAAGGACTTGAAGACTTTTGAAAACTCATTCATCAGATGGGAAATCTCTTCCCCTTTCCAAAAATTTGAAGAAGTCCTCCTAACTCCTTGTATTTTGCAAGTTATGGCTCGGCAGACCTATGTGGTTAAATTTTCCCTTGGCGGGTTGGCGGACCTATGGAGTTCCTTGTGATTTTTGCACTTTTTCACCAAAAGGGGTAAGTTAGCAAAAGTGACCCACAAGCCCACATGGAGAAATGGAGAGATAAGTCCCACATTGGCCGACAGACTAAGTTTTTGGGATTTGAAGGAATCATCCAATCAGAGACTGCCATGTGTCCTCGAGGCAGTGGAGCCGGTGGAAGAATTTTTGTTTTGAACCCTTTGTCAAAAAAGGGTTAAAGGTTCAAGTTTTTCCACCCTCCCTTTGGGCCCACAACAAAGCAGAAGTAGCCACGTGTCATCGAGGTAGCAGACCCGCAGACCCGTGGAGGAAAATCAAATTTTGTGCCAAAAGTTCAAAATGTTGCAAATTGAGCCCCGCCCCCTTATCCAATCAGAAGGTGACACATGTCCTAGTCAAATCGGGAGGGCGGACCTGCAGAGAAATTTGAGATTTTGAACTTCTCACCAAAAGGGCTCAAATGGTTGTTTTTGGACCGTGTTTCCTCATCTAATTAAAAGTGACACGTGTTCAACCTTTGGCAAAATGCGGAGGGTGGAGGAAATCAAGAAATTGTGCCTTTTCTCCCAAATGTTGGGAAACGTATTTTTTCCACTTGGCTCATCATTTCTCTAATTTTGACACGTGTAGGGTCCCGATTTTGAGGTAAAAAGAGGGAAAATGGTTTATTTACATTTGCATCTGATCTTTTTATCACCATTTTTTGCTCGAGCTCTGCAATGGATGAATGTGGATCATTTTTGTCCTTCCTTCTCTGTTCATGGTCACTTTTTGTGGAAATGCATTTTGGGTCTGTTTTGGAACAAAATCGATGATTTTCACAGGGAATATGATTGATTTTCGAAGAGATAGGGTAATCAGGCATTTGTGAATGAAAAAGGAGAAATGTGCCAACTGGGCACTCAAATGTTTTGGAGGTAGTTACAAAGGTGAAATGATGAGGGAAAATGGATAAGGAAACTGCCATTCATCTCTGCCCAAAAGAAATCACGTTTGAAATGATGAATTTCAACCTTTTAGGGCATCTGCATTTTCCATGAGTGCATTCTTGTTTCCTGTATCTTTCCAAATGAATCTCCAACAAATTTGATCCCATTGGGATATTCTTTCCTTGGAGGAAAAGAAAAGATGAAATAGGATTGTTATAAAAACATGCTTTGCCATTGTATACGGGTTCTGGCATTTTTGAAAGATTGTAAAAAACTAAAATTGCTCAATAAAAAGTTTTTTTCTTATCTTCCTTTGCTATTTTCTTTCACTTCTGGCTCTTAATTAGTGAATTTTTCATCTCTACATGCAAAGAAATTTTTTGCTCTTGTGTATATGATCTCTGGAACTTTGTGTCTGAAGATTGATACGTATTGTGAAGGTGAATGATCCCATTCTAGCATTTTTCTATTTCAATACAAGTAAGGTTATACTCTGAAATCTATATATCCAAAAAGTATTGTTGTTCTTCCCCCTCCTTTCCATCTTCTCCATTCTTTTGAGCCCTTTGTATTGATGACATTTTGGTATGAAATCTCTTAAAGTATCAGGAATCCACATGATGAAAGTTGTGTATATGTATATAAGTCTTTACTACTTTCAATAAGGGAACCTCTCCCATTAAAGAGGAGGGACTTGTTGTCCCCTGACTGTGGTTTCACCCAAAGTGCAAATCTGAAACCCAACAGTTTTTGTGACTCTACTGGGAATCCATTGTGAAGGATTTCTAGTTTTGAAGAATTACTTCTTGATCATCTTTGATCTGGTGACTCCAAGATACACTAGGGGTAGGAGAACCCTTGGGGAAGAAGATCCTCATTTCCAGCTATTGGAAAACCAAGGTTTCTCTCTTCCTTCATCAACAAGAAAATAAGAGGAGAAATATCTACAAGCACTCCTCCTGATAGAGATAAAACTTTTGGGAGTGATAGTCCTCAAAATCATATCAGTCCCAATCTACATGCTCTGATCCTTGCTGGTGTTGTTGTTCCTCTCCAAACAATATTTCCAAGAATGGCAGCTCCTCTACCTTGGGGCCAAAGGGTTGGGCCTCTTGCTCTTCCCCAACCATTGCATGAATTGCCTAGAGGCAATAGAAATAATTTTCCCAAATTCAGAGGTGATGGGAAAGTTCATCCAGATGAACATATATCAGCCTTCATTGTTGCTTGTGGTGTTCTTGGCATGGAACATGAGGATGTATCTATTAGAATTTTTGTGGAGACATTGCAAGATAATGTTGTTGATTGTTAGATGTATCACCAATTAAAACATCACAAAACCAGATTTGAGCAACACTTTAAACCAACTGAAGATGTGCATGCCCTCTTGGCTCAGATTTCCCAAATCAAGAAAGAGCTCATGAGCCTATGAGGGAGTTTATAGCTAAATTCAATAGGCTGATCAACAAGATCCCACTAGCTACACATCCTGTAGATCAGATTCAGAAGTGTTTCTTCCTTAATGCTCAACTACCTGAAGTGAGCTATGCACTTAGGAGAGCTAATCTTTCCACTTTGGATGTTGATCAGAGGTTGGTTGTTAGTGTAGAAGATGATCTGATAATGTCTTGGAAAGATGAGGAGAGAATCCTCTAAATCCAAAGCATCTTCTTCTTCCACATCTTCTCCTAGAGTTAATGTAGATCAATTAGTCTAGAAGCTTGCTAATGATTTGATTTCTCTCAAGAAATAGCTAGCTCAACGCATGCTCCTTATCAGGATGTGCCTAGAAGGAATTTCCAGCCTAGAAATCGGTTGACCTCTCCTCAAACCAGATTAGCAATTGAAGGTCCACCAATCAAGGCTCCAGTCAATGCCACATGGAGCTTGATGATGAAGAGTTGATCTTGATGATGAAGAGGAAGTTGATGAAGAATTGGAAGAGTTGAGTGGATCCCATGTCCATTTTCTCACTACTGAAGGTATAGATGAAGAAGATGATTATGAGGAAAGAATTGTAGAGATGAGAAATGAATCTTATGTTGTCATGACTCGTGAGAAAACGAGCAAGAAAGAAAAGGTAGTGCAGCCTGCTAAAAGATCTAAGGATCCTCCTACAACCATTCTAGTGATTGCAAGGAGGGGAGATCCTATTCCAACTTCTTCCATGCAAAAGGTAGGCTCTGTTGTTCCTTCTTCTTCTGCTCCTACTCCTAAAACTTCTTGTCATCCTAGTGATAGAGTTGATAGATCAAAAGTCCCATCTACTACTATTAATAATGCTGCATCTACCTCTAGCTCATTTGATATTATTGACCATCTCAAGAAAACTAAGATTCAGATCTCAGAGGCTGAATTCTACCAAACTCATCCCAAGGCATTTGCTAAGATGGTAGACTTTGTGAATTCTAAATCTAAACCTTCACCCCATGGTTCTAAGGGCCTCTTGCCAACTCCTTCTCCTTCATCTCAACCCAGCCTTGTAGTAGCAGTTACTTCATCTGAGGAGAAGATCAAACCATTTTATGTTACCCTCCTCATAGCTGGTCATAAACTCAACAATTGTGTCATTGATTCCAGTGCTTTAGACAATGTGATGCCCACCAAGGTAGCTCATGCCCTAGGCCTGACCCTAACCCACACTTTTGGCTCATGTTATTCAATGGAAAGTAGAGAAGTACCGTTGGTTGGTAGAATCAAGGATGCACAAGTTGCATTTGCTGCTATGCTAGAGAAAAGAGTTTTAGCAACCATCTTGGTAGCTGATATACCTCCTTCTTATGGCATGCTATTGAGTAGAAAATTTTTCAAGGATGTTGGAGGAGAGATCATGATGGACTAGGTCACATGCCCTCATTCCAGTGAATGGGAAGATGAAGAAGCTATTTCCTAAAAAGCAAACTGAATATATTGTGCAAAAGATGGATGATCCAAAAGCACAAATACTTTATGAAGACAGAGGTCATGGAAATTACATGGTCATGTCACAAGATGAGGTAAAGCATCCCAAGGAAGTACTTCTTGATCCCAATGGCATTTGGATTTTAGAGTTTGATGGGAGCTGCTCCTCAGCTGGTTCTGGAGCTGGTGTAGTGCTCATTTCTCCTGAAGGGAAGCTTCATCCTTCCTCTTTCAAGCTCCAATTCAAAAACACAAACAACACAACAGAGTATGAAGCTCTCTTTCTCGGTCTTAACTTGGCAAAGGAAATGGGAATTAAGAATCTCCTTGCTCGTGGTGATGCAGAGCTGATTGTAAAGCAGGTTAGAGATATTTTCCAAGTAAAAAATAGAAGGCTAAAACATTACAGAAATCTGATTTGGGATTCAATTGAGTTCCTTGATGCCTTCTCCATTGAAGCCATGCCAAGAGAAAGAAACATGAGGGCTGATTCATTGGCTGTCTTGGGGTCTCTATTAATTCCTCATCCGGATTTCTCCCAAGAGAAGTTCACCATTGAGATGATTCATAGGCCTAGTGTGCCAGACAATGCAAATAATTGGCAAGTCTTCAATGATGATCAACATCTACTATCCTTCCTGGAGCTTAGAGATAATTTTGATCAGTTGTACTTTGAAGGGAGTGAAAATCTGCCTAGGGAGTGTGTGCCTCCAAATGAAGAAGGTAGCAAAGAAGAAGAAATAGATCATGACGATTGTTTAAAGCTGAAAGGTAATAAGATACCTAAGGGGTTAGTGAGTTTGGAGGAGCTATTTGATAAGCATGATGGGTATGTTAAGCCCAAAACTTCCAAAGGAGCCCAATAGTCAGCTGAGTATGAGAAGATAAACATTGGAAGTTCTCATGAACCCAAGCTAGTGAACATTGGGAAGTGTTGCACACAAGAAGAGAAGAAGAAGGCTGCAAATTTGTTGAAGAGGTATATTGATGTCCTTGCTTATTCCTATGATGATCTTAAGGCCTTCCAACCAAAGGAAATGTAGCATTTCATTCCTCTCAAACCTAGGATCAAGCCCTTCAGGAAGAAGCAGAGGCAATATAATCCTAAGATTGTTGATACAATCTTCCAAGAAATTCAGAAATTATTGAAAGCAAAGATCATTTTTCCTATTCACCATTCAACGTGGATTGCTAATATTGTGTCGGTTAGAAAGAAGAATGGTGAGATCCGGATTTGTGTTGATTTTAGGAACTTGAATCAAGCATCTTTGAAGGAAAATTATCCTCTTCCGCCATGGATCAAGTGTTGCAAGCCGTTATAGGTTCAGAGATGTTATCCATGCTTGATGGGTTCTCAGGTTATAATCAGGTCGAAGTAAATGTTGTTGATCAACATAAGACCGCCTTCACCACTCCTTGGGGCACCTTCACTTATAAGAGAATTCCATTTGGCCTCATCAATGCTGGTGCTACTTTTCAGAGGGCTATGGACCTAGCCTTTGGCAGCCTCAAGGGAAAGTGCATAGTTGTTTACCTTGATGATCTGACTGTGTTTTTGAAAATCAGAACTGATCATTTCAAACACCTTGAAATAGTCCTCCAAAGGTGTAGAGAGCATGGCATCTCCTTGAATCCAAAGAAATCAGTCTTTTGTGTCACTGAAGGCAAAATTTTGGGACACATTGTCTCTAAGGACGGGATCAAGATTGATCTAGAGAGAGTTCAGGAAATTCAGCAGATCCCTCTTCTAACCAGCAAGAAAGGTGTGCATTCTTTCTTCAGAAAAATCAACTTCCTAAGGAGGTTCATACCTGATTTTATAGAGCTTACTTTGAGCATTGCTCACATGATGAAGGGGAAGCAGACATTTGGCTGGTCCTCTGAAGGAAAAGTTGCATTTGAAGGCATCAAGAGAGCTATAGCAAAGACTCCAATCTTGGCATGCCCAAATTTTGGTAAGGACTTTATTATTTATTGCTATGCCACCAAATACACTCTTGCTGTTGTGTTAACCCAAGAAAATAATGAAGGTCATGAGCTCCCCATAGCATTCATGAGTTATATTTTGAAATCCCATGAGATGAAGTACACCATGATGGAGAAACATGCTTTTGCAGTGGTTAAGGTGGTGAAACAGTTTCGTTTTTATATCCTCAACTCCCATGCTATTGTTCTTGTGCACTACAACTGTTAAATCCATTCTAACACAACAAGAATTTGGAACCAAAAGAGGTAATTGGGTAGCCAAAGTTTAGGAGTATGACTTGACATCAAACCCACCAAGTTGGTCAGAGGAAAGGGCTTATGTGAGCTCATTGCCGAAGGAGCTGATGCTAAATTGCTAGAGGAAGAAGTTGATATGCCTACTGTTCTTTTCCTCAGCTTAACTGATGAATGGTATGCTGACATTGCATACTTTCTCACTTATGGGGAATGCCCATCCCATTTGACTGCCAAGGAGAAAAGAACCATCAAATTGAGATCTGCTCAATATGTATTGTGGGAAAATGCATTGTTCAAATGTGGCATTGATGGAAGGTTTTTGAAATGCATTGACAAGGAGCAGCAAAAGAGATTATTCTCAGCTTTCCATGATCAGGCCTGTGGGGGTCATTTCTCTTCTATTGTAATAGCTCACAAAATCCTATGTGCTGGGTATTATTGGCCCACATTATTCAGAGATGCATCTGAGTGGGTAAGTAAATGTGAAGCATGCCAAACCTTTGTTGGCAGACCCAAATTGGCTGCTCTACCTCTCAAACTAGTAGTGATTGAAGAGCCTTTTCAACAATGGGGTTTAGACTTTATTGGCACACTCAATCCACCCTCAAGTGCTGGACACACTCATGTTTTGACTGCCACTGACTATTTCACCAAGTGGGTGGAAGCCATTCCAGTCAAAAGTACTACTTCGGAGGTTGTTTGCAATTTCATCAAGGAGAATATCTTAATAAGGTTTGGGATACCAAACAAGATTGTCACTGACAATGCTTCAAACTTCTCCTCTGCTGAAATGACTAATTTTTGCTATGGCTATGGAATTTCCCTTACACACTCTTTAGATTATTATCCCCAAGGGAATGGGCAAGCTGAATCAATGAACAAGAACTTAGTCACAATTTTCTGGAAGCTTGTAAATGACTCTTAGAGGAATTGGCATAAGAAACTGTATGATGCTTTATGGGCTGATAGAATTACACCTAAGAGAGCCATTGGAATGTCTCCTTTTCAAGTGGTATATGGAGTTGATGCTCACCGTGATTAATGTTGGAACTGCCAGCCTTGCACTTGATGAAGGCCATTGAAGATGCCAATTTTTCTAGCTCATTGGACAAAAGGATTATGTACCTTCAGAGGCTGAATGAAGATAGATTACTAGGTGGTTGATAGGATATCAACTCACCAACTCAAGGTAAAAGCTCTATTTGACAAGAAGGCTAAGTCTAGAACTTTTCAAGTGGGAGATGTTGTTCTTCTTTGGGACAAAAGGCATGAACCAAGGGGCAGCCATGGTAAGTTTGATTCTCTTTGGTTGGGCCCATTCAAAATCAGACATCTTGCCAGTGAGAATTCTTTCTACTTGGATTACTTGGATGGTTCTTCTCTCCCACTTCCTTATAGTGGGAAACACTTGAAATTATTCAAATCCTAGTGACTTGGGAGTCATTTGTATATTTTGTACAACTTTCCCTTTGGTTTGTTTTCCTTTGGTTTTTGTCTTGTTTCTTTTCCCGCTTGGTGTGTGCTCCCCTTCTGTTTTGAGCTTGTTTTTGACTCCATTTCCCAATGGATAAAGCACTGGTCTTATTTTCCCAAAGTTTTCTAAGGTTCTTGATCTTTCCTTGTATTTCATGCCAAGCCAAGTCATCCCCAGAAGGAGCCAGTTGTTGTCACCCTCAAATTTCCCTCCATTTTCCAAGTCTAAAAATGTTAAATTTTGAGTTGGTGCCTTTGAAGTATGCTTGAAAGAGGTATTTTTAATCTAGGATTAACCAAGGACTTGAAGACTTTGGATAAATCATTCATCATATGAGAAATTTCTTCCCCTTTCCAAAAATTTGAAGAAGTCCTCCTAACTCCTTGTATTTTGTAAGTTATGGCTCGGCGGACCTATGTGGTTAAATTTTCCTTTTGGTGGGTTAGTAGACCTACAAAGTTCCTTGTGATTTTTGCACTTTTTGCCAAAAGGGGTAAGTTAGAAAAAGAAACCCATAAGCCTACATGGAGAAAAGGAGAGATAAATCCCGCATTGGCCGGCCGTGACTAAATTTTTGGGATTTGAAGGAATCATCGAATTAACGACCACCACGTGTCCTCGGGTAGTGAGCCGGTAGAAGAATTTTTGTTTTGAACCCTTTGTCAAAAAAGGGTTAAAGGTTCAAGTTTTTCCACCCTCCCTTTAGGCCCGCAACCAAGCAGAAGTAACCATGTGTCATTGAGGTAGGGTACCACGGATCCGCAGAGGAAAATCAATTTTTGTGCCAAAATTTCAAAATGTTGCAAATTGAGCCCCACCCCTTATCCAATCAGAAGGTGACATGTGTCCTAGTCAAATCAAGAGGGTAGACCTACAAAGAAATTTGAGATTTTGAACTTCTCGCCAAAAGGGCTCAAATGGTTGTTTTTGGACCGTGTTTCCTCATCCAATTACAAGGCGACACATGTGTAGCCTTTGGTGGAATTGTGGAGGGACAAAGGAAATCGAGAATTGTGCCTTTTCTCCCAAATGTTGGGAAACGTATTTTTTCCACCTGGCTCATCATTTCTCTAATTCTGACATGTGTAGGGTCCTGATTTTGAGGTAAAAAAGAGGGAAAATGGTTTATTTACATCTGCATCTGATCTTTTTATCACCATTTTTTGCTCAAGCTCTGCAATGGATGAATGTGGATCATTTTTGTCCTTCTCTATTCATGGTCACTTTTTGTGGAAATGCATTTTGGGTCTATTTTGGAACAAAATCAACAATTTTCACAGGAATATGATTGATTTTCGAAGAGATAGGGTAATCAAGCATTTACAAATGAAAAAGGAGAAATGTGCCAACTAGGCACTCAAACATTTTGGAGGTAGTTACAAAGGTAAAATGATGAGGGAAAATGGATAAGGAAACCACCATTCATCTCTTCCCAAAACAAATCACGTTTGAAATGATGAATTTCAACCTTTTAGGGCATCTGCATTTTCCATGAGTGCATTCTTGTTTCATGTCTCTTTCCAAACAAACCTCCAAAAAATTTGATCCCATTGGGATATTATTTCCTTGGAGGCAAAGCAAAGATGAAATAGGATTGTTATAAAAACATGCTTTGCCATTATATACGGGTTCTGGCATTTTTGAAAGATTGTAAAAAACTAAAATTACTCAATACAGAAGTCTTTTTCTTATCTTCCTCTACTATTTTCTTTCACTTCGGCTCCTAATTAGTGAATTGTTCATCTCTGCATGTAAGAAACTTTGTGCTCTTGTGTATATGATCTCTAGAACTTTGTGTCTGAATATTGATATGTATTGTGAAGGTGAATGATCCCATTTTGCATTTTTCTATTTCAATACAAGTAAGGTTATACTCTGAAATATATATTTCCAGAAAGTATTGTTGTTCTTCCCCCCTTTCCATCTTCTCCATTCTTCTGATCCCTTTGTATTGATGAAATTTTGGTATGAAATCTCTTAAAGTATCAGGAATCCACATGATGAAAGTTGTGTATATGTATATAAGTCTTTATTGCTTTCAATAAGGGAACCTCTCCCATTAAAGAGGAGGGACTTGTTATCCCCTGACTGTGGTTTCACCCAAAAGTGCTATCTCAAACCCAAAATATATGCTTCCTAAAAGTGGAGACCCCAAACATGCTTGGGCTCACCACATGTCTTAGCTCGATAAAGTTGTTAAAAGTGTTTAAGGACTAGCAAAAGGTGCCACGTGCCTAGGGTTTGAGAAAGTGTCCTCATCCGTTGAAAAGTATATGTATGGGCAAGGCCAGGGAAAACCTCCATGCATCTCCTCGATGCTCTTTCCAAAGTAAAAATGAGGGTAGGTCACCAAATGCAGACACAGGACCTCCACGTGTCTAAACATGACAGAGTTACATTTTTCACTTGAAAAATTTAGGTATGGGTAGAGCCAATGAGAATCCACCACGTGTACCTTTGGTGCTCTTTTGGTATGAGGCTCAAAATAAGGACTCAAAAAATTATGGGCCTTCCATGTGTCTAGGGTCCAAAAATGTTTCACCAGCCATATTGAGAAGTCTAAGCAAGGGCAGAACTAGTGGAAACCACCACATTTCCCTTTGGTGCAAATCTAA
Source organism: Taxus wallichiana var. yunnanensis (assembly GCA_018340775.1). Taxonomy (NCBI): domain Eukaryota; kingdom Viridiplantae; phylum Streptophyta; class Pinopsida; order Cupressales; family Taxaceae; genus Taxus; species Taxus wallichiana. The sequence goes on along the minus strand of CM031243.1, from coordinate 781,076,353 downwards.
AAGTAAGACCTGTAAGTAGATCCTCAAAATAAGTGCAATCCCTCCACATGTCTAGAACTTGACATAGTTGTGTCTTCTACTAAAAAGTTGAAGTATGGGTAGAGCCAATGGAAACGTCCACGTGTCCCTTTGGTGCTCTTTTTGGTATGAGCCTCAAAACAACGACTCCCAATCAAGTGCGGGCCTTCCACATGTCTTGGATATAAAAAGTTACAACGGACACTTGAAAAGTCTAAGTATAAAGAGGAGCCATCAGAATCCTCCACGTGTCTCCTTGGCACAAATCCAAAGGTAGGACCCAGAGGTGGATCCTTAAGTAAGCGCAGGCCCTCCATGTGTCCAAAACCCAATAGAAATGCATCCGCCACTAAATAATTCTAAGTATGGAACAATGAATGAAAACCTCCACGTGTCTCTCTCTACGCTCTTTCAAAAGTAAATTTCATGGGAATGTCCCCAAATTGGCATAGGCCCTTCAAATGTGTCGGGCCTAAGAAATTCACTTTGGCCATTTGAGAAGTCTCAGTATAAAGAGGAGGTAGCGCAAGCCTCCACGTGTCTCCTTGGCACAACTCTAAAGGTATGACCTAGAGGTAGATCCTCAAATGAGCAAAGGCCCTCCACATGTTCTCTTGCGGGTCTTAGTGATTTACCTTATCATTTCATGCATTTTGCCATACTAAATTGAAATATACCTACCATGTTGTATCCAATTAGAAAAGACCACGTGTTCATGAATATTGGGATAGGGTTTATAGAGGAAGGACAATTGTGGAAGATGCCCAACAAAAAAAAATTTTCCTGTGGAGAGAATAATTTAAATAATACCAAGACCCAATGTTATTCATGACCCAAGGAATGGACTGACAACATCAACCAAATGAGGGAGAAATATTTCATGCATCCATATAGGGAGACAAAAAATACATCTTAACCATGTGGATTGAGAAATTTTGGACAAAGAGGGCGAGATTAAATTGAGTACCAACATCGGCTCCAACTCGGGGATGGGCACTCCCTACAAGTGCCGCAAGAACAATAGACCAGACCATGTGCCAAAAAATTCATTGGGCAATAGATTCAAGAACAAACTTATAAAGTATAAAAGCAACAACCAATCCCCCAAGAATGAACCGAGAAACCAAAAAAACTTCTCACCGGGGACCGGGAGAAACCAAATGTAAAAAAATGTGAAAAAAACACAAAAAAAAAGACTATACAATGTAAATTGATCCATGTCTTGATTCTGACAAATCATTTAAGGAAATGTTTCAAGTTCCTACCATTAATAGACACCTCAAGCAATTCCCCATCCAAGTCTTTTACGAAAAAGTGCTTACCAATCCGAATGTCAATAGAATAAGGGTCCATCCATAATGCATCGAAATTTCCATGTTTTCCCTTATCCTCATGTCTAGTATCCCATAGTAGCACTAGATCTCCCACACTAAAAGATCTTGGATTCACCTTTTTATCAAATAGTTTCTTCAATTTCTCCCTAACATCATGTGTCTTTGTGGGATTCTCTTCTCTCTTCATCTAATTTAATAATTTGATTAATACGAGCATCATAAGGATTGACCTCTTGGTCCTCTAATTGTTGGATAAATTGGTAAGAAGAAAATTACATATGTAGGGGAAGTAGAGCTTGAGTTCCATACACCAACTCAAATGGGCTCTTTCCAGTAGCTCTTTTAACAAGTGATTCTATCAGCCCAAACAACAAACTTCAACTACTCACCCCACTTCCATTTGTTTAATTCCAAGGTCCTTTTGATTATCTTCAACAAATTCTTGTTGTTTGATTCTACTTGTCCATTACCTTGGGGATTATAATTTGAAGCATATGCTAAATTGATCCCATATTCATGACACATGGATACCAAAGGTTTGGCTCAAAACTCATAGCATTTTTAGAAACTATCTTAGTAGGCACTCTAAACCTAAATTATATGATTAAGAATGAAGTCCATAACAATTTGGTGGGTATCTTTCTTGGTAGGGATTACCTCCACCCACTTTGTGAAGTAATCAGTGGCCACTAATATCCACTTGTGGCCTACACTTGAAGAATCTGAAATCTCACAAATGAAGTCCATTCCCCACTACTTATATTTGGCTTCATTGATATGGGTTGCAAAGGGAGGGAGCCTAAAGCTTTCAATATTCCTAAAAATTGTTGACAACTCTCACACTTTCTTACCATTAGAGCAAAGTATCTTTAAAAAGAGTTGGCCACTAGAACCATCCCTTAATGTCTTATGGGTAATGACTCTTCAAGTAAAAAATCCCTCCACAAACTCCTCCATGAAAATCAACAATTAATTTTAGGGCTTCATCCTCAGTGATACATCTGAAAAGAAATCCTTATGGTTCTTCCAAGCTAACCCATAATCAGTGATGATGTAATTCCTGAAGGTTAACTTAAGTGCTCTCTTTTTATTCTTGCTCAAATACTAAGGGAACTGTAAATGTTTGAGGTAAAAATGAATATCCTTGTACCATTAAGAATTTTTCAATTTCATGAATATTCAATATTTCTTCTTCAACCTCATTTATCTCAATTGTTTGCAGGTTGCTTTCTATCATTAGCTTTTCTAGGCCCAGACCTATGACTAATTTTGTAGTTTGGATGTCCATGTCATATTCTTGCAATTTTTTTACCCATCGACATCTCCTACTTGAAGTGTCCATTTTTGATAGGATATCTTTAACCATGGTATGGGGAACATAGGCTATAACTTTAGAACTTAAAATATATGGCCTGAAGATTTTTGTGGCTTTCACTAAAGAAAAGGCTTATTTCTCCATGATATTATACTTCAGCTATGCCCCTTGTAATGCTTTACTAAAGAAAGCAATTGTCATTTTCAACTCCTTCATCATCCTTTTGCAATAACACAAATGCAATAGTATTCTATGAAGAAAAGAAAACATTTGCAAGGCCTTTTAGTCAGAGAGCTAAAATAGGGCATTCTTCAATTCTTCTTTGATCCTAGAAAAGTCTTGAATAATTGCTTCCTCCCATCTGATATTCTAATCCTTCTTCAACATACTAGTGATTGGGATACTCAATTACAAAGGTAGAGATAAATCTCCTAATAAAATTTATTTTCCAAAAAGGACTAAATTCCCTTTTTTGTTCTTGGAATAAGAACTTTGCTAATGGCTTCACTCTCTTAATATCGATCATGAACCCTTCTTTTGAAACTATATGTCAAAGAAACTTTTCCTTTTGAACCCCAAAATGGAACTTCTTGGGATTAAGTGATACCATACTCCATGCATCTTAATAACATCTTTTCTAAATGTTATAAGTGATCACTCCTTTTTCTTGAAAAGATTGTGACATCATCCTGATACACAACAATGAAGTCATTTTTACATTTTGGGAATGCTACATCCATTGCTCTTTGAAACATGGCTCCAACATTCATCAAGATAAATGGAATTATGACATACACATAGGTTCCCCATGGGGTGGTAAAAGTGGTTTTGATTCATTTTGACTGCTTCACAACCACTTGTTTATACCCAGAAAAACCATCCAAAGTGGATAACAAATTTGAACCTGTAACCAATTGCAACATTTTTTCCATATTTGGCAGGGGATAGTTGTCTTTAATTGATCCCTTATTTAAGTTTCTGAAGTCAACATGCAATATTATATCCCCATTTTTTTTCAATAGTACTGGGTTTGCTACCCATGAGGAGTATCTTGTAGGATGTATAATTCCTCCATACCTTAATGTTTTCAACTCTTATAGCATTTTTGAGGAAAGGAGGGGATTAATTGGTCTTTTTTTCTACCTAAATGGCTTGGCATTGGCTTCCAGGGGTATTTCATGCTAAAAGAGATCCTCCCTATATGCCTTCAATTCTGAATACAACCAAGCCAAGCAACCTGTAATTTTTAGCAATTGGACATATGAATACTTTTATTCTCTATTCAAGTTGCTGCCTAGCCAAATTCTCTTAGGTTTATCCTCTATGCCCAGGTTATATTCTTCAACATCCCTCGAGGCTGACATGTGTCTATTAATAATGCAATCAACATTATCAAAATTTGATTCTAGTGCAACCAAACCTCTAGGGAATAGTATTGGTTTTCAATTGGATAATGTTTTTACCAAACAGGGTCTCTTTTCCATCATTTACACAAACCATTAGTTCCCAATCCATACTTTGATTGGAAAATTCCCCTTTATTCTATGTAGAAACCTTTGGACCTGAGCATCATCTTCAAACACCTGCCAATGCTTGATATTGTCAGGGATAAATGGTCTAGGTCAATATTTTAATATCATATTCACAATAGGAGACATTGTACAATTCTCAAACCTAGATCCTAATAATGCCAATTTTTCTACTACAATATTATAGCTCCTATCATGATGTATTATATTGAAAGAATCAAACATTTCAATGAAGTCCCAAACTACATGCTTATATTGCTTCATTCTTTGACTCTTTGTAGCATACAACTTTCTGACTTGTTTGACTATCACCTCCAAATGCCCTTTAATAATAATATCCTTGACACCATATTTCCATGCAATCCTTAGACCCAAGAGCAGTGCTTCATACTCAAAAATATTTTTTGTGCACTCAAAATTGAGTTTAAAAGAAAAGTTAAACTCCTCTTGGCTTGGAGATATCAAGACAACACCAATGCCATTACCAAATCTAGAACAAGCCCCATCAAACATCAAGGGTCCAAGGAGAACCAACCTACTCAGGATACTTACACTCATCAATTTTATGCTCCTTACAATCAACATAGCCCACAAAATTACCAACATCGACATCTATGTACAATACTTCATAAGAAGCATTGTTAGGGTCCTCAATGAGATGTAACATTTTCTTCTCACCATATAACTTCACAAGGCTTCCCTCAATTGGTATGGTTGCATAAGACATGTCCATTTTCACACTTCCACCCACACTAGCTGCCCACTTTCTAGATAATAACATCCCCCATTTGGTAGGACAATCCACAATAACCACATTCATGGTTAAGCACTTTCCTGGAAAAGTTTCTAGTTGCACTACTAATCCTTTGACATATCCAATTACTAGCACTTCTCTTGAATCCATGGCAGTACATTTCCAAAAATTTGTTGTTACCTTGATATTTAACTCATTCATGACCTCAAGAGGCATTACATTACATGAGGCTCCTGAATCAAACATGTAATTATGTACCAACCTATCTTTAATAATCAAAGTGGTAAAAAATGGATCCACATTAAGTGAGATTCAACCATAGAAGTTCCCAAATATACCTCAGATGATTCACCTAGTTCCTCCAATGCTTGTGGTATTTTTGATTCTGCAATAATAGGAGGAACCTCTATATTATTAACACTTTTTCCTGAGTAATATTTTCTTCCTTAAATCCCAAATATTCAATGCCCTTTTCCTATGCTCAGGGATTCTAAGTAATTCAACAATAGGAATAGTAACCTTGATTTGACTCAAGATTTGGGCTATGTCACAAGGAACATATTTGGGTAGGGTAGTGTTAGAAGGAGATTCACAACTTCATCTGATAATATGGGAGTCTTCAAAATCTAGGGCATTAGTAGAGCACATGTTTTATTTTGGGTAGTTAGGCCTTTGCCATATGTATCTTTCTTAGGGGTTTCCTTTGGGATATTGGTAAGAACTAGAACTTTTGTCTTGTTTTGGCCCTCCCCTTTTTCTAACCTTACTTCTGGTGTTATATTCTTTCTCCTAAGAAACTATTGCATTCATCAATAGTTTCATGTCCTCTTCGAGAGGGGATCCTTCCATCATAATTTTTAATCATCAAATCCCTTAAGTATTCAAAATCATGATTGGGAAGATCAAATGCTTATACCATATCAATTTCAAAAGAATTAATGGGAGGAAGAGGCAATACCCAGTGGACATAATCCCAAAAGTCTTCAATAGTTCTTGCACTTATCAATTCAGTTGAGGTTTCCCCTACTGCGAGTTCACATGGCTCTCCATCATGCACACATCATCATACGTCTCATTATCATTTACTTCCTCAACCTCTAATCTACATCACATGGGGAGTGTGGTAAGAAAAACTTATCACACCACTTGATAACATTGGCCTCCTCCACAGTAGCAACTCTTGTAGTCAAAGGATCAGGAACCAATCTATTCTCCCGGGGTTGAGGCTGTCTATTTCCTAACCCCATGGCCCTTTTCCTTAGTCATCTAGTCTATGATCACCTCTGGGGTGATTTCAAAATCTCTCCTGACCTTGTGGCTTATGGTGACCTTGAGAATTCTGTCCTATCCCTTTTTCTGCTCTGACATGTTTATAATATATCTCTTTAATTGCTCCAACCAAAGTTTTTACAACCTCTTCCAGATCCACAACCTTGCTAGAATGATGATTTTCAAGATTGATTAGCTTAACACCTTCTCTCTTAGGAGGCTTTCCAACTACTTTGATGTTATTTTCTATTTGCAAGGCCATGGTGAAATCCTACCTCAATGTTCCCGGGTTCTTATCTCTCAAGTAATAAGTAACCTTTTTATAAAAAGCATCATAATATTTTATCAAACAGACACATCACTTGGCCTTAGGATTACAGGTAGCCTATTCAAGGTCTTATTGAACCGAGTATTGAAATCATGGATAGATTCATTTGGATTTTTCTTAATATTTTCAAATTTAGATAAAAGGAACTTGGGATCTGTCTTATCCCCATATTATAATCTAAAGGCACTTTTCATCTCAGTCCATGAATCTATTGAATTATCTAGTAAAGCCTTGTACCAGTCATGTGCATCCTCCTCAAGAGTATGAATAATAGTTTTATATACACATCTTCAAATTCAATTTCAAAGTCTTCCATCATATTGACAAAAGAGTTTTAAATGTTGGTCACCAGTGATGGCATTATTCCCTTGAAATTTTGGCAACCTATTTCTGACATCTTGTGGCACCATATTAGGATATCCATCCATACCTTTGAAATCTATAGGTCCAAAAGTGTTGAAAAAAAAGAGGTTCTAGGAGGGTTGGGCCATATTTCCTTGAGGCGGTGATCTTATAGGAGAAAAAAATGATAGGGAATGAGGGGTCTTTGGAGCACAGAGTATAGCTTTCAAAATAGATATTCTCTAATGACTCAACTTCTTGGAAAACCCTATCAACCTTGGAAGAAATAGGGAAAACTAAGAGGCACACTTTTCAGACACAAATGATGGCCCCTCTCCAGTTGGAGAACTCAAATTTATATAAAGATTAATTGGTTCAGAATCACCTGAAGACGTATGGTAATATTCAACCATAGATCGATCACCCTTCAGAATGATATCTCCTTTTTTTATTCTTGATCTCCAACAACTTTCCAGACTTGTTTTCCTTCTAATTTTCTTTCCTAGTTCTAGGAATAACTTTCTAGTAGGGTCCTTAATGAAGAAAGATCTTCTTCCCCCATATTTGCACATAGATTAATGAAAATTTCACTTGACACAGGTTAAGACACTGGTAATCATGAAAATTTCAATTCAACATGGAGTCGCCACTAAGGATTTTCACCTTAGTTGTGTAGATGCACTATAAGTAACTTGCCAAGTGTCTATCAATGCTTAATTTCTATAAATCTTAATAGATCCGACCTTCCTTTACCCACATTTATCACTATTGATGTAAATTTAGTGCAATAACCACTAGAAACTAGAAATACTACACAATGAACTTGTAATATTGCAAAATATTACAAATATTTAACAAAGGATGACATTTAAACAACATATTTGTACTTAAATCATGCAAGAATCATTACTAGGGTTGGTATGTGTATGCGCATTTATTCAAATAGTCCCCAAAAATGGTGCCACTTTGGTGTTGGTATCCAAATTGATTCTCCTGTGAGGGTCGAGAAGCATCACGAAACTGACAGGATGCTTAGAGATAGATGAAACCATGATATGAGTCATTTTGTAGTTGGGGAAGGGATTCAACTCTTTATCACTTGGGCATTGGAGAAGTGGATAACACCTCACTGAGGGTTTGATCTACCCTCACTACTTTAGGTTGTGCCTTTAACCAGGGTGAGAGGACTTGTTCTGTAACCCATGTTGGTGAAGGACATCAAGATATCCTTCTTTGCACAATTTTAATGAGAACCTTGAGGAAATATGATCAATGCAACACAATCTAACTCTCACGAGTTGTCACACTAGAGAGTGGAGATGTTTCCTGGACAAAGGTTTGGGTTACTAAAGATAATAATTGAATCCTAATTGTCCCTGCATACTTTGGCAATGGAATTTGTTCATTTGTGGATACATAGTACAAATAGGGGTAGTTCATGTAGGATTTATCATTTGAGAAATTTTTGGTGGGAAGTTAAGCAGATAAAGTTGATTATACTAGATCTTTGAGAGATTTTACAAAAATTGGAAAAATCATAAACAAATGCTTCAGAACAACCAAGATATTCCTTCAACTAGAAGGTGTGCATCAATGGAGGCCCAGAGATGCATGGTTTCACACACTCTTCAAGAATTTCAAAACAAAAAATCATGCTAAAGAATAATTAAATTGCAGAAATCCTAGTTCGTCATGCCTAAGATACACTCATAGGCTTACAAACAATCTTTATCAACATAGTGAAAGTAAAGTGATTTTAAATTGTTTATTTCATTACTAGATGAAGGCTCTTCTCATAATGAAATTTAAATGCCACAATACTAACACATGGATGAGATCTTGTGTGACTCAGAGATATTTTAACATAAGATTGCAATAGGAACAAGAAAAACTATTTGAAAACATTCTAAAAGAAAAGAAGACACAATAATGCACATGATCAACATAGAGTCATTCAAGGTTCATTAGATTCATCAACAGGGAAAGTTTCCTCAACAATCTCAAAGCTTGTCAATGGATGTACACTTGCAACCACCTTGACGCGATCGAATTCAAAGACACAAAATGAAATTGGTCTCTCAGATGGCCTCTCGGGAAAAATGGTTTTCTCTCAAACTTTCTCAAAAAATTTAACCCCGACCTATGCAAAGAGTGTTCTCATTACATTTATACATTTCACTTGCTCACTCATTCAAATTTTCCCCCAAAAGAAGAATATTCGAGGAATCCTTTGTTTGCTACAAGTTTGTTCCAGAAAGTGATGTTTAACAAATTTACACCCAAAGCTGCCAAGTGGATAAATCATGAACTGATCACATTTCTCAGACTCTCAACTATGATTGGGATGCCATATCATAATTTTTTGATAGTATTCTTAATCATTATTTTATTCTATCGTGAAATAAATCCCCTTTTAATAATTCATAGGTGGCTCCATATGGATGGATCTGAAAAGCAATATTTTTCTCCTTTGAGAAAACACCTTGAGAAATGAGTGCCCTAATATGGATACTTGCATTCATGCCTCTTAAAATGATTTCCCTCACATGGATTATTCCACATACCTACACTGTGATAAGTGTCGAGTCGGAAAAGTACAAAGAGGAACTAGAGGAAACCTCCATGTGTTTCCTCGGCGTAACTACAAAGGTGAAGTCTAGGGGTAGGTTCCCAAATGAGCGTGGGCCCTCCACATGTTTCAAAACCCTAGAGAGTTTGCACGATTGCTGATAGATTCAGAGTATGGGAAGGTCCAGAGGAAGGTTCCATGTGTCTCTGTTCATCATAACTTCAAAGATGAAGTCTAGAGGCAGACCTCAAATAAGTGTAATTTCTCCACATGCCTGGGCCCAAGAAATTTGCCTCATCCTTTGAAAAAGTCTCAATATAAAGAAGAGATAGAAAAATCCTCCACATGTCTCTTGAACGCACTTTTGATATGGTGTCGAAACACAAAGACAACAAACAAGCATGGGCTCACCACGTTTCTTAGGTTAGCGAAAAGTTGTTGAAATATTTTAAGGACCAAAGGAAGGTGCCACATGCCAGGGTCTAGAAAGTGTCCTCTTGGCCATTTGTTTAAAAGTATAAGTATGGGAAGGGCCAAAAAAACCTCCACATGTCTCCCCATCACTCTTTCAAAAGTAAAAATCAAGGGCATGTCCCCAAATAGGCGTAGGCCCTCCATGTGTCTAGAACACAATAGAGTTACATCCACCACTAGAAAAAATTAGGTATGGGTAGAGCCAATGGAAATTGCCACATGTCCCTTCAACACTCTTTTGGTATGAGGCTCAAAAGAAGGACTCCCAAATAAGTGCCATACCTTCATGTGTCTAGGGTCCAAAATGTTTCACCGCACTATCCATTTTGAAAGTCTAAACAAGGGTAGAGCCAATGGAAACCACTACATGTTCCTTTGGCACAAATCCAAAAGTAAGACCTAGAAGTGGATCCTCAAATAAGTGCAAGCCCTCCACATGTCCAAAACCTGAAAGAGTTACATCACCACCGAAAAATTTTAAGTATGGGCAAAGCCAACGAGAAACCTCCACATGTCCCTTCAGCGTTCTTTTGGCATGAGGCTCAAAATAAGGACTCCCAAACAAGCGTAGACCTTCCACGTGTCCTGGGTTCGATAAAGTTACACTAGACACTGGAAAAGTCTAGATATAAAGAGGATCAAGTGGAATCCTCCATGTGTCTCCTTGGTGAAACTCCAAAGGTAGGATACTGGTGGATCCTTAAGAAAGTGGAAAACCCTCCACATGTCCGAAATCGACAAAATGCATCCATGTTGAAAATTCTAAGTATGGGAAGAGTGAGTGGAAATATCCACATGTCTCCTAATGCTTTTCTTTCAAAATTAAAATTCAGGGGCATGTCCCCAAATAGGACGGGCCCTTCCAAATGTGTCCTGGCCTAAGAAATTACTTCATCATTTGAGAAGTATCTTAGTATAAATAGGAGCCAGCGAATCCTCCATGTGTCTCCTTGGAACAACTACAAAGGTAGGACCCAGAGGTGGATCCTCAAATGAGCGCAGGCCCTCCACGTGTCCTCTTGCGGGTCTTAGGAATTTACCTTATACTTTCACACCCTTCACCTTCCTACATTTAAATAGACTTCCCATCCTATATCCAATTAGAAAAGACCACATTTCCATGGATGTTGGGATAGGTTTACTGAAGAAAAGCACCATCGTGAAAGATGCCCAACAACAAAAAAATTTCCCGTGAGAAGAATGTAAATAATACCAAGACCCAATGTGATTCATGACCCAAGGAAAGGACTAACAATGAAAAAATGAGGGAGAAAGATTTCACGCATCCATACAGGGAGACATAAAATACATCTTAACCATGCAGATTGAAAATTTTTTGACAAACAGGGCAAGATTAAATTGAGCACTAACACTAGGAACACATTAAAATCTTAAACACTTATCCCAAAAGTTACGGAATTTTTTTTTATGTTAAAAGGTTACAAGGGTATCAACCCCTAGTGTACGTTAAATTATATTTTCACCAATAATCACTACTTTACAAAGGATGGACTAGGTCTAAGTTAAATGATTAAATATTCTTAATTTATCTCTAAGGTCAAATAATTAACATTCCACTAGGAAGGTGCCATAATTTAATTTACTTGGTTAAATGTTTTTCTCCTCCTTAATTAACATTTACACCCTAAAAGATTTACCTTATACTTAGTTACTTTAGTTCCATAATCTTAATAAATTAAATGTCCATTTCATTAATTTTCTATAACATACTAGAAACTAAGTTAATGACCTTGCACACTAAGGTGATTAAATGGCCCCACTTACCCATCTACACATACCTTTAAATTATTTAAAACATCTATAAAATTCATTCCTACCATGCAATTGTAGGGTTGATCCCAACCCTTGGATCAAATCAATTGAGGCCACTAGATCCTAGGGTTCCAAAACTAACCCTAAAAATCCTTATGAATTTCTATTAATTCCTTTTCTTTACCCTAGTCTCCTCATTTGGTCTATTTTCTTTTTTTAATTTGTAGGTTGGAGCAATGGAAGACATGGGAGCAAGGAAGGAAGAAACTATGGAGGAATTTACAAAATCAAGCTTAGTTTAGTCTAGGTTGTAGATTTATCATTGTAATTTATTTCATTCAAGGATTGAAGGGGTTTTCCACTCCAAATCTAGAGTTATTACAAATTTATTTGTATTTTGAGTTCTCTATTTGGGGAAAACCCTACCTCCATTAATATATATGAGATTTAGCACTTTTTAATTATCCATTTGAAGTTTTACTTTCTTGAACAATGAATTTTAACTATCATTTGTTTGCTGGAGGTTTCCTCTTAATTTTTACAAGCTTAAATTTCTATTTAGACCAAGTTAAAATTTACACAAGTGTGGATTTATGTTTTCCGTCGTTAGTGACATAACCACCACCAAAATTAGGTCGCTAGTCGTCCTTGACCTCTGCCTACTACCGGTGACATTTCATGAACCATACCTTGAGCATTGTTCTAAGACCGCTTCCTTCCCTAAGTGAGTAGTGTGGTTATAAGATCACCGCTTCTGCATAGGGTGGAAATCCTTTCCTTAGAAACATAACCTTCAAAACTAAAATATTTCAAAAAAAAAAGACACTAGAGGGTTTTAAAATTCATTCTAACTTAGTTTTATGTGCCTAAAGTTTCCAGTTGTAATATTTAATTCATCTTTTCATTCCATAGTAAAATTATCATTTTAATCATTTCCTATTTCAATAGTAATAACAACAACTACAAGATCACTTTCATTTTGTTCAACAAACTTTCTTTCAAATCCAAAAGTAGAGAAAAAAAACTAAATCTACTTCTAATATTGTTGTTTTTCCTTACTACCAAATGCATTATTTCAACAAAATAATTTACTTAACATTTATACCATCTTTCCATTTCCACTTCAATCATTTGTTCAAATAGCCACTAACAATCTTTGTTGCACATTCAAGGTTTCCAAACATACACTACTAGTATTTTACAATTTCTATATTCTTTCTTTCATTTTCACAATATTATAACTTCAACAATGATAATGAACTTTCTTTTCTCCAATACAACTTATAACTAAACTTTTAAACATGATTTCCATTGATTCATTTCTTTACATACTATGATTTGAGAGAAGAAAATTTACAATTCCTCAATGATCTTCCTTCAAATAATAATCCAACTTACAATGCAAAATTCTTTTTAAAATATATTTTACAAGTCTTCCACCTTAAGTGGGAATAACAAGAAATTTTTCTCATAAGGAAATATTTCTTTTGGACATCAACAAAGGCTCCAAGTTTCACATCACCAACAAGAGCTCCACCATGCTTCACTTGATCAACAATGAAAAAATGGGGGAGAGGAAACACTCTCCACCCAACCAATAATCCAATGAGGAGAAAAGCTAATCCTCCTCATTGGCCCATCCCCAACCAAAATGCAATGAAAGATGGATCCAACTCATGGCAACAAAACAAGCTTCCACATCACAATACAAGGATTTAACAACCATACCAAAACAAAATCAACTCAAACTACAATCAAGAAGGAAACCAACAAAATATACAAGGCTTCAAAATGTAAATCCAAAGGAGCAAGGATCTATGGGGAGGTAACTTATGCCTCCCAATGGGAATTAGGTTCCCACCTTAAAACCCTCTTTATACATCTCAAAAACCCCTACATAACTCTTATGCCTCCCTCAAGATCCTCTTATGCCTCCCACATTCTCTTATGCCTCCCTACTATCTCTTATGTCTCCCTCATAAAAAAACTAAGTAAGAAAATAAAGCATTTCTTGTCCAAGGTTGGGCACCCAACCCAACTCCCTCCAAAACATGAAATAAACTCTTATGCCTCCCTACATGTAAGATCCCCATAGTCCCCTCCTACACCACACTTAGAAATCTACCCAAGCACCCAACAAGCATACAAAAACACTCAAAACATACACATATACACAATATAAAAGAAAACATTTAACAAGAGTGTAGCTCCTACCTTTCCATGGTAGAGCTTGATTTAAGAGTCACACACAAATTCCTTTAAAGCCAAAAATTTCACCAACAAGCTCCAACAAAATCCACAAGCACTCCAAAATCCTCCAACTCCAAAAATGCAAGAGCACAAAATAAATGAAGTAACCCCCAAACAAGAAAAGAACTTGAATAAATAGAAAAGGAGAGAGGAGGGTGAGGTGGCTCCATGTAGGATGCCACATCACTCATCCTCAACTCCACCTCACAAGTCAAACCTCAACCCCAATGCACAATAAATTGGTGGGTGAGAGGAATGACAAACCTCTTACACACACAATCCAAGCCCACACCCCCTAAGGACAAACTTTAAAACCCATGTAAGAAAAGTGCAATAAATGTCACTTTTTGACTTATAAAACACATAATGGGGTCTATTTTTGACCCCCAATCCATAGGTAGGGTTGGTATAGTAATTTAAGAGGTGTGGGACAAGTTTAACTTGTCCCACAAGCCTCCAAAATTGGCCCTTAAGGCCAAATCCGAATTTCCATGAAGAGGTAGAGTGTACAACACTCAAGATCACAAGAACTCAACTTACAACACATAACCCAAAGAGCCATCTAATCTAATAAATGACCTCTTTTTCTCACATCTATAATTAGTTTAGTAACATGATTAATTAACTTAATTAAGACACTTAAACCAATTAATGATAAAAGGGAAAATACACCACAATCTAAATAATTAATACAAGGAAAATACATCACTATAAAATCACATACTAAAATTAAATAAAGGAAACTAAATAAAAGAACAACACACAAACCCCTTGGTCACAATTGGAGGTAATCCCCCCCATGGGGACCCCTAACAACAATTCAAACACACACACAACAAAATACATGTTTCATGGTGACCATTGTTGAATTCATCTAGCATTCCAATGTGGTTGGTCTCTAATCCCCCATTTTTGTTGTGATATGTTTACTTGTAAACACATAATACCTCCTTTGGCCTCATGGCTACATCAAAACATCCAAGATAAAATATACAATATAAATCCACAATCATCTACATGTGAATTAAATCATCATCTAGGAAAGTAACGTTATCATTTACAATTTCTAACAACATCTTGATTCTACATTTCATCAATATCAATAGGATCACAAGATTAGTTCAACTGTTAAGGTCTACTCAATATGAAGAAAACATCAAATGTCATAATATATAACCATGTCAACAACATATCATCATCCATATAAAATGTCTCTAAGAATCCACACACATCATACTATGAATCAAAATCCAACAATAGTCTCAGTATCTCTATCATCTAACATCATGCTAAGTCAAAATGATACAAAATATCCATAAGTATAGTCAAAAGTATTGAAATCAACAGTAATAAGTGTCGAAGGGAAGTGGGAACTACACAACCAAATGTGTAAAACTCATGGATTTAAAAAAATTGGGTTTCCTAATAGTTGAACTTAAAAAAAACAAGTAAATGATTTTATTAAATAACAACAAAGATCCATGGAAGGATCACTACATTTAACAATGGGCAACATTACAATGGAAAATATTTACAACTAATATCAAGAGACATTTTGTCATGGTTTTCCTCTTTCTTTTATGGCTCCTCCTCCTCCTCCGCTTCCTAAACATGCAAATATGAAAAGAACAAATGAGGTTGTTTTGGGAAAATAGGAATTAAAAGAGAACCATAAGGAAATTTAGGGAAACCTAAATATAAGGGCTAGGATAGATCCAATCCTATGGCCCAAATTAAACCCTACCTCACTTAAGTGGGAAGGTATTTTGTGGGAATGTAACTTTAAAATAAAAAGAAAGAACATGGGTAATGGGGTGAATGGGGCCACTTAGTGGCTAGGTAAAACAATTAAACCTTTGAGTTAAAAATAATATAGTCCTTGACACTTGATAACTAATTTAACTAATGGGACTTAGTAGATGTTTTAAAATGTAAATATAACTTAGAAGTAAATTATAATATTTAATTATTAATTTAATTCCATTATTAATAAGCTTGTGTAGAAATCCCCTAACCAAGAAATTTATTAAGTGTGAAAATGCCTAACTTTGCTAACACTTTTAAACAAAAGAAAATTATTACCGTAAACTTGAGTTTTAATTTTTATTTCTCTTTGTTTGAGGGTAGAAAATTGTGGGCATTAAAGCAACCCTTATGTGCAAAAAATAAATTATTACTAACATGTATGAAAGATGAAAAGTAAAATATTAGGTGTATACATATACCCCATTGTTGATTACCACAAGTCAACATAGAAAAATATGAGGCGATCAATGGAAAGAAACATTCCCTATCACCAATATCAAAAGTAGATACTAAAAGTAAGAACATAAAGGTATATCTTATATGAAATATACCCACCAATTTGTACCTATTAGTATGGGTTTTCCTATAATGTGCATGTGTAATCAATGTTACAAGAACCATGGAGAAGAAAAATGAAAGGAAATGCCATAGAATCATCATTAAAATAAGACATAAATCACCTAGCTAGGGGCCCTTAGGATGGATGTCTGTCCTAGTGTCATAGAGATCATATAGTTATATGATTTTAAAACTAGGAAAAAATTAAGATCATGCCAAAAGTATGCATCTAATTGGTCGAAATGAATGATTCGAGATTAGAGTCATAATGCAACAAATGTCACATTTTACAGATTTTGGGAGTAAAAATGACATTCATTAGAATGTTTGTTTTATCATGACAAAATTTCAATAGATTTTTTTTTTTTACATAGTCACTTGGTTTGTATTTTCTTATTGCTCTTTTTGGAATTGAGAGAAATGAACTCTGGAATTCCAAATTTTGGTGTATTTTATGACATGGCATGAGTATTAGGTGGTGACGGAGGATGATGAGGCACTACATGCTAGGGAGTGTGACCATGAATCACGAATTGCATTTAATTTTTTTGTGTAGATTAGGTCTTATTTGGTCTTTTTACTTTTTCAGATTCATCGTTGCTTCATTCTTATTCAAACTTGCATAACCAGGTAGGTTAGGATAAAATACAGAAAGATTTGGGAGGGTTTTAAATTTCATTCTGTTAATTTTTATGTGTCAAACTTTGAAAGTCATGGCCACATTTTGTCCAGATGACATCGACCCCTTTGTAATAAGAGGGTTGATGGTGTCGAGGAGGGGGTAAAATGTTGTTAGTGGTCAATGGCGTAAGAAAATATTTTCTAGGGTTGATGACATTAGCAAGAGGGAAGATGGTGTAGGAAATTTTATAAAGGCAGAGGCTTTAAATTTTGATTTTTTTATCAAGAATTGATTTTACATACTTCTAATGCTTGTTTTTTTATCATTTTTACACATATGAAGAACATAGTATCTTCTTATGGTGGAGTTTGGATGTATCATGGATCACTAATTTAATTTTATCACTGAGCGAGGTAGAGGTGACCCAATTATAGTGTTGGGGATTTAGGGGATTCATGCAGATTCCTAGGATACCATTGGATTTGGATCTATTACAAATGTTCTTAGCCACATGGGAGACTAGATCTAACACTTTTTGGTGGTGGATAGGATAGGTGATGAAGGAGTAGGTACTAACCTTGGAGGATGTTCATGGTATTTTTGGTTATCCATTGGAGGCATCCATATTTATTGAAATATGAGTGTTAGCAGTATAGGCTACTTGGAGCAGGGCGTATGATGAGACTATGTTATGTGTTTGACTCAACACTATGTAATATATAGGACTTTCTGATATATATAAAGTAGTTATGTAGATGTTTATGGTACAGATAGTGTGTTATAAGGAAGATGGAACAATCATATTGTTTTTTATAGTAGTATGAAGATATTTTGTAGATCATGGGGTATTATTCAGCTGGGGAACTACCATACGGATTTAGTTAGTACACAATTTGTACACGGATAGGCGTAAAGGTTATAGGGTCATGGGACCCATCATATTATTGAACGGTTAGAAATATGAGAGGTTCCCGATGTATCTGTTGATAGGGACACCATTAGATGTACTGTGGATGCCCCAAAAATAATTCAATGGGAAACATGGTTGTTAGTGATCATTAAGAAGTCCAGCTACTAGAACATGTGTGTCCGGATTATGTTAGATGGCATCCCTACGTATCTTTTGGGAAACAATCTGAGCATGGGGAGGAACACCCATTTTATTTGGGGAAACAAGGCCTTTTCCAGATGTATCTTTTTAGGAGTTTCCTTAGAGATATTATGTAAGCACTTTGGAATTTTTATTTGGGCATGAGGCCCTACCCCTTTGATAGACTTTTTCTTCTTGTATTATATTATTTTTCTTGGGAAACTACTGCATTCATTAACAACTTATCTGTCCTCTTTTGAAGGAATTCCCCCATCATACTTTTTAATCATTAATGCCCTTAAGTACTCAAAATAATTATTAGGAAACTCAAAATCTTATACCATATCAATTTCAAAAGTAAGAGTGGTAGGAAGAGGTAATACCCAATGAATGCAATCCCAAAAATTAGCAACAATTTTTTGGCAGTTATTAGTTCGGTTGAGGTTGATCCTTGTGAACTTGTAGAGAATCCATCATGCATGCATCATGCATGCATCATCATCTATCTCATCATCATAATCTTCCTCAACTTCTTTGTCTTAATCACATGGGGAATGGGGAAAGAAACATCTATCACACCACTCCATATCCATGGACCTCTTCCACAAAGAGCAAACTTTGAATCTAAAGGACTAGGCACCATTCTATTTTCCTAAGGTTGGGGTTGTGTATTTCCCAATCCCATGGGTCCTTTCCCTCTCATATGATCTCGATCACCTTTGGGATGATTTCCAGGCCTCTCTTGACCATGTGGCTTGTGATGACCTTGGGAACCTTGTCCAATCTCCTTCTCTTTTTTGTCATGTTTATATGATATTTCCTTAACATCTCCGACCAATGTTTTTACAACCTCTTCTAGATCCATAGAGTTACTTGACCGAGGCTTCTGTGGATTGATCAGCTTGATACCTTCCCTCTTAGGAGGTTTACTAACTCCTTTGATATTGTTTTCAATATACAAATCCATGGTGAAGGCTTGCCTTAAATCTCTTGGGTTTTTGTCCCTAAATAATAGGCAAGTCTTTTATCAAAAGCATCAAAATATTTTATTAAACAAGAAACATCACTTGGCCTTAGGATTATAGGTAGCCTATTCAAGGTCTTATTGAACCTAGTATTGAAGTCATGAATAGATTCATTTGGATTTTTCTTTATATTTTCAAATTCAGATAAAAGGAACTGGGATTTGTCTTATCCCCATACTACAATCTAAAGGAACTTTTCATTTCAGTCCATGAATCTATTGAATTATCTAATAAATCCTTGTACTAGTCACATGTGCATCCTCCTCAAGAGTATGAATAAACAATTTTATATACACGTCTTCAAACTCAATTTCAAAGTCTTCCATCATATTGACAAAAAGTTTTAAATGTTGGTCACTAGTGATGGCATTATTCCCTTGAAATTTTGGAAACCTATTTCTGACATCTTGTGGCACTATATTAGGGTATCCATTCATACCTCTAAAATCTATAGGTCCAAAAATGTTGACAACAAATGGAGTCTAGGTGGAGGTTGGGCCATATTGTTTTGAGGAGGTGATCTTACAAGAGATACAAAATGATGAGGGACAAGGGGTCTTTGGAACACAGGAGTATAATTTTCAAAATGAATGTCCTCTAAAGACTCTATTTCATGGAAAACCCTATCAACTTTGGAAAATATAGGGACAAACTAAGAAGCACACTTATCAAACACAAATGAAGGCCCCTCTCCAGTTGGAGAATTCAGATCTATATGAAAATTACCTGATTCAAAATCACTTGAAGAAGAATGGTAATCCTCAACCATAGGTTGATCACTTTTCACAATGGATAACTCTTTTCTTGATTCCTGATCTCCAATTTTCCAACTCTTTTCCTTCTGAATTTTCTTTCCCAATTCTAGAAACAACTTTTTGGTAGGGTCTTTAGTGAAGAAAGATCTTCTTCCTTCCATCTTTGCAAATATTAGTGAAGATTTTCACTTAATATAGGTTAAGGCACTGGTATTTATCAAAATTTAAATCAACACGGAGTCACCACTAAGGATTTTCACCTTAGTTGTGCAAATTCACTATAAATGACTTGTCAAATATCTATCAACACTTAATTCCTACAAAGCTTAGCAGATCTAACCTTCCTTTACTAGTATTTATCACTAATGATATAAATTTAGTGCAATAACCACTAGAAACTGGAAATATTACACATAGAACTTGTAACTTCACACAATTCTTACAAATCTCAACATTTGACTTTAAACAACGTATTTACACTTATAATGCAATTACCCAGTCTGGTATGTGTGACACCTTTATTCAAATAGTCCTGAATGGTGCCAATTTGGTGTTGTTGCCGCACAAATAGGTCTTGGAGCTCAAATAATCCTCTTTGATTCAAATACTCCTTGGCAAAAAATACACCAATATGATATTGTTGCACACAATAGGTCTAAAGATCAAATAATCCTCAAATTAAAATACTCCTGTAGAAATTATGCCAATCTAGTGTTGTTGCCACACAAATAGGTCCTCGAGCTCAAATAATCCTCTACATAAAAGGTCCCATAGTGTAATCTGGTGTTGGTATCCAAATTGATTCTCCTTTGGAAGCCGAGAAGCATCACAATTTTTAAAAGATAGTTAGAGACAAATAAATCATGGTATAAGTCATTTTGTAGTTGGGGAGGGGATTCAACTGACTCTTTATCACCAGTGTGTTGGAGAAATGGATAGCCTCCATTAAGGATTTGATCTATCCTCACTACTTTAGGTCGTGGGGTGAGAGGACCTGTTTTGTAACCTCTTTTGGTGAAGGACATGAAGAGATCTTCTTTACATGATTTTCAAGGGAACCTTGAGAAAATATGATCAACACACCACAATTTAACTCTCACGAGTTGTCACTTCTAAAGAATGGAGATATTTTTCAAAAAAGGTTCAAAGTTACTGAAAGACACTTTAAAACCTGTTTACTTATGTATATTTTGGCATTATAATTTGTTCATTTGTGGATACACAACACAAATAGGGTACTTTAGGTAGGATTCATGGTTATTTGAAATTTTTTAATCAAGATGAAGTATATTTCACTAGGATCTTTGATAGCCTTAAAAAATTGAAAATCTAACGATAGAATGATTTAGAATAGCCAAAATATTCCTTGAACCGGAAGGTGTGTCAATGGAGGCACAAATCTGCATAGTTTCACACAATATTTAAGAATTCAACATGAAGGCTCATGCTACAGACTCATTTAAACATTAACAACCCCTGGTTCATCATGCCTAAGATACACTCATAGGCTTACAAATAATCTTTATCAACATAGTAGAAGTAAAATGATTTTAAATTGTTTATTTCATTACCAAATGAAAGATCTTCTCATAATGAAATTCTAAATGCCAAAATACTAACATATGGACAAGATCTTGTGTGATTCGAGAGAGATTTTAATATAAGATTGCAACAGGAACAAGAAAAACTATTTGAAAGACATTCTGAAATAAAAGCAGACACAATTTTTCCCAAGATCAACATAAATTAATTCAAGATTTATCAGATTCATCAGTAGGGAAAGTTTCTTGAACAATCTCAGAGCTTGTCAATGGTTGTACACTTACAACCATCTTGATGTGATTGAAATCTAAAACACAAGAAATTAATAGGTTTCTCAGATGGTCTCTCAGGAAGATGGGATTTCTCAAATTTTCTCATAAAAATAAACCCCAACTTTTATAAGAGTATTCTCATTGCATTTATACAATTCAATCACTCACTCATCCCAAATTTTCCCCCAAAAAGAAGAATATTCAAGGAATCCTTTTTTGTTACAAATTTGTCTTAGAAAGTGATGTTTAACAAATTTATACCCAAAGCTACCATGTGGATGAATCATCAACTGATCATATTTCTCTAGACCCTCTACTATGACTGGAATGTCATATCATAATTATTTGATAGTCCTTCTAAATCATTCTTTTTCTTCGTGTGGGAAATTCCCTTTTTAATCATTTTCAGGTGGCTCCATATGGCTCTGATCTGACAAGCAATCCTTTTTACCTCTGAGAAAACACCTTGAGAAATGATTTCCTTCACATGGATACTTGAATTCATGCACTATGAGTTGGCGGCAAGTGGAAAGAGGATCTGGAGAAGCCTCCACATGTTTCCTTAGCACAACTAAAAAGGTGAAGTTTAGAGGAAGGTTCCCAAATGAGCATGAGCCCTCCATGTGTTTCATAACCCTAGAGAGTTGATCAAATTACTAAAAATTCAGAGTATGGGAAGGTCCAGTGGAAGCTTCCATGTGTCTTTTCGTGCAACTTCAAAGATGGAGTCTAGAGGTGGGACCATCAAATGAGCGTAGGTTCTCCACGTGCCTTGGCCCAAGAAAATTTTCCTCGGCCTTCCAAAAAGTCTTAGTATAAAGAGGAGCCAGTGGAAGCCTCCATTTTCTCTTCAACGCACTTTTGATATGGAGATCCCAAAAGCAGAGACCCCAAACAAGCATGCAGTCCTCTCCACATGTCTCATCTCAATAAAGGTTATTTAAAGAGTTTAGAGACTAGAGGAAGGTGCCACGTGCCTAAGGTCTAAGAAAGTTTCCTTGGTATTGAAAAGTCTAAGCAATGGTAGAGTGAGCAGAAAACTTCCACGTGTCCCTTTGGCACAACTCCAAGGGTCAAAGCCAAGAGGCAAATCTTCAAATAAGTGCAAGCCCCCATGTCGAGAACCCAACATAGATGCATCTGCCATTGAAAATTCTAAGTATGGATATAGTGAGAGGAACCCTCCATGTGTCCCTTTGGTGCTCTTTTGGCATGAGACTCAAAAGAGGGACTCCCAAACAAGCAATCCTTCCACATGTCCTAGGTCCGACAAAGTTACACCAACCATTTGAACAAAAGTCTAAGTATGGGCATGGCCAGCTGAAAACCTCCACATGTCTCATTGGCGCAACTCCAAAGGTCAAACCAAGGGAAAATTTTCAAATGAGCGTAGGCCCTCCACATGGACAAGACTTGAATTGAAGTGGGCATAAGACTCTCAAAATGCCCTAGTGACCCGCCTCTTTAATTTTAACTATTGATGTGAACCTCGATGGAGTTGTGGATCATTTCATAACTTTGCTCCTTCATGCAAAGAAGGTAAAAATCTGCAAAATTCTTGGCGACTTGCCTCCCCACTGTAACTTGAAAAAGTGCCATGTGTCCCTCTTCAGGTCAAAGTAAGACTTTTTCCCTATCGCTTCATATTTGTCTAAATAACCAATTAGATACTATCGGGCTGTGGGGATAATTTGGTATTTTTTACAAATGTGACAAAAGTGACAAATTTCACCAAAATACCCTCTGGATACATCCAATCAAAAAAGATCATGTTTCCACGGATGTTGGGACAAAATTTGACAGGGAAAACATGACTATGGAAAAATAGAAGGAAGGGGAAACCCTAATTCATGCCCAAATTACAAATTCTTTCTCATGGATAGAGAAATGGAAAACAATATCTAGACTCAATGTGATCCTCAACCAAAGGAAAATAATGACCATGGAAATCAAATGAAGGAAAAATATTTCACGCATCAATATAGGGAGATAAAAAAATTTCAAACCATGCAGACTGAGACATTTTGAACAAACAAGGAAAATTAAATTGAGCACCAACACTCTCCAATGATTTCCAACAATGCCACAACCATAATAGCTGTGTGGTCCTCTCTAATGGGATGTAACTCTAGCCAGTACTCTAGAGGTCTATGCTATGGATCCTTGATAACCGGTTATGGACTACTTGAGGTTCTTTAATGAGCTCCTACTAATTTATCTCTCGGTGTACCATGTGTCCTGATGGGACCCCTAGGAGGAGGCCCCATACTCTGCCCCTATGTTCATCAAATCTATGAGGAGATCTATAAGGTGGGTGGGTCTCATGCTACTATCGAGGTGGAATTGAGGTGGCATAAATGAAGACTATACTTAACCCTATCCACCATGAGGAGAAGGTGACCCACTCGATCTACTATCTTGCATCTGCTTGATGCGGCTCTTAACTCTGTCTCTAGCTTGTTTCACCTTCCCCCATGTCTCCTCTTCAATATAGGCCTTCTCCATGGCCTTTGCTAATGTTTGTGGGAAGTGAATGCACACCACACCCAAATCCAAATTCAGGCCCCTGATGAACTTATGAATCTATACCGCTCATCCTACATATAGTCGACATACTAGAGTAGGTCTAGAAATCAACTCTCATACTCAGCTATATTCATAGATTCTTGATGGAGTTCATGGAACTCGTCTATCCACTACTTGAATAAACCTCCTAGGTAAATACTGCTCCTGAAACACTCATCAAAAATCTCCCACGTAACTATCTCTAAGTCAACATGGAGATTCTAATCCTCAATCCTCCATTAGACTCCTCCTCCATCCCTCGAAGATGGATTACACATGAGCTTTTATCTTCTAGTATAAGGGAAGAACTTGAAGCATATGCTCAAGCTCACCAACCAGGCCTCTTCTTGAAATACACTTGTATCTCCACAATAGTAGTTAGATACTTTAGCTTCTAGGATCTCCCTTATGTGATCTGTAACATATGACTGATAACCCTAGGTCTCTCTGTATTCTCCTCTCTCTTCCTAGGGCTCAAGATCTGTCCCTATATCCTAAAATCTTGTCTCCATGTCCCCTCTGTGCTGACTCTACCCTATTTGACTCCACACAGAGTTTTTTCCTATGCTCCTTACCATGTCGAGGAGATGCTTGAGCCTCAACTGATGGCTCCATATCCTGTTTAGCAAGTCATCCTCCTAAGTACCCTCTGCATATAGCGGTATTGATGTCTGAAGCGTCTCTAAAATATGAGTAGAATGGCCACTACATCCTGATCTAGAGGTGCCAAATCTAGATCTATGTGCATAAGAACCCTCATCTAGTCCATGCCTCTTACAAAGACCAAGGTGAGAGTTAGTTCATCATTTTAGGTTTTATTCCAGTTCTCTACATTTACTAAAATATAAAATTTTAAGACAAAGTTGTTTTCTAGGTTTAGTATTGTGATACGTTTAATATTGTAATAGGTTTAAATTTTGTGTCTAATGTTTTCTGTGTGCCCAAGGGTCCAAGATTTGAACCCATAACTCTGATACCAAGTGTAACACCCACAAAACAACACTCTAGGAACATAATAAAACCAAACACTTATCCCAAAAAATCACGGCTAATTTTTTTTTTTAATTTAAAAGGTTATAAGGGTGTCAACCCCTAGGGTACATTAAATTAAATTTACACCAATAATTTCAACCTTACAATTGATGGACCAGGTCTAGTTAAAATATGAAATATTCTTACTTTAGTTCTAAAGTCAATTAATTAAAAGTCAGTTAGAAGGTTCCCTAATTTAATTACTTGGTTAAGTGTTTTCCCTTCTTTAATTAATATTCAAACCTGAGATGAATAACCTTATACTTAGTTAATTTAGTTTCATTTTCCTATTATCTTAATGCCCATTTCATTAATTTCCTAAGACATACTAAGAACTAATAATGACTTTGCACCCCAAGGCAATTAAATGGCCCCATTCACCCATCTACACATACCTTTAAAATTTATTTAAAACACTTATGAAATTCATTCCTACAAAAAAAAGTAGGGTTGATCCTCAACCCTTGGATCAATCCAATTGTGGCCACTAGATCCTAGGGTTCAAACTAACCCTAAATATCCTTATGCATTCTTATTAAATCCTTTTCTTACCCTATTCTCCTCATTTGGTCTTTTTTATTTTTGTTAAATTTGTAGGTTGGAGAAAAGGAAGCCATCGGAGCAAGGAAGGGAGAAACTATGGAGGAATCTACCAAAACAAGCTTAGCTTAGTCTAGGTTATAGTTTTATCATTTGTAATTCTTTTCCTTCAAGATTGAAGGGGGTTTTCACTCCAAATTTGGAGTTATTACAAGCTATTTGTATTTTTGTTCTCTTATTTGGGGTAAACCCTACCTCCATTAATATAAAAGAGAAAGAGTTCTTCTAATTTACCATTTTTAGATATTATTTTCTTTAAATAATAAGATTTAGCCATTATTTGTTTGCTAGAGATTTCCTCTAAATTTTACAAGATTAAAAATTGTGTTTTGGCTAAGTTAAAATTTTACATGAGGCACGGATTTATGTTTTCTACATTCGGTGAGAACCCACCAAAGGATGCTCTTGGGACCATTTACCTACCTGGGTGAAGAATCACGAATCGCCACCTTTCTAGAGTCATGAGACCGCCTCTCATGCACAAGGTGAAAACCCTATTTCTTAGAAATAGAACCTTCATTTCTGAGATTTCTCAAAAAATAAAAGTCACTAAAATGTTTAAAAATTCCTCTTGAACTTGGTTTTATATGCCTAGAGTTTCCAGTTGTAGGATTTAATTCCACCTATCCATTTCATAGTTAAAATTACTCATTTTAAAGCATTTACTATTTCAAATACTAACAACACAACTACAAGAAACATTTTTATTTTGTTTAACAAATTTCTTTCAACAATGCAAGAAAATAAACAAAATAGTCTAACTTCTTCCTTTACATGTTTTTCAATTAACACAATGAAATATACTATTTCTTCATGCAATTTTCCAGCATTCCACAAGAGTGTTTTAAAAAATATTTCCAACAATTTGTTTAGAACAAAGGCAACACACTTTTGTGGAAAATAAATCAACTACAATGAAACAAGATATTTCTCTTTTAAACTTCTTTTCTATTTCAACAAAACTAGCTTTACAAACACAAATCTTTCTTTTTCTCAATACAAACTTTCAACTAAACTTTTACACAAGATTTCCATTTTGATTCTTTTCTTTCCGTACTACAATCTAAAGAGAAGGGAACTTTTACAACTCTTCAATGAACTTCTTCAAATAATATTACAACTTACAATACAACATTTCCTTTAAACAAAAATACAATATTACAATCTTCCACCTTTAGTGGGAATAACAAAAATGTTTTATCACAAGTAAGGATTTCTTAAGGACACCAACAATGCTCCATGCTTTGCATCACCAACAAGAGAGCTCTACCATGCTTCATTTGATCACAAAAAAAGGTGGGAGAGGCAACACTCTCCACCCAACCAATAATTCCAATGAGGAGAAGAAGCCATCCTCCTCATTGGCCCCTGAGCCCTAACCACATTGCAATGGAAAATGGATCCAACTCATGGTAAATAAAACAAGCTTCCACATCACAATACAAATATTTTACAACCATACCAAAACAAAAACAACTGAAACTACAATCACAATAAGAACTAACAAAATATACAAGGCTTCAAATTGCAAAAGCCAAAGGAGAAAGATCTATGGGGAGGTCACTTATGCCTCCCAAAGGAAATGGGTGCCCACCTTAAAACCCTCCAATAAACATCTCAAAAACCCCTACACACTTTTATGCATCCCTCAAGATCCTCTTATGCCTCCCACATTCACTTATGCCTCCCTCATTCTCGTATACCTCCCTAAAAAAAGTAAGAAATGCAAATATTTCTTTTCCAAGGTGGGGCACCCAACTCAAACTCCCTCCAAAGCATGAAATAAACTCTTATGCCTCCCTAAATGTAAGCTCACCATAGTCCCTCCTACACCACACTTAGGAAATCTACCCAAGCACCCAACAAGCATACCAAAACATTCAAACAACATGCACATATATACAAAATAAAAGAAAATCACTAACCAAGAATAAAGCTCCTACCTTTCCATGGTAGAGATTGATCCAAGAGTCACACCCAAGCTCCTTCAAACCCCAAACAATCACCAACAAGCTCCAACAATACCACAAACACTCCTAAATCCTCCAACTCCCAAACATGCAAGAGCACAAGAGAATGAAGTAGACCCCAAACAAGCAAAGGAAATTGAATAAATAGAAAAGGGAGAGAGGAGGGTGAGGGCTCCACATAGGATGCCACATCACTCATCCTCAACTCCACCTCATAATTCAAACCTCAACCCCAATGCATAATAAATTGGTGGGTGAGAGGAATGACAAACCTCTTACACACACAATCCAAGTCCACACCCCCTAAGGAAAAACTTAAAGACCTATGTAACAAAAGTGCAACAAATGTCACTTTTTGACTTACAAAACACATAATGGTGGCTATTTTTGACCCCGTAATCCATAGGTAGGGTTGGTATATAAATGTAAGAGGTGTGGGAAAATTTTAACTTGTCTCACAAGCTTCCAAAATTGTCCCTTAAGGAAAAATTTGAATTTCGATGACAGGGCAGTAGTGTACAACACTCAAGATCCCAAGCACTCAACTTACACCACAAAACCCAAGAGCCATCATAATAAATGAATTATTTTTCACATCTATAATTAGTTTAGAAAATGACTAATTAAATTTAATTAAGATGTTAGACCCATAATGATAAGGGTGGGACCAATTTCTAAATAATTAATACAAGGAAATTACATTACTAAAAATCACATACTAACATTAACTAAAGGGAACTAAATAAAGAGAACACATAAACCACTTGGTAAAAATTAGAGTAATCCCCCATGGGGATCCCCTAACCACAATTATAACACACACACACACAAAAATACATGTTGCCATGGTGACCCTTGTTGAATTCACCTAGCATTCCAATGTGGTTGGTCTCTAATCCCCTTGTTTTTGTTGTGAATATATTTACCTACAAAACACATAATACCTCCTTCGACCTCATGGATACATCAAAACATCCAAGATAAAATATGCAATATAAATCCACAATCATCTACATATGCATCAAATCATCATCTAGGCAATTACGATATCATTTACAATTTCTAACAACATCTCGATTCTACATTTCATCAATATCAATAGGATCACAAAATTAGTTCAATTATCAAGGTCTACTCAATGTGACAAAATATATCATGTCATAAATATATATAACCATGTCAACAACATATCATCATCAATATAAAAATGTCTCTAAAAGTCCACACACATCATACTAAGAATCGAAAACCAACAATAGTCTTAGTATCTCTAACATCTACATCATGCTAAGTTAGAATAATACAAAATGTCCATAAGTAGAGTCAATAGTATCGAAATCAATAGTAATAGGTGTTGAAGGGAAGTGGGCACTACACATTATATGGATTTAAATTAGTTTTCATAGTAAAGTATCTACTTGACAAAATCTGATGCTAAATCAATTATCTTGACAAAAAAGGTATTACTATTAAATTTTAGAAGTGTGTTTTCACTTGGGCTAAATGCAATTGTTAGTAATGGATGTGTAGGATAAATATAGATGTGTAGGCTTATGGTGAAGGCTTAGGTAGTGTATGGTCTAGACCATAAGGAGTTTCAATGTAATATATAAACTACCTAATCTTTTGAATTGTGTTTATTAGAAACAATGTACACATTGATAAACCATGTATTTAAATATACTACGATGCCATGATTTTGTTATCAAGACTTTAAATGACATTAGGATTAAATCTCAGAAGTGATACATTTTACTATATGAGAAGATTCTATTTTTAAATTTTATTAAAATGATAGTAGCTAGAGTTTTGATATTTGCTAAGATGAAATACAATAATATGCTACACAATATGAGCCTGGGAAATTTCTACCACAAAGAAAAATTCCCCTATAAATGTTTGATGTACCCCACTCTTTTACAAAGGTTTCCTTATCATCTTTCTAAAAGTTTTTCTTATTGGCCTAATGTTTGATGTACCCAACATTCTCGAACCGGAGCGGGTTTTTCAATGTGGATTTATTTCCCTAGCCTCGATATAATGATCCTAAGCCTTGTTTTACTTAGCAGACATAATTGGGTTTTTGGATGAATCAAATCTCTTTCAAACACTATCTTGTCTTTAACATTACTTTCAAAATCTAATTTTGCTCTTTCAACTAGGTTTTAGTTTAGTCTATGTCTTCTAGGATTTTAATTATTTTTTTGTCCAGATTTCTCACTAAATATAAGGCACAACCTTGTTTTTGTAGAGAACTAATTTTGAATGTAATATAATTTAATATTTATCCAATATAAACCCTAGGTTAGTCTTCCATTAGCATCCTAGATTCACTCTCATGTTAAGACAACCTAGGGTTGCACTATGTATTAAATTACATACAAGTAAGAATTAGATTGTGAGGGATATTTATAGAATTGTTCTTAAACCATTGTATAAGGAGATCTCAAAGTGCCTCTACTATTCATTTCTAGGTCATTGTCTTACAAACTTGGAAAACTTTAATTTTGTCAATATATTGAACATCATAGGAGATGCACATTACAATCAACATTGTATTCTTAGTAATGATTCAATCCTCATTAAATGCATAAAATGAAAAAAATAATTGTTGTGTCCATACTCCATCTATTATAATTCAGGATAAGGTAAGATGGATATGTCCATGAAAACTGTAAGTGTACATATTAAATATAAAATGTTCTTAGATCTTTAAATCATCTTTAAAATATGCATTCGAGACATAAAAACAATAAATTAAATTAATCAACTTGGAATAAGGATAGGGAATAGTCGGGGATGGGGTTATCAGAACACATTGTAAGGTTCACATGAATAGAGTTTTTAAAGTATTGATTTTTTTTACCTAGATACTAATTGAATCTTTTTCTTTAATGAAATGGATACACGCCCATGTATTGTTTTCTCAAATTTCCTTCCTTTATTAGACATGATATTTTCTACAACAAAACATTTTGTAGAGTCTTCTTACAAATTCTTGTATTTGGGTCACAAATTTTGGCTTTCAAATTATTTGACTAGATTAATTTATGTGTTATTGTCTATAAAAGGATTCTAAGGAAGCTCTATTTTTATGAAAAATATTTTAATTCCCATCATTTTATTTCATCAATTGAGAGTTTATTTATTTATTTAAATTTTGATTTCTCCTCTTTTTTCATCGACATTTTCGAACTTTACTTTTGAGATTAGATAAAAGTTTAGTTTAGGGATTAAACATCAGAATTTTCCATCAAATGAAATTTACCTCGATATCCAAGAAATGTTTCTAATAAAGTTGGCCATATTTTTTAATCTTAGAAGAGTAAAGAAGCAAGTTGAGTAATTGCTAAAGTAGCAGAGAGTTGAAACAAGTCCATTAGGCCAATCTTATAGTTCTTCATTTTCCTTCTTAATATAAGAGAAAAATGAGAATTGTTTTGCCATCCATTAATTTATCTCTAACATCCGTAGATACATGTTTGGGCTTGATTAGAAGTGGGTTGGTAGAACATTTTTAATTTTCTACTTGCTTTAACTCAAAAATTGTCCACGTGGAGGGTCAGCACTCATCTAACAATTTTCCACTTGGTTTGTCCTTTAGAATTGCACCAAGGAGACACGTGGAGGTTTTGATGTCCCCGCCCATACTTAAACTTTTCTTCAAGCGATTGGTGCAAATTTGGCGACTCGGGACATGTGGAAGGACCGTGCTTGTTTGGGGTTTCCACTTTTGGGATGCATATCAAAAGAGCACCGAAGGGAAACTTGGAGGTCTCCACTCACTCTATCCATACTTAGAATTTTTCAGTAGTGGATGTAACTTTGTCACGTTCTAGACACGTGGGGGGCCTACACTCATTTGACGACCCTCCTCCGGGTCCTAATTTAGTAGTTGTGCCATGGAGACACATGGAGGATTCCACTGTATCCTCTCTATACTTGAAAAATTTCAAGCAACTTTCTAAGGCCTAGGACAAGTGGAGGGCTGCACTGTTTGGGGACCTTCCTTGTACTTTACTTTTGAAGAAGTGTCGAAGGAACACTTGGAAGTTTTCACTCACTTTTCCCTTGCTTGGAATTTTCAATGGCAGAGGGAAATTTCTTAGACCCTAGATATGTGGCACCTTCCACTGGTCCCTAAATTCTTTCAACAACTTTTTCGGGTTGAGACACGTGGTGAGCCCACGATTGTTTAGGGTCTCTGTTATTGGGCACCATATCAAAAGAGTGTCATGGAGACACGTGGAGGCTTCCGCTAGCTACTTTTATACTGAGACATTTCAAAGGTAAAAAGGAAATTTTCTTGGGCCTAGGGCATGTGGAAGGCCTGAGCTTGTTTGGGAACTTTCCTCTCGTACTTCACATTTGCAACAGCACTAAGGAAATACATGGATTTTCCACTAAATCCTCTTTGCACTTGGAAAACTCACACTCACAATACAAGTATGTGGAATAATCCATACGATGACAATAATTTCTTAGAGACACGAATGCGAGGCATCCATGTGGGGTCACTCATTTCTCTAGGTGTGTCCTCGAAGGTGGAAAGGATTGCTTGTCAAACCCAAATATATAAATCCACCTAAAATGATTAAAATGAGGATTTATCGCATGAAAAAAATAAAAATAAAATTAGAATACTTGTTAAAAATTTGTGGCATGGCATCCCAATCATGTTTAAGGGTCTCGAGAAATGATCAATTCATAATTTGTCCACTTGGCAGCTTTTGGGTGTGAATTTGTTAAACATTACTTTCGAGACAAATTGGTAACAAGAAAAGGATTCCTCAACTATTCTTCTTTTTGGGGGAAATTTGGGATGAGTGAGAAAGTGAAATGTATAAATGAAATGAGATTACTCTTGCAAAATGTTGGGTGTTAACTTTTATGAGAAAATTTGAGAAATCTCATCTTCCCGAGAGACCATCCGAGAAACCTATTAATCTCTTATGTATTAGATTTGATCATGTCATTTTTTTTGTGAGTGTGCAACCATCGACAAGCTCGAGACTGTTCAAAGAAAATTTCCTCCTAATGAATCTAATCAAATTCGAATTAATCTTTGTTAATCTTGGGAAAAAATTTGTCTTCTTCATTTCATAATGTCTCAATTTATTTTTCTTATTCCTATTACAATCTTGTGTTAAAATCCTCCTAATCACATAGGATCTCATCCCTATGATAATTAAAATCATTAGGAGAAGATCCTTCATCCTATAATGAATTAAACAAGTTAAAATAATTTTATTGTAATTTTTTTATAAAGATTGTTTGTAAGCCTTTGAGTGTATCTTAGGTGTGAGGAGCTAGGGGTTGTTAATGTTGAATTGTGTCTTTAGCTCAAGAATTTATGTTAAATTCTTCGAGATTTTGTGAAACCATGCAAATTTGGGCCTCTATTGATGTACACCTTCTAGTTGAAGGAATATTTTAGCTATTCTGAAGCATTCAGGTCATTTAGTTCTCCAAATTTTGTGAAGGTCCTCAAAGATTTGGTACAATAAACTTTATTCTTCTTAACTCCCACCAATAAATTTCAAATAACTATGAATCCTACCTCAAGTACCCATGTTTTCACTGTGTATCCACAAATGAACAAATTCTATTGCCAAAATATGTAGAAGCAATCAAGATTTCATAATATATCTAGTAACCTTAAACCTTTTTAGGAAATATCACCATTCTTTATAATTGACAACTAGTGAGAGTTAAATTATGGTGCATTGATCATATTTTCTCAATGTTTCCTATCAAATTTGTGTAAATAAGGATATCTTCATTCTCCTCCACAAAAAAAGGTTACAAAATGGGTCCTCTCACCCTGGTCAAAAGGCATGGCCTAAAGTAGTGAGGATAGATCAAATCCTTAATGAAGGTGTAATCCATTTCTCTAATGCCCAAGTGACAAAGAGTTAGATGAATCATATCCCCAGCTACAAAATGAATCATAATATGATTTTTCTATCTCTCGGTGTCTTTCTAAATCTCTGATGCTTTTTGGTCTCCAAGGAGAATAAATTTGGATAATAACACCAGTTGACGTTGTTTCTAGGGAACTTATTATCGTTTCTAGGATTATTTTAACTCGGGACTTATTTATGCGGCACCAACACCCAACTAGGATATTTTTCAAGGACATGAAGGTGTGTGCAAATTTTGAACACCATAAACAACATAGAAAAACCTTGGTAAATGCTTCTTACAAATTTTAATGTCTAAATACTTTGTTAAAATGTCATCCTGTGTCCATATTTGTAAGAATCAAGAAAAGTTACAAGTTCTGTGTGCAATATTTCTAGTTTTTTTTAGTTTTTGCACTAATTTTACATCATCAATGTTAAATACGGGTAAAGGAAGGTCAAATCTATGAAGCTTTACATGAATTTAGTGTTGGTAGACATTTGATGAGATCAATTTTAGTGCATTTACACAACTAAGGTGAAAATCCTTAGTGGTGACTCCATGTTAAATTAATTTTTGATAAATGCCAGTGTCTTAACCTCTATCAATTGAAATTTATCACTAATATTTGAAAATCTAGAAGGAAGAATATATTTCTTCACTAAAGACCCTACTAGAAAGTTGTTTCTAAAATTGGGAAAGAAAAATTTTGAAGGAAGAAGAATCTTGAAATATGTTGGAGATTAGAAATTTAGAAATGAGTTATCAATTGTGGAAATTGATCAGATTGTCATTGAAGAGTGACATACTTCCGCAAGTGCTTCTGAATCAGGTAGTATTTTTGTAGATCTAAATTCTCCAACTGGAGAGGGTCCTTCTTTTGTATTTGAAAATTTTACGTCTCATTCTATCCCCGTGCTTTCCAAAATTGATAGGATCTTCACAAAAATAGATTTCTTATAGAATATTCATTCTTAGAATTACATTCATGTGCTCCATATATGCCTCACTCCTCATCATTTTGTTTCTCATGTAAGATCACCTCCCAAAAATAATATGGCATAGCCCCACCCCAAACCTCTATTTGTTGTGAACACTTTTGGTCCTATAGCTTTTAGAGGTATGGCTAGATATCCAAATGTTGTGCCCTAAGGTATTAGGAATAGAATACCTAAATTTCAAGAAAATAATGTTATTACTGGTGATCAACTCTTAAAGATTTTTGTCAATATGATGGAATACTTTGAGATCAAATTTTAGGATGTGTACATAAAATTGTTTATTCATACTCTAGAGGAGGATGCACGTGATGTGTATAAATATTTTCCGATAATTCCATTGATTCATGGACATAAATGAAGAATGATTTTAGATTGTAGTATGGAGATAAAATAGATCCTAGGTTCATTTTTCTGAACTTGAGAATATCAAGAAGAATACTAATTAATCTATTAATGACATCCATACTTAGTTTAATAATAACCTTAATAGGCTACCTCTAATCATGAGGCCAAGTGATGTTTCTTGTTTAATAAAATACTATGATGCTTTTGATAAGAAGGTTGCCTATTATCTAAGGGATAAGAACCCAACAAAATTGAGGCAGGCCTTCACCATGGTTTTGCTGATTGAAAATAACATCAAGGTAGTTAGTAAGCCTCCTAAGAGGGAAGTCATTCAAGTTGATCAATCCAGAGAAGCCTCGATTATGTAAGTCTCGCTTGATCCGGAGGAGGTTGTGAAAACTTTGGTTGGAGTTGTTAAGGAAATATCCTCTAAACTAGTAATGGTAAAGAAGGGGATTGACAAAGTTCCCAAGGTCAAATAAAGTACAAGGTTAAGAAAGATTTACCAATCATCCTAGAGGTGATCATAGATTAGATGACTATGGTACAGGGCCTATGGGATCGGGGAATAGACATTCCCAACCCCAAGAAAACAAATTGGTGCCTGATCCTTTAGCTACTAGAGTTGCTACTATGGAAGAGGTCCATGATATGGAGTGGTGTGATAGATGTTTCTTTCCCCATTCCCCATGCGATGAAGACAAAGAAGTTGAGGAAGCTGATGATGATGAGACAAAAGATGATGCATGCATGATGGATTACTCTATAAGTTCACAGTAAGGAGAAACTTCAATTGAATTAATTAGTGTCGAACTAATTTAGATTTCGGGATTGCATTCACCGGGTATTACCTCTTCCTCCCACTCATACTTCTAAAATTGATATGGTACAAGATTTTGAGTACCTAAGGGAATTAATGATTAAAAAGTATGATGGAGGAATCCCTTATGAGGAGGATAGGTAGTTGTTAGTGAATGTTGTGGTTGGCCACGAAAAGATCATAATACCAGGAGAAAATTTTCAAAGGGGAAGGGCCTCGTGCCAAACCAAAATTACAATGCTTACCAAGTATCCCTAAGGAAAACCATAATAAATATGCATTTGGAAAAGGATTTGTGAGCCCAAATAAAACTTGTGTTCGTCCCCATGCTCACACTATAAAAAAACTTGTGCCATCAAATGAATTTGTAAAACTTCCTCCTAACACTACCTTACCCAAATATGATCCTCAGTGACATAGCACAAATCTTGAGCTAGATCAAGATTTCTTTTCCTATTATTGAATTGCATAGAATCCTAAGCATAGGAATAGAGGATTCAAATATTTGGGATTTAACAAAGGAAAGGTCACCAAGCATGTAAGGGTAAATAATGTAGAGGTTCCTCTTGCCATTATAGAGTCGAAAAACCCCAAGTACTTGAAGAACAAGGTGATGCACCTGAATTATATTTGGGAACATCCTTGGTTGAGTCTCAACTAAAGGTTGATCCATTTTCACTACTCTAATTATTTAGGATAAGTTGTTACACAACCGTATATTTGATTTTGGAGCATCGTGCATTGTTATTCCTCTTGAGGTCATGAATAAGTTGGATCTCAAAGTAACAATATCTTATTGGAAGGGTGCTACCATGGATTCCAGAGAGGTTCTAGTGGTTGGATGTGTGAAGGGTTTTATAGCACAACTTGTAGCCTACCCAGAAAGAACTTAAAGCTAGATGTTGTTATCATTGATTGCCCTAGTAGATGGAGAATGTTGTTATCAAGAAAATGGGCTACTAGTGTGGATGGAAGTGTGTAAATGGACATGTCTTATGCCACCATACCAATTGAGGGCAGCCTTGTCAAACTACCTTGTGAAAAGAAGATATTATATCTCACCGAGGACCCCAACATTGCTTCTTATGAAGTATTGTAAATAGACATTGATGTTGATAGCTCAAAGAGATATGTTGTTTCCAATGAGTATGAAATTTATCAACGTAGATATCCCGAGAAGATTGATTTTCATTGGAATTTTATGTTTGATGAAGCCTTGAGAGATGGTGAAAAACTTGACATAGGAACAAAGGATAAGCCTGAAAAAATCTTGTTAGATAGTAACTTGATGGAGAAGAGAAACAATCATATGACCAACTATTAAAGATGTATCAAAACTACTTAGCATGGTCATATCAAGAATCAAAGACACTTGGAAATTTTCCTTGATTGTTTTCTCTGAATTAGGGTGCACACAATTGTATAGTGTATAGTCTTTTGGTTTCTTTCTGATTTCTTGTTATTCTGTTTTGGTTTGTCTTGGTCCTTGGCAACCATTTTTATTGGTTTCTCAATTTGTTCCTGGAAGGTTAGCTCGTGAATATATTGCCCAATGGTTTATTTTTGGAACTTGGTCTACTATTTGTTCTTGTGGCACTCACTAGGAGTGCCCATCCCTAAGTCAGATCCAATGTTGGTGCTCATTTTGATCTCACCTGTTTTTTCTAACAAATTCTTCAATCTACTTGGTTTATTGTATTTTTGTCTCCCCGAATGGATTCGTGAAAAGTTTTCTTTATTTGTATGCTCTTGAAAGATCCTTCTCCATGGTCATGGATCACATTTGGGGCTTATATCATTTCAAAGTTCTTAGTCCTTAAAAGAAAGATTCCTTTCTAGGCACAAATGGTGGAGTTCCCCTACACCTTACTATGTGACAGTGTGTTTTTCCTGTCAAATTTTATCTCTAACATCTGCAGATATGTGTTCATTCTTGATTGGAAGTGGGTTGGTGGAACATTTTGAATTTTTGCCCCTTTCAACTTAAAGCTTATCCACATGGAGCGCCGACGCTCATTTGAAAATTTGCCTCTTAGTTTGACCTTTGGAATTGTGCCAAGGAGACACGTGGAGGTTTTTACTGACCTACCCATACTTAAACTTTTATTCAAGATGCCGATGTAACTTTGTCGGACTTAGGATACATGGAAGGATAGTGATTTCTTGGGGTCTCTACTTTTGGGCTCCATATCAAAAGAGTGCTAAAGGGAAACATGGAGGTCTCCACTCACTTTGTCTTTACTTAGAATTTTCACTAGAGATGCAACTCTATCGGTTTACTGGACACGTGGGGACCAAACTCATTTAATAATCTACCTCTCGGTCCTACATTAGCAGTTGTGCCAGGGAGACATGTGGAGGCTTCCGCTAGCTCCTCTCTATACTTAAACTTTTCAAGAAACTTTCTAAGGCCTGGGACATGTGGAGGGCCCATGCCTGTTTGGGGACCTACCCTTGTACTTTACTTTTAAAGAAGTACCGAAGGAAGGCTTAGAAGTTACCACTCACTCTGCACTTACTTGGAATTTTCAATGGCTGAGGAAACTTTCTCAAACCCTAGGCACGTGGCACCTTCCATTGGTCCCTAAATTATTTCAACAACTTTTCCGGGCTGAGACACGTGGTGAGCCCACGCTTGTTTAGGGTCTCCACTTTTGGGCACCATATCAAAAGAGTGCCATGGAGACACATGGAGGATTTTACTAGATCCTTTTATACTAAGACTTTTCAAAGGCCAAAAGGTAATTTTCTTGGGCCTAATCATATTGAAGGCCCGCGCTTGTTGAACAACTTACCTCTATACTTCACCTTTGCAGTTATGCCAAGGAAACACCGGATTTTCCACCGACTCCTATATGCACTTGGCCAACTCGGAATCACAGTGTAATTATGTTTAATAATCCATATGCTAACACTCATTTCTCGATGTGTGAATGTAGGCATCCATGTGGGAACTAATTTCTTAAGGTGTGTCCTCGAAGGTGAAAAGGATTGCTTGTCAGACCCAACTATACAAAGCCACCTGAAAATGATTAAAGTGAGGATTTCTCACATGAAATAATAAAGGAATCTTTAGAAGATCAAAAAATTGTGGCATGGCATCCCATTCATGGTTAATGGTCTTAGAAATGTGATCAATTCATAATTTGTCCACCTAGCAACTTTCGGGTGTGAATATTTTAAACATCACTTTCTGAGACAAATTGATAACAAGAAAAGTGTTCCTCGAATATTATTCTTTTTGGGGGTAAAATTTGGGATGAGTGAGCAAGTGAAATGTATAAATGTAATGAGAATAATCTTGTAAAAGGTCGGTGTTAACTTTTATGAGAAAATTTGAGAAATCCCATCTTCCTAAGAGACCATATGAGAAACTTGTTAATCTCTTATGTTTTAAATTTAATCATGTCAAGTTTTTTGTGAGTGTACAAACATTGAAAATATCTAAGACTATTCAAAGAAACTTTCCCCTACCAGTGAATCTAATCAACTTTGAATTAATTTGTGTTAATCTTGGGAAAATTTATCTCTACTTCATTTCAGAATGTCTACAAGTAGTTTTTCTTGTTCCAATTTCAATCTCTTCCATGTGATAGTTTAGTGGCATTTGTAATTTCTTTATGAGAAGAGCCTTCATCCTGTAATGAAATAAACAATTTAAAATAACTTTACTATCATTTTGTTGATAAAGATTGTCTATAAACCTTTGAGTGTATCTTAGGCATGAGGAACTAGGGGTTGTTAATGTTTAATTGAGTCTTTAGCTCAAGCCTTCATGTTGAATTCTAAAATATTGTGTGAAACCATGCAAATTTGGGCCTCCATTGATGCACACCTTCTGGTTGAAGGAATATTTTAGCTATTTTGAAGCATTCTGTCATTTAGTTTTCCAAATGTTTTGAAGGTTCTCAAAGATTTGGTATAATCAACTTTATCTTGCTTAACTCCCACCAATAAATTTCAAATAACTATGAATCCTACCTGAAGTACCCATGTTTGTGTTGTGTATCAACAAATGAACAAATTCTACTACCAAAATATGCAGAAGCAATCAGGATTCCATAATGTCTTTAGTAACCTTAAACCTTTTTAGGAAATATCACCATTCTTTAGAAGTGACAACTAGTGAGAGTTAAATTGTGTTGCATTAATCATATTTTCTCAAGGTTTCTGTAAAATTTTTGCAAAGAACGATGTCTTTATTCTCCTTCACCAACAAAGGTTACAAAATAGGTCCTCTCACCCTATTTTAAAGGCACGGCCTAAAGTAGTGAGAATAGATCAACTCCTTGGAAGGTTCTTCCATTGCTCCGATTCCCGAGTAACAAAGAGTTATATGAATCCCATCCCTCGATATAAAATAACTCAAAATATGATTTTTCTATCTCTCAATGTCTTTCTAAATCTATTTTGATGCTTTGTATCCAAGGGAGAATCAATTTGGATACAAACACCTTTACCGCATGAAATGGTATTAAAGAAAGAGTATCCAATGAGTACCTTGTCGATGAGTAAGTTAAAAGACCTCCTCCAATCGAGTATTGGCTAGAATGTATTCCAGTTGAATGTTTTCCATTGTGAGAAGGTGGGTAGAGGTTACAAAACAAACAAATAGAATGGTATTAAAAATTCTTATGTAAGATTTTCAACAATAAAATATATTGTTTCGTGTGTGTCAATATGTCTCCCACAATAGTAGTGGCTACCAACATACCAAAAATATTAGAAGCTATATTTTGAAGAGAACCATGCAAACAAGATTAGATGTTGTTGAAGCGAGATAGGAGGTAGGGTGTGGCTACATTTAGTCAAACCTTAACAATGATGTAATGCATCTTAAAGCTTCATGTCTTCCGATGAAAACCTACTCTATTGTTGCATCATGTCAAATAAAATACAATGTTATTTAGGCTCATGGCTCTAGTGTATACAAATTCAAAAGCCAAAATCTATGTAATGATATCTATACGACTATGTTAACATGGAATTCAGGTCGTATGCAAGAGAAAATTCTTCCATACATCACATTTTTCAAAGGTATTCATAAATTTATCACAGGTGAATCAAAATAATTTAGTGTGTTGTTAATCATTATGGACCACTGTATTATGGGCTTCATGCTTAACTTCCATAAAGCCCAAATTTTCCACCCACATAGGTTTTTATAATTCATACAAAGTCACGAGTAGATAAAAGGAGGGAAATACAACTTACAACAATACCCAAAATTGGAAGAGGAATGAAGATAGAAAACCAAAGTGATAAAATAATAGGTGAGGGTAGAGAATAAAGTGCTACAATAATGTAATGGAAAAATGGTCTTACGTAATATTTGCAGTAGTAAAACTAAGTGTTTTGTGTGTGCAAAGATACCCCCAAGAAGAGTAGTGGTTGCCAACATGGCAGGAAGATTGGAGGTTTTAAATTTGAAGAGAACTATGCAATCTAGATTAGATTCTATTGAAGAAATTAAAAGAACAGGTATTGTGATCAAGAGATGAGAGATATATTGAAGAGGAGCCAAGAGTAGAGCAAGAAGCACATATCCAAGTGCTCTTTAATTTTGATGAGTTTTAAGAGTGGAGGTGGCTCAAACCAAGGTGAAAGGCCATGCATTCTTGTGGTGGAAAGAAATGCAAACAAGAAGCGATAAGGAAAGTATTATAAGATATGATAAAATGGTAGCTAAGTTAAGGGAAGCTTCTTCCTTTGGATTATCATTTTACATTTCTGAAGAAGTTGCATAGTTCCTATCCATTATTAATTTATTTTACCTCTTTTAACGGATGAATAAATCAGTTTCTTGGGGAAAATACATTACCTACTTTAAAGGAATAGTTCAAATTTCTCATTTTCCCTACAT
Organism: Taxus wallichiana var. yunnanensis; assembly: GCA_018340775.1. NCBI lineage: Eukaryota > Viridiplantae > Streptophyta > Pinopsida > Cupressales > Taxaceae > Taxus > Taxus wallichiana. The sequence goes on along the minus strand of CM031243.1, from coordinate 781,034,628 downwards.
TCTCATCTCACACTTTATCCCAAATACCCCGTACATAAAAAAATCAAAAGGGGCCGTTTCATTCTAGTGGGATCACATTGAATCCAGCAATATAAGGGTAGGAAATCTTGAATCGGGAAGAGAAAGGTCAAAATATGGATGCTTGGCAAAGGCCAAAAGAGCCCAGAGCACACATGAGAGAATTATGGGAAGGAATCGAAATTTCAAATTTCGCATAGGAGTTAGCTTCGAGATGGAACAAAAAAGTTACATGGGGCTCCATGCATCATCTTAGCACAACTTCAAAGGCCAAGCCCAAAGAATGGTCCCCAAATAAGTGCCGATGTCACGTAGTGGGGTCGATTCAAAGTCTCACTAATAGTTAAAAAGTCTAGGGTGAGGTGGAAGCCTCTATGCATCCCAACGGTGCATCCCAAGGGTTTCAATCCAAATAGGGTTCATGGATGAGTACGGGCTCACCAAATGGTCAAATTCCAAATGGGAACAGAGATAGTTATTGAATCAGCTAATTATAGAGTAGATTTGGTGGACGCTTCTACATGCCTAGGGTCCCACGAGAGGTCGGATGGGCGGTGAGGCCCGAATCAAGGCTAAGTATAAAAGAGATAGTAGAGTCCTCCATAAGGGTCAAATCAAAGGGTAGTCCCTAAATGAGTGTAGAGATTCCACGTGTCCTAGGTCCCAAAAGGGACAGAGTTAACAATTGAAAAGTCAAAAAGGAGCAGAGCTAGCGAAAGGTTCCATTTGTCTCATCGTATGAACACCAATGATGGGTCTAAAGTGCGAGAGACTCAAATGAGCACCAACTCTCCACTTGTCTAGGGTCCAATAGAGTCAAAAAGGGGAGAGAAAGATGGCCCAAAACAACTAAGTAGAGAGAGCCAGCGGACAATGCCACGTGTCTCACCAGCGCAAATTCAAAGGTGTGACTCAAGATAGGAATCTCAAATGAGCACAAGCCTTCCATGTGCCCTAGGCCTAGAAAGGGGTAGGCTTGAATCAACCAAGTACAAAAGGTAAGCAGAAGGAGCCACATGTCAGTACTACACAACTCCAAAAGTAAAATTCAGATTGGGTTACCAAATGCACACTAAGCCTCCATGTTTCCTAAAGGCGGGCATATGGCCTCGCCAAGATAAAAAGAGACTAAGCTAAAGACAAAGGAAACAACATCGGTTGTGGATGATGCCATGTGTCCTGCTATCATAGTTTAAGGGGCCTACTAAAGGATCCCACCCGTGAAGGTGGTAATCATCAAACCATAATCGGTTAAGTATAAAGGATCTGCAGAGGGTGCCACATGCCCCATCGCTGAAACTTCAAAGGCATGGCTCAAAATTTGTTTCCAAATGAACCAAACCCGCCACATGGCCGAGTCCAAAAGGTAAGAATGGGTGTTGAAAAGTTGAAACACCTTCGGAGGCCTCCACGTGTCTTAACCGTGTGACTTCAAAGGTAAAATATAGGGCCAGTTTCCAAATGAGTGTAAAGTCTCCATGTGTCTCGGAAGTCGACACGGGGTCTCCACCAACAAGAGGTACTTATGAAAAACAAAAAGGAACACAAAGGAACCTATGGAAGCTACCACATGACAATCTGGTGTAGTTTCAAAAGTGAAAGGTAGGGACTAAATATTCAATATGCGCAAGGATACCATGTGAACTTGGTATGGATAGAATCTTTTAAATATTGTGCGCCAAAGACCATAATCTTCAAACTATCATATCTTTCAACTGGAAACTTAGATTTGGGTAGGAGAGAATTTTTTGGAAAGATCTTGGCACCAGCTTCTCACATGTCTCCATTAATGTTTTACCCCACTAATTTCAGGGGCTATGAAGTCTCCCACCTTCCACCATGATGAAGAATGGGCCTGTTTCTTTCCAATAAGGGACAACAATGGAGGCATGGATGTTGTAGTGAAACTATTTATTGTGGTAGGTGGATTCAATGCACTTCAAGGGGTGGTTAGAACAAAGTTTGAATTCTTCCCTCCTTTCTCTCTTATTCTTCGTATATATTGTAAAGGAGGGGCATATTCAAATGGTTACTCATCTTTCCTCTCCTGCCCCCTATATCTCTCTTCCTTAGGGTAGAATTTGGAGTCTAAGCCTCCTCTAATTACTCTGTAATGTCATTTTCTTGGTTCTTTCCCACTAATGATGTACCATGTATCTTTTGGAGCAATAGAATTTGTTTCATGATGCATTTTTCCATCCTTGGCTCATTTTATTGTCTCTTCTTACCTCTTATTGTTGCAGGGGTATATTGTGCATACAATGATGATTTTTACAGTTCTAAGAGATGTAATTACGAGGTTTTGAAGAGGTGTTCCATGTAAAATCTATCTCTGGTCCATGGTGCATCTTTTCGACCCTCTCCTCTACTCTCCTCTCCCCACTTCAGCGATTAGATTTGTGATCAACCACTTCCTTTTTCTCGGTGTATCACCACTTAGTGTGGGATCTCTTTCACTCTCTCTCTCTCTCTGTCTCCTTAGATGGTTAGATTAGGATTAGATAGGTTCTACCTATACTAGAGTAGCTTGTGGTAGGTAGATTAGGAATCAGGAACCAACCTTCTTTGGAAGTCCAACTCAGGTTTGCAAGTCCCAGAGCTTGAGATTTGGTCTAATTTTGTGCAATCACACCGAATTCCCTACTCACACTCGAGTCCATTCGGGGTGTTGTGATTCCGTACTAACACCACCTTCCTAAAATCAATGACATTATGCATGGTCCCTACTAATATAAACTTTTCTTTTACCGTGCTTTTCATGGGTAGCATTTTACTGTTATCTTTAAAATAATAATTGGGTAACCCATCTTCCTATTCCTCAAACTTTACTACAAATTTTAGATTAGTTTCAATTTCATATTTACTTGTATACATGCAACCATTTGCATGCATGTCTTACTGCATTTCATTAATCTTCAATGAAGTATTCTATTCTCCCATTTCCAACTTATTTTCTTCATTTTCAAATTCTCTATAAATGTATTCAATCGCATCTCTTTTCTATTTTCATCCTCTTCTATATAAAAATATTGTCCACCGTATCCATTTTGATTAGACAACTTACTTTAGTCATCGTTTATTCCAATGTTGCACATTTTTCTACTTTTCTTCTTTCATCATAAAGGATTCATCATCTACTCTCATCCTACTTCCACACATGCTTTCAATATTGTTGCTTCTTGACTAGTATATGTTTTGGTTCAACAAAGACCTTGATAAAAGCATCTTTTATGTTTGCATGGTTGTGTTGTTATTTTAATCAATGGTCATAGGGTATAGATGTAATTTGTATAGTTATCCTCCATACATTTTAGATTACATTGATTTAAGGAATTATAATTTTTGGCTTCCCTAAACAAGTCATGTTTGTATTTGAAGAGTAGAGTGGTAGAAGCTTAATTAAGAAAAGATTCGGGAGAAAATTCAAGACGGTTTTCCATGAGATTGAATAATTTATAAATTGAACTATAGAATCACCTTTCCACTACAGATAAAATCAGTAGGATTGTGAAAACAAAGAGAAGACATCATCAATCATCTTCTTCTCTGCACATTTGTTTTAGCTACAAATGTATGTTCCAATTTTAAACTTACTCTATTACGTTCATAATTCAAACCAACTACTTTTGCCTTCATTTTTTTAATTTACCAATTGTAGTTTAAATAATGTTTCTTCCCCCCATAATTTTATCACATGTATTTGAGCCATAATATCAGCCATATTCTTCTTTGCACATTTGTTTCAGCTACAATTGTATTTTCAAATTAAAAACTTACTCTATCAAGTTCACAATTCTAAGCCTACACCAGGATGTGAAAAAAAAATCAGTTTTTTTATCAACATAAGCAGTTAACGATCTTAAGGAATATTAAAACTACATATATCATTTCCTATATAAACATCAAAGTTAGATATTCCTTTCAATTTTTTAAATTATTGTATACGTTTTTATTTTACTTTCATCAATTATATCAATTTTTCACCTTTACACAATTCTTGCAGTGTGCATCTCAAATTGGTCATAGCTTCCTACGATGTTGAACACTATTCCAACAACACCACTTGGTAAGACAAAAACTATTAACAAATTAAATCTGTATCATATGGCATGGATATTGGAGCCAAGAGTGATAAGTAAAGGAACAATACATGATTATACTAATTATAAAAGAGAGAATGGCAGGTTTTCAATTTCAACATGATTGACACCCTTGATGATGACATGAACATTACGTCCTTTAGCAAAGTTGCAGCTTATTACCATGCAAAAATTTAAGTAGGTAAAATTTAAACAATCTTGAAAGGTACTCCAAATATGTAAAGGAAACATACATAGACTCAAGTAGCCCATGGGAAATCATATTAGGCATGGATTCAATTTTACAAATATACACATAACCTAACACCTTTATACCAGCAACAAGATTCCATTTCACGCCTATTAGTGCAATCTAACATATTCCCCTCGGTTCCACAGTGGATGTTATTGGTGTGGTTACTTCTTACTCTAATATTTCCATGGTTATTTGGCTAGATGGAAGCAACACATAGTGTTCTATAATCACTATAAAGGACCACACAATGTATTACATCACCATAACTTTATGGGGAGGACTATGCGATGAGAACATACAAATTTTACATCCCCAACATGGTCAATGTGTGATAAAAATGTTTGTTCTTGTTATTAAAAAGCTAAAGCTGCAACATTTAGAGAAAAAACACTAACTACAAGGCCTACTAGTGAACTATTCCTTACACCAACAAGACATTCGAAACAAAGTCACTTAAAATTTGGTTAATGACAACAGTGAAGCATCTACTAGCTTATCTACACCGAGTACAGAGGCACCGGTGGAAATAACAATTATTGATATTTATGCTTGCAATTTCCTGACCCTACTCAAGAGATCGTAACTATTACAACTATTATTCATCTAAACATAGAAATCTACTATTACCCTACTTGCTCACGGATTATAAGTAATAAATAGTGCTAATAAAAGCTAAGTTTTACTTCGGGCTCTACATGGCATTGTATCAAATGTAACTTACCCACAACTACATGTGATTATAGCTATACAATACACATGATGGCTGAAGATTGGAATGGAACTATATGGGTAACAACGTTTGATCATGTTACACTAACACCGCTTAGTGTATCTACTAATACTCTTAACCAGTAATCGAGGAGTACGGATGACTTATCGAAGATCTTTACACAGGTGTTGTTTCATACATAGAGGTTCATTTTTTGGGTGTCACCTTCCACCTACAAAGGAAAAGAACAACTCTCTTGTATAATACACAACATGATTGCAGCCAAGCAAGAATTAGACCATGCAAATTTGGTAGCATAATTTCTTGAAACCAAAGAATAAATAACAACATTGTGCATGTTGCATATATGTAAAGCTTTTAAAAACACCTTACCCTATTGTAATAGGATGTACATAGCTATAAAGAGATTTTTTTGGTACACATAAAACACTTTTTCTTTACATTATTAACCACATAAAAAACATTATAGACAATGATCTACATGTATAGGTAAAAAAACACCATCCCTTCATGTAATATAATGTTTACATGTTAAAATCACAATTTAAACCTACAAGTAAAAATTGTTGTTACTTAACGTATTTTTCTCTTTTAGAAAATACACACCCTTGTTATTGTTATAATTTATGCTTTAAACATATCATATAATATATAACCTCTAACATATCTGATTCACCATTATAGGTACCTACTCGAGCAATAAACATGAATAATTTGCAGCACCGTCTCACTGGTTTACAACAAGAATAAACAAACAATAAATGCAAAATCCCACCAAGCTTACACTATGCATAAAGACATCATCAATGCAATCCACCGTAGCCACCAAAAAAACCTCTAATCCACTACCCCAACCTACACCCTTATCCGCCGAAAACCCCACCCTCCCTCCTTTTAACAAAATTCAGCGTACATTTCACACCCACTTAAAATCTCTTCTTTCTATTGAACCTTGTTCAATTTGTAGAGAATGCTACCCAGGAATGCAAAAAAATCCACCCTTAGTAGAGTTAGTTGTTGTAGATGCACAAATGAAAAAAAGGGCCACTTTTTTCCTCTTGGAATAACATGGACCCTATCCCTCAACCCCTAGAATTAGAAAATCTAACTCAAGTTGAAGAAATGCTTATTGCTAGAGTTGCCCCACTATTAAAAGTGACACATGCCCATGGAGGCCAATACATGTACACTAGCTAGCCACACCATTACTTTCTCCCAAGACGTAACCTCCATACTATGCATCTTTCCTCATCACCTTGAAAACCTAGACATTCTAATCATCAACAAATTAGGCATGGAAGGAAAATCATATGAGTGTTATGTCAGCAGGAAAAGAGTCCAAAATGACATTTTATACAAAATTCAACATGACCCATACTATAGTGACGACCTTGTAGATGAAACCATACTTGCAAGTTTGCCAATACTCGAAACTAATATCTTTAATGACCTGCCACATATACTTGAGGAATCCACTTAACCAAGGCCCCCATTACTTGAAGCACCACAAACTTGACCCCACACCCTTGAATCCACCCTTAAAAATCATTTGTTTCAAGACTTCTACTTTCTCACATAGAGATTTCCCAAATTAAATCTTTCACCCTAATCGCTCCAACAACCAATCCACCATCAATTGAATTGAAATCTTTCTCTATGGCCTTTCCAAATCTATTCCCATCAAGAACAACTATGTTTCACCAAAGGCGGCCCGTAGAAATTGAAATGCATGAATAGCTTTTCATCTACTTCATTACCATGAAAAATGATTGAAAACTATCCTCCATTTTGATATTTTTTTCTTAACGTTATGATGTGCGATATAAGCCAAGCCATCTCTATTTTTTTTTTGAAACAAAAAGAAGAAGACAATACACCCATAACAATGCAGCACCTTCGCACACTTTTAGAAACCTTACCAGATGAACAAATAGAAAACCACCTCATGTGGTTTGCATCGCACCTTACAGGTACCCACTCTTTTTGGATACAATGAAAAATCAAAATTTCTGACATGATATGCCAAATAGGGATGCCCAACTTATTTTTCACCCTTAGTGCTAGTGATACTAAATGGCCAGACTTGCATTGCCTCTTTCTAGGCCCTTACCCCGCCATGCCTTCTGCTGAAAAAAGTGAGAAACCATAACATCATTGCATATCCACACTTGACAGCAACATACATGGTTGCGAGATTCGTAATCTTCCATGAAGAAACCTGGAAAAACACTTACAAATGCAAGACTTCTAGTACAAGTAAGGCCATGTACCTTTTAAAGCTAAGGAAATCACCATTGCAAATTCTTTTCTCCAACATGTTTCATGCTAACATTTACTATATCAGGTTCGAATGGCAACATAGAGGCTCCACACATATTCATGGTTTCATATGGCTCACTGACACTCCCAATATGGACACATTAGACTAGGCAGACCCCACACTATTTACATTATAAAATCATTCTTTAACAACCAAGTTACAGCTTGGATTCCTCTTAAAAATTTCTTGATCACTTTCTACATTCCCCATATAGCAATTGATGATCCATGTTTACTTCTCTCATTAGAAATACTAGTTGCACCTCTCGACAATGACTATGCAGCCTTGGTGAACCGGCTACAATGGCACACCAAATGTACTATAACTACATGTTTATGAAGAAAAGGCAATCAACTACTATGTAGGTAAAAATGCCCATGGCTAATACAACTAGTATCCACCTTGTGCCAAGACGCACGTAGGGCCATGCAGTTTATACTCCAACGCGCAATGATGACAGATTAAACATTCACAACAGAGATATGCTAATAGCTTGGCATGCCAACATGGACTGCCAACCCGTAGTTTCACGCCATGTTGTTTTGAAATACATAGCAAAGTATGCATCCAAATCTAAGAACAAGTCAGAAACATACCACCATATGCTTTTAAAATTATAGTCATTACAAAATCAAAAAAGATGTCAACGTAACATACAAGCTCTTTTGAAAACAATTGTTGACTGGGATATATGCACACAAGAAACCTAACACATGTTTCTGAAATTTCCACTTACCATATGCAACGAGTGTTCTGAAACTATCCATGGAAAAACCATCTACAATAAAATTTCATAGGCCCATTCCACCCGAAATTATACAACACCATTTATAAATTCCTACATAACATGGCCCCTTACCCTAGAAAAGAATGTTTAATAGAAACCACTCGGTCAAGGGCCTATGATAACCATAGGAAATGGAAACCATTTAAAACATGGAAAAAATAGGCTATCGTTAGAGTGTTTCCCTGGATAGTAGTCACCCCTACTATTGGTTCACCTTCATACAACACTTTTTCTTCATGGAGCTCCTTTTGTACAAAGCTTTCCATTGTATTCCATCCAACATTGGCACATGCCTAAAAACACTCAAGATTCAGTGGGCTGCCTTCACTATAACCTACTAGGCATGGCACATACACATATTTTGGCCACTCGCCAACTAATTACCATTTTGAAGACTAGCTCTCATAGCTTGCTCAATGTACCCACCCCAACTTAGATGGATGAGTGGAAGGTGTTCTTTGGCATACATCCTAAAATGGATTATAGACATCAATGACCTAGATAATCTTGGGAAGCATGATTTTGACCTATCACATAACTGGCCACAAGCTATTATTGGTAACAAGTTACATGAAATGGGGAGGGTTTTCATAGAAATTTCCTGCTCAACCACTAAAATAGTTGCACCAGTTTTCCTACCCACTCTAAATGGTTATACCTTATCAACGAAACACAAAGATGTGTTACAAATAATCGTAACCCATGCAAATGTAGTGCCACACATTTCCCCATTATACATGATAATTCAAGGAACAACATGCACTAGTAAATCACATCTAATGTGTGACATTTCAAGGGCACTCCACTCACGCACAAACCTCCATGCCAGAATCTTACTCTTACTAGCTCCAATAGGACTTTTAACATTCAACATCTCTGCACAACAATACACACTGGCCTACACATACCAATAGATGAAGTTACCCCTCTTCAGGTCAAACACTCGCTACATTTCAACAAGCCATGGTAGATGTGGAATATATACTAATCGATGAAATGAGCTTTATTGGCCTAAACTGCTAACCAATATAAACAACCACCTACATGAAGCATTCCCCACCTATAAATGCAAGCTTTTCGAGAGGTCATTATGTTATTCTAGTTGGAGACCTAGCTCAGCTACCTCCAATTAAAGATAATGTGCTAAACATTCTTTACACCTACTATCACATGTTAGTGTCACTTTTCGAGAATATAATCACACTTATTATTAACTTCCCCAACAAAGCACGATGCTTCCCACCATATCTTCCTAGGTCTACTATAAAATATCAAAAGTGTAGTTGTTGCATAACATTAGTGGAATCTACTAATTTTGAGGACCCCTACATACATCACTCCTATAGAACAAGCAACATTCAAGGCCATGATGCACCTTTATGTAGAAAACGTGCTAGTAACACTACATAACAAATATAGGATGTGAGCTCTCAACACTCCCATTAGAATAGCTAAATTTGAACAACCACAGAAAACTGACCTAGGGGAAAGCACCAATAGTAAATTATAGAATAACCTATTAGTCTATGAAGGTGAACAAATAATTTTGAAAACAAATTTTTGGGTACAAACCGACCTTGTTAATAGGCACACAAGGACATGATCATCATTATGTTGTACAAGCAAGTAAACACCCCACTAAGATTTCCCTTGTATATGGTTTCATCTTCCCAAGCTACAAAGATGCATCCTGGGACCCAACCCATCAAATGTACACTCCATCCCCCATAACAAGAAGCAACCACTGACAACTGCCCTTAAAAATGGCATGGGCCCTAACTATTCATAAATCAAAAGGATTGACTCTTGATAAAGCTACCATCGACATTGAATGTAAATAATGACAAGGACTTACCATTACAGCCTTGTCCCATGTTTGAGCCCTTTTCAACTCCACATTTTCCCAACCTTCTCATACACACACCACAAACATCTACAAGAAGAGAAGTATGTTATACTACGGTTAAAAACAAAATCCCAATTACAACATGACCTACCTTTTCCCACCACATCGGTGCATACTAAAGTTGTGATTCAAATTTATTTGCACTATCTTCTAACACACCCATATCACCACAATCTAACAAACTCACCATTCATTTTGTACCCAGGCCCTCTATAAAGGAATCCACCTCCTACAGATACGCACATAACAAAAAAACACTCGGTCTTCTCTCTTTGGTAAAGTACTCCATTCAAAATTACAACTAGGCTAAGCATATTTATTTGGTATCTAATTCTTACTTTATATTTATATTTAAAATTAAATGCATGTTATCTACAATAATTTTTACCAACTAACATTTGAATTCCACTGTAGGCCACTTTGCAATAGTTGACAACTTTTACACATTAGTTATGTCCACACCAACATTGATGCCAACTTTCTTGGAACACCTGATTTGTGAATATCTAGACACTCGCACCAAATGTATACACCCATGGATGAATCTACCATTAAAAACATGTATTCCACACAAAAAAAGAATTGAAGAGGCACAAAAAATCCTGCAACAAACAATTATAGTTGTGGAAACTGCACAAAAGAAAATGAAAGTAAAAGCTTACAACAACATGTTTCAAAATTTGATAGAAAAGGCATTTACTTCGTACGTCCTCAAAGACTCCTAGACACAACACTCTATGGAAAACATTTCCTGAGAAGAAAATACATTCCATCTTGTCCATTGTATATTTCTATTTCTCTCTCAATCCTTGTACATAATAGATGTGTTATGTTTTTTTTTGTTGTATTTCCCACAAGTTTATGCACTTCATGTTGTAATAAATAAAATAGTCTCTTACCCATAATTATAAAAATCCACATTCATATCATGTCTACTTTTGCATAATTGTAAGCATAGCTACATAAATTACTACTTATTGCTTACATGATTAAAATACACTAGAATTTGTTCATTACATATTGATAAAACCCCTAGCTTGCAAAACTCAACTTAACCAACCCAACCGATTGTTTAAACATTGATGAACTACAATATATTTTAGTATTTACATTTTCCACCATGCCCTACATCTATATTTCAAATACTACTAACATTATAGCAATTTTTATTTTGATTCACAATAAAAAAGTAAATCATTGATCCTCCTTAATTTATGTTTCTAATACATTATTTACACCCTCCCTTACAGGCAACTCCAAACATGACATGACCACATTAGACACCATAACAACCCGAATTGGAATTGATTGTACCACATACAACACCTGCTATCCGAATGTGTGCAAGAACAATGCACATAAACCATTAGTTGTAGACAATGATATTATCTCTACAATGTTGCATACACAACAAACACTAAAACAAGCACAAGCTGCACTTACAACAAGCAACCATTTCCAACGTGAATACACCATCCACATCCTTAGGGAAAAATTCTACATAGAATTTTATAAATCCACCCCTCTGCATAACATTGAAAAAACCCACCACAATACAATACTTCAAAGAGATACTCGCCTTGTGGATTGCCATGGCTAGAGGATATGTGAAAATGGATTCTCCAAGAATGCTCTTTTGCCTTCTTTCCTTTTTGAATTGAGCCTAAAAAAAATGCAGCTTATGTTCTTCTATCGAACATCTATCATTACACCAAATGTTGTTGTGATTTGATTTTTGCATTCTTTGTTATTTCAAAATAAAGATGCCAACACTATGTAACTGCCTCTATCTTCTTTTCTATCATTTTGTGACAAACAATTATTTATACAAGTTAAATACACCCATATATGTATTGTAATTCCTTGATCAATTTATACAGGTTGGATATTTGCATCTTTACCATGCCCTTTAGTGGAACTATGCTTTGTATGTGTATTGTAAGAATATGTTTTTTTGGTCTTTTTGAATTCTAGACTGTTTTATTAAGTTATCATTGCTTCCTCGGTGGGAGAAACAATTCTAATAGGGTCACAAAAATCATGCAAATAGTAAGTCTTATGTTTCATTTTTTAAAGAACCTGACCTAGATGAGGATGTCTACAGAAAAACACAATTAAAGCGGTAATTAAAAATAAAACCATATGCATTCAAAATCACATAGATCAGTCCAAAGAAACTCTTTATATGAAAACATTTTGTTCATTTACAACCATGCATAACAATCATCAGAGTATTTGAATTACCAAATGTAAATGAAATCTTCATTCCTACTCCTACCTACAAAATTTGTTTTCACTATCGCAACTACAACATCTTAATATAATTCATTTATGATTATGCTTTGATGGATATCCATACCCTATCCCAAACCTCCCATTTTGACACATGCTAAGCTTATGCAACTTGACTTTACACCTGTAAATTGCATTTTATGTACATATCCATCCCATTGTTTTATTTACTATGATGGGATCTTAACTATTTGATAGAATACGAATAAGAAACATCATATTTCATTCCACCAATTTATAGACTATTTAATTTTTGTGGGTAAATTACATTTTGTCCCCTATGGAAGGGCATTACACAATGAAATAGCATATACAAGCCATTGATAATGGATGTGAAAATTATAATGCCACCTCATGTTGTTTTTGTACATAGTTCTACATACCCCACGCTAATTACATAGCCTTCAAGAATATTCTTCTATTGACAGTGACTAATTTTCCAAAAAAAGTTACCAACTCATATTTTTAAACCCATTCATAGACATGTGGTAAGCTTCAACCAGGAGGATGCAAATCTTATGTGTCATTTGTTTCCTAGTGATAGATGACCAAATGTTTGAAAAATACCAAGAGGAGCACATTATGGACCTTACGTAAACACATATTTGTAAACATTGCATATTTTTAATGGGTTTATTAATTTTTTGATTAATAATCGGGGAAAGGGATGGACAACATAAAATGGTTCCTATGATTGGAACCCTCTTTCCTAAAAAACTAAAAATGGTCCAACGGAGACCATAATATGTTAATTGATATTCAAGAATTGGAATTTATGACCAGCAACAAATAAACAACCAAAACCCCAAAATAAAAAACATAAAAAACATTAATAAATCATTGTCTAATTTTGGTAACTATTTCAACATCTACGCATAACAATTGAATCTTTACATCTGTCATCAATAGATTTCCATTCAGCTAGCTTCTATTTAGCATTTCATAGACTATGTTGTGCAAAATTTCTTTCTACAATCCTCATATTTATGTTCAAATTTCACTTCTATCCAAATGACTTAAAACTATGTGTTTGTGCTATTATAGTTGCGTATAATACAAGTTTCCATAAACTCAAAGTTAAATGGTTTATTTCCTTTGTATAATAGCTAAAATGATTCTAATCTAGGGTTATCCATATCCTCAGTCACCCTTCTATGATGTCAACTGTGAAGCAAAGTAACATCATTTATTTCCATCATCTTAGAATCCCATATTGGTTTAATGCTTCCTAATAGCCCTGTTACTTTTGGTATTGCAATGGAAAACAACCTATAATTATATTAAGTCATGCCACTTCAATAAGTAACTAATTCAATAAAAAATTTGATTAGAAATCCTCTTCACTCAGTAGTCAAAACCTCATATTTACACTCCTCTAGGTGAAAAGAAACCATAGATAATACCTTACGTAGAAAATGTAAGGTCAAGTACTACCCCAAATTTTCCATCCACAAATACTTAATGCCTTCATCTATTACCCATTTATAAAGGAATATCATAATTAATATGATATTCTACTAGTTTACATAGGAATATATTTGCTAACAAGATTCACCGTAATCAATTTATCTTCATCCATACCCATTTACTCAATATTTGAGTTAGAAATCACATGCACTAGTTATGAACCAATCTTGGTTACTTATATGTTTGATGGAATCCCTACATGAACAAAGTTGGTTAATGGGATTGAGACATTAAAACAAAATAGGGGATTTTCCAAAGGAAGCTGACTCATATTTTCCTTCCAATATACAAAAAAACTAATACGTACTCTCTTAGGTATGTCAGGAGCATTAATCACAATCAATTTCAATGCATTCTACAATGTTAAACTCCAAGGAAAATAGAAACTAAGAACACATTTTAGATTGAAACTTGATGTCCATTACCCAATTGTAATTTCTTTACCATATCCAGTGTTGCATTGAATCCTACATAATATAAATCTGCACAAGTTCATTACACATACCGATTGGTAAGGTACTTATGAAAAACATATTAATGATTTTTAATTATTTCTGAGTTTGTTTTCAAACAAAAAAATCAAGTATGGATGCTTGAACAACTTTGACACTACTATGCAAAATAGCCCCACATTAAAATCTAGAAATTTTATTCAGATTTAGCTAACTCCCACATGTTTACTTTTCTAACAACTGGTCATAAACTTCTTTATGCCACTTCAAAATATATGTTGACTTTTACTACATGAATGTTCATGATCATTTGATGTCTTCAGTTCAAACATAAACCATTCATTATTTTCAATCTACACCTCTAATGCATTGTCTACCCACCTCCTTGCATGCACTTCAAACATGATGGCCACATTCAACGCCATAGCAGACCACATTAGAACAAATTGTACCCGCATACAAAATATACCATCTGAATATGTACAAGAACAATACATGGAAGGAACACCTATAGACACCAATGTAATTTCTTTACCTCTCAAGAAGAGTAATTATATACATGTTTTCTACCTATTCAAACAAGAGAAAAAGTTTGACGATGCGTTTAGATGATTTTCCCATATATTTTTTGAGGATCAACATTACATGTGCCTGTTCTTAAATTACCATGTTATATTGAGCCATGCTAATCACTGGCTATAAGAACTTCTCTTTAATTTTGTAGGGTATAATTGATTTCGAAACAATAACTTAATTAATTGAGAAAGATTATTTAAAAACAAAAAAAAAACAGGCAATAAAATTTACTATAGGCATTACACACAATAAAGTAATTGATATTATAAAGAATTGCAATGATGCATAATAAAATTACAAAATGAAATTAATTTGTAACTCAGGCATAATCTTGCTCCTCTCGGAGCAACCAATAATAAAGTAAGTATTTGTCATTATTATGTCGGAGGTGTGGCTACTGCTCACATAAACAACTCAAGCATGTTGATGACGTATAGAATCTTCACTTGGTTAGACCTCGAATGACCTGTTTCACCAGCTTTATGACCTATTTATGGGATTGGGCCTCAACTTTTGCAACCAAAAATAGAATTCATGCTTTGAGAACTCGCTTACCACCTTGTATGACATCAAAATCGCATCTTATGGAGTGGATGCATAATGTTGTGAATTGTATAATAGGTCAACCGATTAACTATCGAGACAATGTACTAGCATACATAAGTGAATCATAAGCTCTAACTACTTGGAAAAAATAGGGCCTTAAAATAGATACAAAAGAGAGGAAATTGAATTTTGATCTATAAGAGTTTACGCGTTGAATTACCATTCACCTCTCATTATATCACACAGGTTTACCTGAGAAGATTTTTATTTGCATAGGTTGGTACACCATTTAATTTGTTGTAAGAGGACATCATATTGGACACATTACCATTCAACACACAAATATTTAATGGAGGATTGAACATTTCCTCCAAATATTGCTTCGTCACCTGCAAGAAAGAAACTTGTTTCTTTAAAAAAGTTCAGAATAATTGAGTTGAGTCATTTTTTTCCTATTTCCTTTAAACATTTCATTAAAAATCCTTACACGTTATTATAATTTTAAACATGGTTTTATCGCTTAATGAATTAAAAAATTATGTTTCATATTGAGACACAAGAACAAAGAAATGTGTTGTGAATATTGTTGAGAATTTTAAACAAATTACACTAATTTTTTGAGTTTAAATTATAAACCTTTTACCTAAAATAAGATTTCCTTCTATATTTGTGGGGTATATAAAATTAACAGAATTAAAATTTTATCATATACAGAAGTGTCTAGGTAATTTAACATCCATGAACCAAAAAGGGGTGTGGATTTGATATAAATAGTTAAGAGACACATGTGTAGTTTTAATTTTCCAAGGGCCATAGCTCACCATGATATAATAATTATGGAATAAAGACAAGATGGTTTCTATTACTCGATAAGAGTTCTATTCTCAAACATTCTACCTATCCCTCACACACGTTCGCGGGGGGCATATTTATTTTAAAATAGTCAAAAATTCACTAAATAAATGTTGTTGCACGGTGGTGGGCCTCCTGCCTGTTAGTTTGGAGGTCACCGGTTCAAATATCTATTTCACCCATTAAAAGGAAATAGGGAGATAATTATTATAAGAAACAAATTTCTTATTATTAATCTCTATCCCACCATTGAATGGAGATTCATATAACCCCATGCCAAAATTCACCATTTCTTTCCTACCTCCATCTTCCCACAGCCCCCGCAGATGTCTATCATTCTATCTAGCCATGCATTACTTGAGGAGGTTGCACGTGTGTATGGTGGCCCTCTTAGGGTAACTCCAAGTGGCAAATGGTTTCAATGATTCTTAATACTATGTGTCAACACAAAATATTGGCCAACCGGTACACATGTTAAAATACACTTTATTCCTATTCTCTACATGCAAGTTCACCAAATAACACGCAAATTATTTGGGACAATACTACACAATATGAGGTCAAGTGAAGTATGCAGAAAAACAATCTAATTTCAAAACACATGTTTATGAGATTTTATGAAATACCCAATAGGCACCATCGTCATATGGTGTTCGGTTGAAATTATGATGCCCCTTTTTATGGTTCTATTGTTAAATGATAAGATTTTTAATTTCCTTTTTATTTTTCTCAAATTTAGATATAATTATGAGCTTAAACATTAAGAATTCAAAGTAGGAAGATTAGCTTTAGAGAATATTGAACCCCAACATAAGGAATGAAAAACAAAAAATCATAGACATAGAATCTTAGTGTGTAATGCCCGCAAAGTTTCACACATGAAACCCAAAACCAAACATAGATTATTATTCTTTGTTAAAGGATGGATGAAATGCAAGAAAATCCCTAGATTAATGAACAATTGGCACAAGAATTAATTAAATAATAATATTTAAATGAATGAATTGGTTTTATCTACAATTAGATTTACATACTTCATTCAAATAATCCTGAATTATTTTAAAACATTGATTTCCTAAGGTCGTAAAATTAATTAATTAAAGTCCAAGTCAAAACCCATTTTATTACACCAAGCTAATTAATTATTTCTCTATTGTAAAATTAAATTAAACTAATAAGAGGAAGTTTATTTAATTTACTTCAAGGATAAAAGATAATAAAATCATTTACTTTCAACACACACTAATGGACCCTTTAAAAATGTGACCCATGTGATCACCCCACCTAACTATTGTAGGGGATAATCTTGGCCCTTGGATGAAAACAATATGGACCATAGGATGGGGAAAATTCAAACTAATCCTAAAATCCTTAAGGGTGTCTTATATTCTTCACTTTTTATTCTTTTCATTCATTTCTTTGTGTTTGTTTTGTAGGTTGAGGAAGATGGAAGAGGGGGAAACCATTTATGAGAGGGAAGGAGCTTGGGGCTAGATATACACATCCAAATCTATTCTATTATATTTTTTTCTATTTCTATTCTACCCTATATCAAAGGGTTTGTAAATGCATTATTTTCTAAAGATGTGTTTATAATAAAATACCCATTTGGGTAAATCTCTTTTACCCAATAGATCTATTTTGTTTAAAGTCAATATTCAACAAAGAATACCCATTTGGGTATTTTTCCATTAGCCCAAGAGATGTACATTTTGGTAGTATTTACATTCTTTCCTTTTTCCTTTCAGAAAAGAAATACACAAAAAAAACTTTATTTTTATAAAAATAAGTGGATATATATATACCCATTTTCTAATTTTTAAAAAGCATCCAAATCTAAATCTATTATTATTTTTTATTTATTTATACTTTTCCTTTTTTTTAAAGTGATGGATAACTAAATCCAAATCCATATATACATACATATATACATACATATATACATATATACATACATACATATATATATATATATTTTGAGGTATATACATATATTATATATATACATATATATACATATATATATATATACATATATGTATATGTAATGTATATATATATATATATACATATATGTATATTTATGGATATATATATATATACATATAATATAAATATATATATATATATATATATATACATATATTATATATACATATATATATATATATTAATATATGTATATATATATATATGTGTGTGTGTGTGTGTGTGTGTGTGTGTGTGTGTGTGTGTGTGTGTGTGTGTGTGTGTGTGTGTGTGTGTGTGTGTGTGTGTGTGTGTTGTGTGTATATATATATATAGGAGAGATTTTGAGGTCACATTTACATAGACCTCTAGCACAAAATGTGTAACATGGTTTATGGACAACAACAAATAAAAATGGGGTATTTGGTGGGGGTTTCGGCCCCCACCTATTATATTATTAAACAAACAATGTGGGCGGAGGGGTCTCTAATCTCACCCCCCATCCCATAAGACTATGGGGTGGGGGTGGGGTCGGTGACCACTCCCCACCCCATTCCCTTTTCTTTTTACAGAAGCCTAAATGTCCATGGCTACACCATAGCCTAATTATTATTTTTAATTACATATGCTTTCTTTTCTTTTTGTTTTTAATAAACTTTGTTTATTTTAGAGTTTGTTTATTAGAATATTAATAAATGGTTAGATGTTAAATATAATAATATTTATTATTACTAACAATAATAATAAATATAAATATACTTTAAATATGTGTGTGTGTGTGTGTGTGTGTGTGTGTGTGTGTGTGTGTGTGTGTGTGTGTGTGTGTGTGTGTATTAATATATAACATATTAATATATATGTGTTATTATATGTGTATCATTTTATTATATCAATTTTTTTAATATTTTCTTATATACAAGAAATATTAATATATAGAAGTATATTAATTATTTTAATATATTAATAATGTTGACATAATCAAATAAATTTGAATGTTTCTTTTGGTAGATAATAAAATGAGTTAGGGGTATTGAGATTAGTAATCAATTTCTAAAGTAAAAACAACTTAAATTATTATTAGGTACTCACATTCTTGACATTGATTTATTCAATTGAATAAATCAATTCATTTGGAGCAATGCAAGGATAAAAAAATATTAAGTACAATAACAACCATTTGACAAGAAAATAGAACCCATAAGATAGTTGTTCCTTTCAAAGTAGAGTCTAACAACCTTACAAAATTTTTAGAATGAAAGCATCTCAGCTTGGAGCTATGGAAGGTAAACTTAGTTTAAATCCATGTATATCTGTTTAAACTTTATTTAAATCATTCATTATTTCAAAAAATACAATCATGATAATTTTCTTCCACAACACTACACATATGAGATTTTAATTTCCTAATTCCATACAGTCTTAAAGGAGTTAACAAAATAGAAATATTTTGAAGAGTACAAAAATTTCTCACAATTTATAATTTTAAATTATATCCCCTTAAATGGGAAGTATGAACTTGGAAATAAATTACAACAAGACTACCGCAACAAAATTTCAAGTCTTTAGAAAATATATGTCTTCTCCACAAGGTAGCTCCAACTTAGGCATTCTTCAACTTCACCATAGGATCACAAACAAGGAAGGAGGAGTAGAAAAAACTCTCTTCCAACCTTAAATCCATTAAGGGAAGAAGCCATTCCCTTAATGGCCCTCGATCCCCAACTAAGGAATCATGAAAGGCATTAAGCAACATTGACAACTAACACAAAGAGGCTTCTCAACAAACACACATACAAGGAAAACAACTCCACCAAGATCACATAACCAACAAGTTTACACATAAACATTAAAACAAAGGTTTGAAAATTAAACCAAGTAGAGCAAGGGATATGGGATACCACCTCCTTATTCCTCCCAAGTGAAGTGGGACCCTTTCCCTAACCTCTAAGTGCACAAGAATATTGACACAATTCCTAATATCTCCCTTACAACAAGCAACAAATTGATAAATCCATTTTCTCGCCCATCGGAAAGATTCTTGTTCACACTCCCACCAATTTTCCATGCCTCACATAAAATCCCTTTCCCCACCCCAATGGTCCTCTTAACCCTTCTCAACATGTACCCAACTACAAAATCAACCCACTCAACACCATCAAAAGAAAAAAATATACTTTTAACAAGCACAAAATTGCTTACAACAACAAAGTAACATAATAATAAATGTGTGGAGAGCCTACCTCTCCATAAATATCCAATAATAACCTTCACAAGCCTCTTCAAATCTAAGCCAAACACTCCAAAAGCTCCCCAAATCCGAAAGTGCACAAAAAGGAAATTAGTAAGTAACCCCATTCCAACCAAAACTCACAAGGTAAATAGAATTGAGAAGTGAGGATGATTGGGTGGGTCCATGTAGAATGCCACTTCATCATCCCCCATTCCCAACTCATGTCAAAACATTAAACCATGAAACATCAATGCACAATTAAGGGCTATGACAACCCACATGGCCCAAAACCTGCACACCATGCTTTCAAGGGACAACAATAAATTTAGGAAGAAAGAGGGAGCAATGATTTTCCTTCTCCAACACTCAAAGATGAAAAAGAAGTCAAAATTGAGCTTCCCAATCCATATGTAAGGTTGTTGGGCCAAATTAATAGGCTTGTGACAAGCCTGTTTGTCCCAAAAGTCTCTAAAAGTGCCCCCAAGTCAAAATCCGAATTTTGAAGTTGGGGTGGAGTAAAACAGTTTGAAATCAACATAAATTCATCTTACACGAGGAAAAAAAGATCACATCAATCCTATAATCATATCTCTAATGTGGTTAAACTAAACAAGAGGGATTAAGTCTAATAAACACACAATTACACATGTTAAAAAAGTTACAAATTATCCAATTTTAAAAATACACAAAACATAAATAAGCACATGCAAATATTAAAGAAAGAAACACAATTCACCCAATGGTCACACATGTGAAATCACCCCCCATGGGTGACCTCCAAACTAGACAAGCAAAACACAACACAACACAACATTACACAAGTTGTCAATTTGGCCTTGTTGATCAATGCTCGACATCCTTCTATGGTTTGTCTCCTATTCCCTTTGATGTTTATGATACAAGTCTTGCACAAAACAAATACCTCTCTAACCTTTCAGCTTGTATTAACAACATCGAGGAAATCATATATATATATATATATATATATATATATATATATAACTTCAAATTCATCATTCAACATTTAACAATTATATTATCCATCAATATGCCAAAATATAACTCTAACATCCATGATATTACTATTATATACAAATATCTCAAAAATATAACATGTGAGTATAAAATCTACATCCTAAAAGTCAACATTTACTAACTGTCTAACATCACAATCTAGTGCATCAAGATAAAGCATAAACATCATAGTGTCCATAATCCACACTTCAGTATAATCTAGTATCTACTGATCAATGTATCATAATCAAATGTCTAAACATCAGTATAATATTATAATTATATAGCTAAACAATGTCAAAGAGGAGTGGGCATTACATCCCCTCGCCTTAGACTTGAATTCTTCCTCCTAGTAAGTCACCGGAATAGATGAGGAAAATGAGCTGAAAAATAGTAGCATCCTCCCAAGTGGCCATAGTCTCGTCATACCTATCCCACTGACCCACACCATGTCAATATCATGGCCCACAAAGGCCCAATGTCCTATGCTCTATGATGCATACTGCTCCATCGAAAACTTTCCCTTCTCCTACACCTATAATGCAGTCCAATCCAAAACATGATACGAGTCTGGAATATATATCCTAAGTACAGATACATGAAAAACATCATGCACATGAGACAAGTTGGGTGGCAATGCTAGATGGTAGGCCAAGGGACCAATACACTCCAAGATCTCGAAGGGACCAAAAATATAGGAGATAACTTAGAGCCTTTTCCATAACAGATCAAACTCTTATGAGGCCTGACACGAAGAAACACCTTCGTGCCCACCTAAAAACTATGATCTATCCTCCTCAGATCTGTATACTTCTTCTACCTATTTTGAGCCTCCAAAAGTCTCCGACAAATAAATACTACCTACTCCTCCATATCTTGTACCAAAGCCGACCCAAGAGAAACCCTATCCTCTAACCTATCCCAACTCAAGGGTGTCCTACACTCTCTACCATACAACACCTGAAAAGGAGCCATGCCAATCGAACTCTAAAAATTTTGTTGTAAGGAAAATCAACAAAATATAGGTACTCCTCCCACTTAGCCTTCTAGTCCATGACATACATCCATAACATATCCTCCAAAATATAATTCAATCACTTTGTTTGCCCATCTGTCTCTAGATGATAAGTTGTGTTGAAGTTGAAACTTGTACCAAGAACTCACTACATGGTAGTCCGTATGAGAAGTATACAGGGATTGTGGTCACAAGTGATCTTCTATGGAATCCCATGCGGTTTGATAATATCATCAAGGTATACCCACACTATTACACTAGTGTTATATGTGGTCTTCACCAGAGAAAAATTAGTCACTTTTGTCAATTTATCCATAATGACTATGATGGCTTCATGGTTGTATCTTGACATCGATAGCCCTAAAATGAAATCCATGGAAATGGTGTCCCATTTCCACTCCGGTATGGTATGCGTGTAAAGAAGGCCAGCAGGGTGTTGATGCTACACCTTCACCCTTTGACACTCTAAACAACGTGAAAAAAACTGAGCTACATCCGACCGAATACCTCTCCAATGATAAAGTTTTCTCAACGTGGTGTGTATCTTCTTCATGCTTAGATGGGATGAATAGGGTGCACGATGAGCCTCTATTAATATATCCTATCTCAAGCCTCCATCTCTAGAAACATATATCCGACCTCTATGTCTGAGAAGACCATGTGCCTCTAATGAGAATCCATCAAAATTCCCCTCAAGGGGTCTCTGAGACTCAATCTCTGATCTAGCTATAAGGTAAAAACTTTTGTGAGGAAGATGGTGCAATATCTTGCTTCACAAATCTATACTCACTGAGGTAGCCATAACCACATACCTCTTTCTACTCAAGGGCATTGTAACCACATTCTCCTTCCCCTTCACATGCTCTATCTTCATGTCATACTCGTAAAGTAACTCCATCTAATGCCACTGATGAGCATTGATATTGGGTTACGTGAAGAGGTGGTGAAGACTCAAGTGATCAGTCCTGAGTATAAATCTCTGGCCAAGAAGGAAGTGTCTCCATCGAACAAAGGCATTGACTATAGCTATAAGCTCAAGGTCATGAGTTTGATTGTTGAGTTTTTAATCCTTGATTTTACAAGACACAAAAGCTACAACATGACCCTCCTACATCAACACACCTCCCAAACCTGCCAAAGAAGCAACATGCATGTGTAAATAAACTCACCATGAGGGTCTGGAACTGCAAGAATAGGTGTCATCATAAGGCATTCCTTCAGTCTCTTGAAGGCCTGCTCACATCTATCTTACCAAATGAACTTCTTCACTTTCCATTAAAGGGAAGTGATGTGGTCCTACACAAATCTCCTATAGTATCCAGCCAACCCCATGAAACTGCGCACCTCGGTCATGTTATAGGAGCTATCCAATCCATAATGGATCTAATATTAGAAGGATCGATCAGATAGATTCCTCATAAATGATGTGACCCAAATACTACACCACTAACTAAAAGATGCACACTTCTCCAGTTTTTGTAAAGTTGTTACTAAAAGACACTGCAAAACTTGACAAAGGTGCTCCTCATGCATACGTGAGAAGATCAAGATGTCATCAAGGAATACAAGTACAAAATGATCTAAAATGTCCTAAAAATCCTCATTCATCAAAATCATGAATACTGCAGGGGCATTCATAAGACCAAATGGCACCATTATGAACTCATAGTGGCCATACCTCATGCGAAAAGATGACTTGTGGATATCTACTTCTTCAATCCTTAGTTAATGGTATCCTAACTTAAGATATATATTAGAGAATATAGTAGCCCCTTCATCTAATAAAAAAATCATTAATGCGAGGAAGGGGTAATGATTCTTGATCGTTACTTTGTTCAATTGATGATAGTCCACACACAAACACAAGGATCTATCCTTCTTCTTCACAAAAATCACCGGTGCACCCCAAGGGGATACACTAGGATGGATTAGGCCTTTCTCAAGAAGGCCCTCAAGATGTAACTTGAGCTCACATAGCTCAAGTGTGGTCATTCGGTAAGGGGGTGTGCAAGATAGGTTCTACTCCTAGAACCAAGTCAATGTGAAAATCTATCTCACGCGGGGGAGGCATCCCTAACAGCTCACTAGGAAACACATCTGAGAACTCCTGCAATATGGGGTGATCATTGAGTGATGGTCCACTAGCCTCATCCTTTGACCTATCACTGACTGTAATAGCATAAAGTTGACAACCCCACCACGCACACTACTTCAGCTACATAGTAGAAATAGTGTGGATAGAGATGGGTCTCTTGATTCCAACAATCACTTACTCCACACCCAAATCATCCACACAAGATATAATCTTATGCCCCCTCTGAGCATCATAGAGCTCTGGAGGTGGAAAGGGTCATCGAGTCTGTTGCTGCTGAGAAGGTGGAGGAGGCCAAAAGGAAGACTGCACTGATGTGTGTCCTCCATGAGGAGGGGGATCTCGATCCCCTCAATCTACTATCATGCGGCTCCTCACTTTGTCACATGTCTACTGCATCTTCCCCATGGTTTCCTCTACACTATAGGCCTTCTCTACAGCCTCTAAAAGTGTCTATGGGAAGTGAATGTGCAAAGTGCCCCTCCCAAGTCCAATTTTAGGCCCTTGATGAACTATGTGAACTTAAACCTACTCATCCAAAGATATAATATACATACTGAAGTAGATCCAAGAAATTCTCCTCATACTTTGCTACCATCAAGGAGGCCTAACACAAATTATGAAACTCATTAGTCTATTGTTGAATGAACCTCTGAAATATACCTTCTCCTAAACGCTCCTGAAAGAGCTCCCAAGTGACTATCTTAGAATCTACATGGAGCTTCTACTCCTCGGTCCTCCACCATACTCCAACTCTATCTCTAAAAGGTGGACGACAACACAAGATTTCATGTTGCTAGAAAAGGGAGCTTAACTTGAAGCATCAACTCAAGCTAACCAACAATGCCTCGGCTTGAAATCTTCCTGTGTCTCCTGGAAAATGAGGCAGGTGCAACTTGAGTATCTATCTCATGTGATACACTGCTGCAGACAATTTCCACCCTCTAGGCCTATCTACGTGATCAACTCTCGGCCAAGGGATCCTAGACATTTCTCTATGCATCCCATCTTGATATTTCAGCTCTTTAGGAGGTGGCTCATGTCTAACTGACTCCACGTGGGAGTTCTTTGTCCTCTCCTCCATAGTGTGACATGAAGGCACACATTCCTCCACTGATGGCTACCTATCCTTCCTACTAGGTTTCCCTCCTATCGATCCTCTATATCGGCATTAACCTCCTATAACATCTATAATATCTGAGGAAGGATAGTAACTACTTCCTAGATTTGGGGGTGGTATATCTAGGTCCACGTGTAGGAACCCCTTGTCTAGTCTCAGTGCCTCCTACACAGACCAAGGTGAGAGTTAGTTTATAATCATCTAAGCTTTTGTTTTCAATTTTCTAAAATTTTCTATGTTTCAATTCATCATGCATAGTTGTGTGTACTAGGTTTAAAGTTGTGTTTGGTTTTATTTTTTTGTTTCGTGTTTTCTAGGTGTGCCCGGGGTCCAAGTGTTGAACCCACGGCTCTGATACCAAATGTAACACCCACAAATTTTCACACACGAAACCCAAAACCAAACATAGATTATGCTAGAAAATTATGGAATAATTTTTTGTTAAAAGATGGATGAAATGCAAGCAAATCCCTAGATTAATGAATGATCATCACAAAATTAATTAAATAATAATATTTAAATGATCTGAATTGATTTGTGGGTGTTACATATTTTAATTAAATATGTAACGCCCACAAATGTAACTTCATTCAAATAATCCTGAAAAATTTTAAAGTAGTGATTTCCTAAGGTCAAGTTAAATTAATTAATTAAAGTCCAAGTCAAAACCCATTTTATTACACCAAGCTAATTAATTATTTGTCTATTGAAAAAGTAAATTAAACTAATAAGGGGAAAGTTCATTTAATTTACTTCAAGGATAAAAGACAACAAATTCATTTATTTTCAACACACACTAATGGCCCCTTTCAAAAAGGAGACCCATGTGATCAAATGATCACCCCATCTAACTCCACCTAACTATTGTAGGGGACAATCTTGGCCCTTGGATGCAAACAATATGGGCCATAGGATGGGAAAAATTCAAACTAAACCTAAAATCCTTAAGGGAGTCTTATATTCTTCTCTTTTATTCTTTTCATTCATTTCTTTGTGTTTGTTTTGCAGGTTGAGGAAGATAGAAGAGGGGAAACCATGGATGAGAGGGAAGGAGCTTGAGGATGGATATACACATCCAAATCCATTCTATTCTATTTTTTTTCTATTTCTATTCTACCCTATATCAAACGGTTTGTAAATGCATTATTTGCTACAGATGTGTTTACAATAAAATACCCATTTGGGTATTTTTCCATCAGCCCTAGAGATCTAAATTTTGTTAGTATTTTTCTTTTAACAAAAGAAATACACAAAAAATAAAAAATAAATAAATATATAAATATAATATATATATATATATATATATATATACCCACTTTCTAATTTTTTTAAATTACCCAAAATCTATATCTATTATTATTTTTATTTATTTATACTTTTCCTCTTTTTAAAAGAAATGGATAAACAAATCAAAATCCAAATATGTGTGTGTGTGTGTGTGTGCATGCGTGTGTGTGTGTGTGTGTGTGTGTGTGTGTGTGTGTGTGTGTGTGTGTGTGAGATTTTGAGGTTGCATGGTCACATTTGCACAGACTCCGTTAAAGAAGGAACTTTTCCGCAAAACCCGTAACATGGTTTATGGAAAACAATAAATAAAAATGGATTATTTGGTGGGGTTTTCGCCCCGCCTATTATATTATTAAACAATCAATGTGGGGGTGGGAGAGGTCGTTGGCCCCACCCCCATCCCATAAGACTATGGGGTGGGGGGCGCGTCGGTGACGCCTCCGCATGACCCATTCCCTTTTCTTTTTTACATAAGACTAAATGGCCATGGCTGCACCGTAGCCTAATTTTTTTTTAATTACATATGCTTTCTTTTCTTTTTGATTTTTAATAAACTTTTTTATTTTAGAATTTCATTGATAATAATATTAATAAGTGGTTAGATGTTAAATATAATAATATTTGTTATTATTAACAATAATAATAAATATAAATATAATTTAAATATATATATATATATATATATATATATATATATATATATATATATATATATATATATGTATGTATTAATATATAATATATTAATATATGTATGTGTTATTATATGTGTATCACTTTGTATTATATCAATTTTGTTAATATTTTATTATATAGAATCAATATTAATAAATAGAAATATATTAATTATATTAATATATTAGTAATTTTGAGATAGTAAATAAATTTGAATATTTTTTTGATAGATAATAAAATGAGTTAGGGGTATTAAGTTTAGTAATCAATTTCTAAAGTAAAACAACTTAAATTATAATTAGGTGCTCACATTCTTAACATTGGTTTAGTTAATTGAATAAATCAAGTCATTTGGAGAAATGCAAGGATAAACAAGAATATTAAGGATTTTTAACTATCCAATGAAGAATGGTAATAGGGCTACTAATAAGATTGTTTACTCAAATGATCTTAATAATTATTTTCCTTCTTACTAATTAGTATAAATGTAACAAACTTCTATATGCTCAACATAAAAACTTGTCAAAGGGAAACAATGAACTATCTTCTTTTTCTTTTCTTTTATGACTATTCAAATAACAATAATTTGACAAGCAAATGCAACCCACAATATAGTTGTATGTTTCAAATTAGAGTCTAACAACCTTACAATATTTTTAGAATGAAAGCATCTAAATTTGGAGGTATGGAAAGAAAACTTAGTTTAAATCCATGTATATCCATTTCAACTTTATTTTAATCTTCCATTATTTTAAAACAATACAATCTTGATAATTTTCTTCCACAACACTACACATACGATATTTTAATTTCCTAATCCCGCACACTCTTAAAGGAGTTTACAAAATAGAAATATTTCCAAGAGTACAACAACTTTCTCACAATTTACAATTTTACATTGTATCCCCTAAAATGGGAAGTATGAAGTTGGAAATAAATTAAACAAGGCTACCACAACCAACTTTAAAGTCTTCAAAAATTTGTCTTCTCCACAAGGTAGATCCAACTTAGGTATTATTCAACTTCACCATAGGATCAAAAACAAGGAAGGGGGAGTAGACAATGCTCTCCGCCCAATCTTAAATCCATTAAGAGAAGAATCCATTCCCTTAATGGCCCCCAAGTTCCAACCAAGGAACCATGAAGGGAAGTAATAAACATTGACAACTAACACAAAGAGGCTTCTCAACAAACACACATACAAGGCAAACAACTCCACCAAGATCAAATAACCACCAAGTTTACACATAAACATCAAAACAAAGGTTTGAAAATCAGACCAAGTAGACCAAGGGATATGGGAGACCACCTCCTTATGCCTCCCAAGTGACATAGGAGCATTTCCCTAAGCCTCCTAGTGCACAAGAATAATCACACAATTCCTTATCTCTCCTTGAAACAAGCAAAAAAATCCATAAATCCTTTTTCTCTCCCCATAGGCAAGATTTCAATTCACACTCCCACCAGTTTTACATGCCTCACATAAAATCCCTTTTCCCTCCCTAATCGGTCCCATAAACCCTTCTCAGCACAACATTACTTACAACAATAAAGTAACATAATAATAAAAGTGTGCAGAGCCTACCTCTCCATCAAGATCAAAGAAGAACATTAACAAGCCTCTTTAAATCCAAGCCAAGCACTCCAAAATCTCCCCAAATCCAAAAGTGCAAAAAAGGAAATTAGCAAGCAACCCCCATTCCAACCAAAAGTCACAAATAAATAGAATTGATAAGTGAGGATGATGAGATGTCTCCATGTAGGATGCCACTTCAACATCCCCCATTCCCACACTCAAGTCAAAAATCAAACCAAGAAACATCAATGCACAAGTAAGGGCTATGACAACCCACATGGCTCAAAACTTGCACACTCATGCTTTCAGGGGAAAATAATAAATTTGGGAAGAAAGAAAGTGTAATGCTTTCAAGGGACCACAACCAACTCTCAAGTCTTCGGAAAATCTATGTCTTCTCCAAAAGGTAGCTCCAACTTTGGCATTATTCAACTTCACCATAGGATCACAAACAAGGAAGGGGGAGTAGACAACGCTCTCCGCCCAACCTTAAATCCATTAACCAAAGAATCCATTCCCTTAATGTCCCCTGATCCCCAACCAAAGAACCATGAAGGGTAGTAGACAAACATTGATGACTAACGCAAAGAGGCTTCTCAACAAACACACATAAAAGGAAAGTAACTCCACCAAGATCAAATAACCAACAAGTTTACACATAAACATCAAAACAAAGGTTTGGAAATTAAACTAGGTAGACCAATGGATATTGAGACCACCTCCTTATGCCTCCCAAGTGAAGTGGGAGTCTTTCCCTAAGCCTCCAAGTGCACAAGAATAATCACACAATTCCTTATCTCTCCTTGCAACAAGCAAAAAAATCCATAAATTCCTTTTCTCTTCCGATAGGAAATATTCCCATTCACACTCCCACCAATTTTACATGCCTCACATAAAATCCCTTTTCCCTCCCCAATGGTCCCATAAACCCTTCTCAACACACCCAACTAAGGCCAACTACTAAACCAACCCACACAACACCATCACAAGACAAAAATACTTTTAACAAACACAACATTGCTTACAAAAAATAAAGTAACATAATAATAAAAGTGTGGAGAGCCTACCTCTCCATCAAGATCCAAGAAGAACCTTAAAAAGCATCCTCAAATCTAATCCAAAGGCTCCAAAAGCTCCCCAAATCTGAAAGTGCACAAAAAGAAAATCAGCAAATAACCCCATTCCAAAAAAAAAAAGTCACAAATAAATAGAATTGGGAAGTGAGGATGATGAGGTGGCTCCATGTAGGATGCCACTTCATCATCCCCCATCCTCACACTCAAGTCAAAACATCAAAACCAAGAAACATCAATGCACAAGTAAGGACTATGACAACCCACATGGCTCAAAACTTACACACCATGCTTTCAAGGGACAACAATAAATTTGGGAAGAAAGAAAGTGCAATGATTTTCCTTCTCCAACACTAAAAGATGGAAAAAGAAGTCAAAATTGAGCTTCCCAACCCATAGGTAAGGTTTTTGGGCCAAATTAAGAGGCATGGGACAAGCCTTGCTTGTCCCAAAAGTCTCCAAAAGCGCCACTAAGTCAAAATATGAATTTGGAACTTGTGGTGGAGTAAAATACTCTCAAATTAACATAAATTCTTCTTACACAAGGACAAAAAGATCACATCATTACTATAAGTCACATCTCTACTTTGGTTAAACTAAACAAGAGGGATTAAGTCTAATAAACACACAATTACACATCCTATAAAAGTGAAAAATTCTCCAATTTTAAAGAATACCCAAAACATAAATAAGCACATTCCAAAACTATAGAAAGAAACATAATTCACCCGATAGCCACACATGTGAAATCACCCCCATGGGTGACCTCTAAACTAGACAAGAAATATTGAACACAACACGACATTACACAAGTTGTCAATTTGGCCCCGTTGCTCAATGTTTGACATCCTTCCATGGTTGGTCTCCTATCCCCTTCGATGTTTGTAATATAATTCCTACACACAACAAATACCTCTTGAAAAGTAACGATAACCGATCGTACCAAGCCAAGAACAAAGATCTAATCAAACACCATGATCAATAAGATGAAAGCAATTTGTGAGAATAACTTTACATAAAACCTTTGCAACCAAATGAGAAACAATATCATTTATTATTATGGAACTCAATGAAATACAATGAGAATGGGTATTTCTTAAATAGGCAAGGAATAACAATCTAAGAACCATTCAAGGTCGTAGATCAAGCCATAAATCAAGGAAATAACTAGTCATCAAAGAACTAGTCAAGACCATAGATTTAGGAGAGAACTAGACATCAAGGATCTAGTCAATACCATTGATCAAGGAAAGAACTAGTCAATACCATAGATTGAGGAAAGAACTATACCTAACAACTAGATAATATCTCTTAATATGTAAATAAGATAAAAGAAATATCCACACACATAAGTGGGTGAGGATAAATACAAAAAGGTAAATAAAGTACATAGGTGAACATTAGCTAAGGTAAATACCTACTCTAACACTTGTCTCGCCTTTCGGTCATATTAATAACATTAAGGAAATCATATATATATATATATATATATATATATATATATATATATATATATATATATATATATATATATATATATATATATATATATATATATATAAACTCCAAATTCATCATTCAACATTTAACAATTATACTATCCATGAATATGCCAAAATATAACTCTAACATCCATTGTATTACAATTATATACCAATATCTCAAAAACATAACATGTCGAAGATCAAATCTATATCCCGAAAATTAACATGTATCTAACTCTCTAACATCACTATCTAGTGCATCAAGATAAAACATAAACATCATAATGTCCATAATCCACATATCAAGTATAATCTAGTATCTACTTGAATAATGTATCATAATCAAATGTCTAAAAATTAGTCTAATATTATAATTATCAAGATAAATAATGTTGAAGAGGATTGGGCAGTACATAGTGTGTTACAAGAATTAATCATCCAAACCATGTGTAGCATAAATAATTTTACAAAAGGAAAATCCCTCAATGTGAATTTGTTTCCTGCACTTGAGGCTTCATCCAATCCTCAAAGTTAAAGCCCCATATTTTTAAGACAAATTAGAGGTCTTTTACCCATCCACCTTACACACTAGGTTTTTAGACATTCCATCTCTTTTAATTTTTAAATGAAAAAGAAAGTTTTGAAACAAAGATAAATCTGTCAAATGGGAAATATTTTGCGAACTTTACATTTAGAGGTAGCTCTAAAATGGGGTTCCTCAATAGTCGGAAATGGATTTTCCAATTATGTGCTTCTGAAGATGAGTCCAATTAGCTCTTTTATTCTGTTGGAAGTTATGCTTTTGGAAAGCCATGTTATGGCCCACTAATGCAACTCTATTGCAATCATCCTTTGGTTTAATGCCCACTTATTGGTTTTCCATAGTGAGGTTTAATGTAGGAAAAAAAAGTGAGTACACACCTAAGTACATAAAGGTTTCTCTACATAAATTCATGCATACGCAACCCCCTGCATCACACGGCATTGTACATACATGGGGAACTCACAACATCATTAGAAACCCACATTTGACCGCCATGTATATGGATTCTACATTCTCCATACTCTGCCATGAAATCCAAATGTATGTACATCCACTAAACCCTATATTGTTACGTATATCTCACATGCATGCTACATACAATTACCTAAGGAGTAAAAATACTTCATTATTGAATACATAGTGTTGGTGCTCAATTTGATCTCATCCTGTTTGTCCTTGAAATTATTCTTTTTGCTAGCCTTTATCATGTTTTCTATCTCCCAAAGTTGGTGCTTGAAGACTCTTGTCCTCCATGTTGTTGCCATGATCAATCCCTTCCTTGGTCAAAGATCACTTAAAGGTCCAAAATTTGTTTTTTTTTCTCCGTCCATCTGAAGGATTCTGTAACTTTGGCGTAAAATTTGGGTTTTTCCTTTCCTTCTTCGTTTTCCACAGTCACATTTTGTTGTCCCTATCATTTTGTCCCAAATACTTGTGGAACCATCATTAGATGTAGCTCGATGATCATATTTGATCCTTATAACATTTCCAAATTCTCTATCATTGAAGAAAGATTCATTTCTGGGCTCAAATGGTGTTTTTCCTATATTTTACAATTTGACAGTCAGAGTATTTTTCCTAGTCAAATTTACATCTAAGAATTAGTGGAAACGTGGCCCTTTTTGGCTCAATGCGGCTTGGTGTAGGGAACTTTAAAAACTCTAAGGTTCATTTCAACCCAAAACTTGTCCACATGGAGGAAAGGCACTCATTTCAAAATTCACCTTTTGGTTTGGCCTTGGAGTTGCACCAGGGAGACATGTGGAGGTTTCCATATCTCTTTTCATACTTAGACTTTTTAAAGTGACTTTCTAAGGCCCGGGAAATGTGGAGGGACCATGCATGTTTAGGTACCGAACTCTAAGTTTTATTTTGAAGAAGCGACGGAGGACAATTGGAGGCTTTCGCTCACTCTTCCCTTTGCTTGGAATTTTCAACGGCCAAAGAAAAATGTCTTAGACCCTAGACACATGACGCCTTCCATTAACCTTCAAGTTTTTAACATAATAGCTCGGACTGAGACATGTGTTGATCCCACGCTTGTTTGGGGTCTCTCATTTTGGGGACCATCTCAAAATGCGCCATTGACATAGATGGAGGCTTCTGCTAGCTCCTTTTTACAATGAGACTTTTCAAAGGCCAAAACGTGTTTTTTTGGGCCCAGGGTACATGGAAGGCTCGCACTTGTTTGGGACTTGTCTCTGTGCTTATCCTTTGTATTTACACCATGGAAACACGTGTAAGGATATGATATAAAGTGGAAAATGGGTAGAATCAATGGTTCTACTGTGCATTTCACCTATTTTTTCTACCATTTTTTCTCCAAGACTCCTGGAGATGCGAATACGCAATGTTTTTCATCATTCTTTGATGAAATTCCTTGTCGCCTCTTATCTATAAGGTGCCATTGAATGGATTGAAACTTAAATTATGATTCTAAGGATTGTTGAGGTAGATATTTTGAATTTGGAGTTGCCCGCACTTGTGAAAATGGGAATTACCAAAGGAAAAAAATGCGGGGTATAATTTTAGAGGAAAGAGAGGGAAAAGGGATGAAATGATGAAAGTGTAGGCATAAAAGGTGAAAAAGGCACTTTGTCTCGAGAGTAAAAAGGGATGACCTATCAAGTCTATCTATGCAAAGGCTCTGAAAATTATTAAAAAGGGGATTTCTCACATGATAGAATCAAAATGATTAAAAGGAATCCTAAAAAGTTGTGGCATGGCATCCTAGTCATTAGTCGAGGGCCCAAGAAATGTGATCGAGTTCACAATTGGTCCACCGAGCAAATTTTGGATCTGAATTTGTTAAATGGCATTATCTTAAACAAATTGGTAATAAGAAAATGTACCTTGAATATTTTTTTCCTTTGGGGGAAAATTGAGTGAGAAAAATGTATAAATGCAATGAGATTACTCTTGCAAATGGT
This sequence comes from Taxus wallichiana var. yunnanensis, assembly GCA_018340775.1. NCBI lineage: Eukaryota > Viridiplantae > Streptophyta > Pinopsida > Cupressales > Taxaceae > Taxus > Taxus wallichiana. Next base: position 780,999,840 of record CM031243.1, on the reverse strand, counting down.
CGAGGTTGAATTCCTAAGAGAAAATTTGAGAAAACCTTATTCTTGAGAAGCCCGTTTGAGATACCTAGTTAATTTCCTTTATGTTAGATTTTCTATCATGTCAAGTTGGTTACAGATGTATAGCCATTGATGAGCACTCGAAATACTCGGAATCTTTCCCCGCTTTATTGAATTTAGCAATTTTGAAATTAATTTATGTCCTATCTCTAGGAATTTGTGTCTTGTTTGTTTCGAGAATGTATGAAAATAGTTTCTTTCATTCCTATTGTATTCTTATATTAAAATCTTTGTGAAATCACACAAAATCTCATCCTTGAGACAATTTAATGGTATTTGCAATTTCATTTCAAGAAGAGCCTTCATCTTAGATGAGATAAAAAAATTTAAAATCAATTCAATTTCATTTGTTGATAAATATTATATGTAGGTCTTCGTGTACCTTAGGCATGATTGATCGAGAAAATTTGGTGTTTAATTGAGTCTTTCAATTCGAGCCTTCGTGTCGAGTCACCAAGATTATGTGAAAACGTGTTGATCCGGGCCTCCATTGAATCACACCTTTTGGTTGAAGGAACATCTTAACTGTTCTGAAGTATTCTATTGTTGAGTTGTTCATTGTTGTGAAGTCCCTTTGAAGATCTAGTATAATCAACTTTATCCTGCTTCATCTCCCACCAAAATCATTCAAAAACCATGAATCCACCCTAAATCACCCCTTGTTTGCCTTGTGTATCAACAAAGGAACAAAATCTACTTGCAAAAATATGTAGAACAATCAGGATTTCTTAATGTCTTCAGTAACCTTAGCCTTGTGTTGAAAGTATCTCCATCATTTGGAAGTGACAACTCTTAAGAGTTAAATCATGGAGTATTGATCGTATTTTCCTAAGGTTCTCTTCATAGAATTTGTGCAAAAGAAGGATATCTACATCTCCTTCATCAAACATATGTTACACTAAGGGTCCTCTCACCCTAGTTGAACAGCACGACCTAAAGTAGTGAGGACATATCAAATCCTCTTAAAGGTGCTATCCATCTCTCCTTAAATATGAGAAACAAAGGGCCGCTAGATCTCATCCCCATTTGACAAAACGACACACACTATGATCTATCTCCTCATAAGCTCCACATCCAATTTGTGTTCTTTACTGCTTGAAAGGGAGAACAAATTTGGATACCAACACACAATTATGATCTTCCTCACCATGTGTTTCTAACATAAAAATTATTTCCAACCCATATGTAGGTGCACGAGAGATGGTAGAAAACTTCTAAAGTATAGCTATGTAAATTGACAATGATAACAATTACATACACCACTTGTTATCTAAAAGTGTAGAAAATCAATGCGAAGGAGGCACACCTATAGACGAAGATATAATTTTTACAATCCCTCTCACCTAAAAAAATGAGAGCAGACACAACAAATACTGCAGCATGCAACAATTGCTTTCGAGGATACCCATAAAATCCTTAGGGAGAAATTCTATTTGGACTATTATAAACACACCCAAAAATAACCATCTACAAACAATGTACAACTCTACATGCCTTCACATATGTATACCAACAATTTTGTAATATGTAAATATATTTACCATTCGCTAAAATGAAAGCATTTACATTACACAACACTTATTAGCACCCGCCTACCAATAAGCATGTAAAAACTGAATTCACAAATAAACACGATACATTGAAACAATTTCCACACACAAAGTGAATGAAAAGAATAATAGGTAACATTTAGAAAAGCCATTACAAACAACTTCCCCACTTTAACTTATTTATTTCGACATTTCATTGTGCATCTACTATTCTACAAAAACAAGTACATCATGTTATTCTCATAAATTGCATCCATGCCTACCATCACAATTTTACAAATTCTCTTCCTTCCACAATCTCAATTGGTAACATGTTGCCTTTGCTAATTGAAATTGACATTATTTAATTTCCCATAGCTTTATCATTATTCTACCATATCATCTTGGAAAACTCCTATTTATCTCAACTATAATATTTCCACACTCTTTGTACAAGTTACCTCAAATTCCAACCACTTTCTTTAAAAAATCTCACCGCCACTCTTCACTATAACTCAAATCGAACTAAACAAGACATACATACACTACACTACACACATATATACGAGTATCTATTTAATACACATCACCCTTCCGGAAAAAATCACAACACTTTACAAACCATTTCAAATATTAACCAACATTCTCAAAACTAAGGACCCGAGTCTTCCTCCATCAAATAGTATCGACCCATTGAACCCATTATTGTGCTTCAATGGCTCTACCATTAACATCATGTGTTCCTATCCCCTCAGCACTTTTAGAAAGACACAAAAACCTATTTGAAGTAATAACATTGCCTTTATCATCGTCGTGTTGGTAACTAAGGTTGCACTATAGATTTTTTTAATTAGCCACCTATCGATAATTTAGGGACACATCTGTTGATTCTTGATGCGGAGTGATCTAGAAAACCAGAAGCACACTCTGTTCACAACCTCCATCTTGCAAACTTGCTCTACTCTGCCTTAGATTTTGAAACATTACATTACATACCAATAAGTTTGCACTCTTCCACCAAAGAACTATTCCAACAGGAAACACTTCAACGTAGACTTGCTCCCCATGGAACAACCACTAGTTTATTTTTCCTTCTCGTATATTTGTTTTGTATTCATCTTCTTACACATTCAATTTCAGCTGTAGTTTTTTGTTTGCTCCAATTATTTTTCCATCATTTTGTTATCCTGCAATTTTTCAATTAATGGAGCAGTTAGTGCCATCATATATGTCATGTCCATCTTTTTATTTCAATGCTTAGAGTCGCGTAGAAAGAAAGCCCTTTTTTGCGTTCACCCTAAAGTCACGTACGTTCGCAATCCATGCTAAATTTTCTTTTCTGTCTTTATAGCAAAAGAATTTGTGGTGCGTCTTCACGTGGAGTTGACCCCACTTCGTATCCTCCCAACAATATTATCGTCTTCTAGATGCAGCGTCGTATGCGGAGACGGAATCGCACAAATGTTTGACGGAATGTGTTTGGTAGTTAGGTAGAACGTGTTTGAAATGAGTGGTCCCTCTGAAACAGTCCTTCTGGAAAATCGATAGGATTCCTTAATTTTCCCTATAAAGGTGCGGATAGATAGAGAGGATAACAAGCTTCCCTTCACCAGCAGCTTGTTCAATTTTGGCGAAAATGGATGGGTTTAAGAAGCCTCACGTTGTGGTGGTACCATTCCCCGCGCTCGGTCACTCCATCCCTTCTCTCGACCTGGCGAAGCTCCTTGCTTCGAATGGGCTCGCCGTCAGCTATGTAACCACTCAAGGCAATGTCTCCCGTCTTAGACACCTGCATGTTGAAGAGGCCGAAATCAAGCTGGTAGTCCTCCCCACGCCGGCCGTCGAGGGCTTACCGCAGGCACTCGAGAGTACGGATGTCCTTCCCTTGGACAAAATTGGCCTTATCTTTGATCTAGTCCAAAATCTTCAGCAGCCGTTTAATGTCTGGATGGAGCAGCAGTTTCAAAACGAAGGCGTCGATCGATTATCAGAACCTCCTGTTTGTGTTATCCATGACATTCTTATAGGCTGGGCAGTCGAAACCGCCCAAAAGCATAAAATTGCTAGTTTTCTGTTCAATATCTTCGGTGCCTTCGCAATGAATCTGCTCCATTCAATGGCGTGCTCGATATTCCAGAACGAGTGGACGAAAGAAGGGGAAGACAGCGTTTTGCTGAGTATCAATATGCCGCATCCTCTCAGACTGTTCAAGCACGAGCTGTCCCCGAGTCTCTTCCATCCAGATCTTTCTAACCTCGTTATTGAACCCTTTTTAGCCGGTTTCAGAGATATCGGCAAGGGTTCGGGAATACTGATTAATACATTCTACGAGCTTGAGCCTGTCTATGTCCAGCACTTGAGAAAATCGCTGGAGATACCAGTTTGGGCGATAGGCCCGGTTCTTCCCCAAAATTTTCTTTGTGGAACAGGGAACGGTAGCGAGAGAGGGAAAATGGCCGACATCAGAGAAGAAGAACTAATTTCCTGGCTGGATTCGCAAAGCCCGCGTTCGGTTGTGTACGTCGCGTTCGGAAGCCACTGTTTCTTATCACAACGGCAGATGAATGCCTTGGCTAGGGGCCTGGAAGCCAGCCACCAACCATTTCTTTGGGCTATCAAAGTTCCCCCGAGTGTCGAACCCGTAACTTCGGACTCGACAACAGATTGCACTGCCAAATATCTTCCGCGTGGCTTTGCGGAGCGAACAAAGAAGAGAGGGTTGGTCGTTTGGGGTTGGGCGCCGCAGCTTGTTATTCTTTCGCACCCATCTGTCGGCGCCTTCATGAGCCAGTGCGGATGGAACTCTACGCTGGAGAGCGTAGCGATTGGCGTTCCGATAATTGCATGGCCCGCGGGCGGAGATCAGCACATCAATTCAAAGTTAGTTGCTGAATTGGGCGTAGGAATTCAGTTCTGCCAAGACGCAGATGGACTTCCAGACGAGGAAAGAGTGAAGCAGGTTGTCAGAATGGTGCTAATTGAAGATAAGGGAAAAGATATGGGAAAAAGTGCAGCAAAACTGAAGGAAATGGCTCGGAATGCTCTGAAACACGAAGGATCGTCCACGTCAGATTTACGAGCTTTCGTAAGTTACCAGAATGAGCTGAATAGGAGACTAAGCACGATAAAGAAATGGACCCGATAGAAATGATTCCAAGTACTGTTTAGAGTTTTATGGCTTTTGGGCTGTGGAAGTATATCTATAGTTAACATCCTTGTGTACTAAGTTCATTATGCTTTTCTTGGGGAATGTCGAGAGACTTTCCTTCTTTATTATTTGAGAGAAGTTTCTTTTGAGTAGAGGAAATAATTGATATTTGTTATAATAGCGGTAATCCACATTTGTTGGGTGTACTAGATATGAGTAGCCATTACATGTGAATTGTGTAATTGAAGTTGTTGCAGTGTGTAGGTTGTATATAGAATGTAATTTTGGAGATAGTTCAAAATGTAAGGAATGATTGATAAATAACGTCAATGTGAATTATAGTTGTGTACAATGTGAATCCTTCTATTTTTTTGCACAGCTTAGAATATACATCAATGTGAGGACAATTTGCTTGCGTGTCCCATGAGACACTTTAGAGAGAGGAATATATGGAGTGGATTTGGCATCGCAGGTGGCAATTGCATATGCATTTGTGAGCATAGTTTATCTCTAGTTATCAAGGTAGAGATCATAGATTCTTGTTGTCAATGAGCTTCGTGACATAGTACGCAAATGATCACCAACTTGAAATGGGCTTTTCCATTTGTTTTATTATGCCATAAAGGTGTTTGATACAATCCAAATCTCTCGACATTATTTAGTTAGTGCAATTGCACTTAAGATTCAAAAATATAAAACATGGAAATTTAAAATCGTGTTCGAAACCAAATTGAATGATTACATCTTACAAGACTTTGCATGGTTCAAGTAATTATAGGAAAGTAGGTGATGCACGATTAACAATCATTGATAACTCGAGCACCTCTAGCAATTTGTCATATGAGGGAGTAGTAGATTTTATAAAATATTGAAGATGTTATAAAGATTTTTTTATTCAAACATTCAAAATTATTATCTTATCCAACAACAAAATATATTTCCATGGGGACAAGATACCTTGTGTTTTAGCTTCCTCAGTATTGTGTTCAAGCAACCGAAACAAAAGAAGAATGAAATTGCACAATGACTAGTGACCAAATTGAGTAAAAACAAGAAAATAAGGGTCGCAACAATAATCAATAATTCAGACCCTCAAGTAGTTGGTCATACAATGGACATGTAGATAATATTTATCAATTCAACTTTTCTATTTTTTCAATATAATTTTTGATGGCCTCAATGTTTTTAAATTAATCAAGTTTGATTTGTTCCATAAGATGAAGACATTAATGGAAAGTTGGAATAAAAAAGGTGTTGATAAAAATATGCAACATGTCCCTATTCCATGGCTCAAATTGGTCTTTCCCATGGAATATATTTTATTTGTGCTCTACTTTATCATCTTGATGTTGCTCAAATTAATCAAATGAATGCAATTTGTGGTTTAAGGGTTCAATATAAAATAGGTAAATACCCATAGGTCTAGGTTCAAAAACCAACAATATTGGTTGTTTGTCGTAGGTTTGTCTATGCCCCGCTTTTTAATTTTAATCTCAAGCAATTCTAGGAAACTATTACTCATGAAAAAAATTAATCAACAAATCGAGCTAAGTTATTTCTTTCATTTTTTCACATCATCAAGATATATAATTGGATGGAATTTAATTTACTATATAATTTGAAGACACAAATAGAAATTTGTAAATAAAATGGTGGGAATCAAATATTTGTATGTACCACACCGATTTCATGGCCTAAATTGTCCCTACCCAAATAATATCTTCTATACATGCTAAAAGGTCCCGGTGTTCAAAACCTAACTAGAAATTTTTCTTCTTGTAGTACCTTGATGCCTACCCTATTAGTTCCATTCTCAAGTATTTGTGAAAAAATAGGTAGTGTGAGAAAAAGTATCAATATGTAGCCCATGAAGATGTTGTTTGTATGAGGTAGATTTTATTGGTTAATCAAACTTTGCTTTTTCTTTATTTCATGGTATCAAGCATTTTGATTGGACAAAATTTAATTGTAAAATAAGACATAGATAAGAATGGAGTGTTAGAAGTCAAAATTTGTGGTTGAAGTACTTGTATGTCCAATTTATGGAGGGATAATAATGTCCCTCAATAACTTGTACTCCTAATTATTCCATTCTACAAGGGTATTGAGGCAACGAATAAGAGACACAAATAAACCGACACTCAATGGATAGATTTAAAGGGGCTACAACGAGCAAGAGGTCACATATCTATAGGGTAGTATCCATACACTAGGTTAACCTAGGGTTTTCAAGTCCCACAATCAAGATAGAGTCTAGTTCCTGTTATGATATCGAACTTGGTGAAAAGAGGTATACATCAATAATGGATAACAAAAGCATGAATAATATGACTAAAATGTAAATAATGGATAACTAAGTACTGATCAAATAAGAGCACTATGTTAACTACGATCAATGTTCATATACTAGTAAGTTAGCAAATAGCAATGGGGAAGACAAATAAATTAATATATGAAAATGAAAAAGATAGTTAGAGCACTTATTATCTAGGGTGGTCGTTGATACATCTATCTCTTTAGAGAAGCATCACATCGACACGTAATGGCTATTAGGTGGATAAGGGGAACATTATTTCTTTCCTAGGAACACTATATATGATCCAATAATTAAAGCAATCCAACAAAGAAGAAGAGTGCTTAGGGTTCATTTTAAGGCCCACCCTTCCAAAAAAATATTATAGGATGGGTGGCGAATGTTCCAAAAAAGGTATTCATATTGGGTGAAAATGTACGAAATCTTAAAATAAAAGATGTAAAAATAAATTCAAGACATTGCGAAAAATAAACCTCATGCTACATGATAACATGGTAACATGTATTAGGATACCGAACAAGGTTATGTGAACGATCTATCGGGACATTATTCAGTTATATACATTCACATCACCGAAGAGTGACTCAGATTATGTTTACCATTTAGAATCATGAATTTTTCTACCATCTAACATTGTATAAATATTTTACCTATGGCATCATGTGTTTAGGTTACTGGTCATAATAGTTTTTCATAATGTCTTCACAGCTTAAAACTTAATCGTTAACCTTTTTCACTTATACCTTCAACTTTTCTACTTAATTTCTTTTTCTTTTTCATAATATTAATCACTTTTAACTTCAGCTTTGAATCCAAATCTAAAAATTAAAAAAAATTGGAATTATATTTTATTACTACATTATGTAGAATTAATCATATGTATAATATAATCGCGAATATACCAACATTGATCAACCATTAGTGGAAACAATAAGGAAAAATTAGTGTCAAATTTATCTATGACCCATAAATTTTTGGCTAATTTTCTATTATACAACATTCAAAAATTACCTCCCATCTCCCACGTATATAAGTGAGGTGCGAACGCCTTCCTTCTCGCCTCCCCTTCCCCACCCTCCCCAGCGGCGTGGGGCACAAAACCATAAAGGCAATAATCTTGAAAAATCATGTACAAATATTCACACCTAAAATGATCCATGAGTGTGTCCAATACAATCCAAGCTAAGTACAAGATGAATAACGGGTTGAGCTAGAAGATGTTAAATTAGGAAAAAGGGTAGAAAGTGACGGAAATTCCTTAAATTTCGGCTTCCTTTTGGCAGAATTTAATTTTTTTGTGTATATATATGATTCCATCATTTGTGGGCGATGGCATCGGTTAGGGAAAAACCTAACACCGATACCATCTCCCACGAGTGATGGCATTGCCAAGGATGATAACATGTCATGCAATGTGAAAATAGGTGTCATAGGTAATGAAAATGGATGAATAAAGTGCCAAGTTGTAAGATGCAAGTAATGCATCATGAGTACAATGTGTATGAGACATAAAAGGATAAGGATGACTTAACCAAGGATAGTTAAGGTTAGAACCACATAGTTATACTCTCTCTGTCTAAGTATCTCTAACCGTTAATGATTACGTGAATAATCATAGCCCATTTTCATTACGCCCCTTTAGGAACATGCTTAATAAATAGATGCATCAACAACTCTAATGTCCACTTCTCTTGAAACTATTACTATTATGTTGATATTACTCTTGGAATGATATTTAGGCATTTTGATTATGATACGTTAATCAATAGATGATAGAATATGCAGATATTTTGACTATTGATATGTTGTGATTCACATTTTGATTATGACAGACTAGATGACATTGGTAGATAGTTCGATATATGTTGATTTTCATTATTTATATTTTATATCGACACATTATACTCGGGATGTTCTGAGTATAATTATAATCTCATGGATGTTAGAATCAAATTATTTGATATGTTGATAGACAAGAGAATTACTTAATTTCGGATGATGAGTATTTATTTTTATATGTATATTTTTCTCGATGTTGTTAATACGACCGTAAGGCCAGAGAGGTATTTTTTGTTCATAGACATTTTATCACATACATCGAAAGGGGATAGTGGACCAACCAAAAAAGGATGTTCGGTGTTGTGCAACATATCCAAAATTTGATAACTTGTGTAATGTTATGTTGTTTTATTTTTACATTCGTTCTTTAGTAGGTTTCCCATTGGGGGTGACCTCACATGTGTGGCCATGGGGTGAAACGCTTTCCCTTTCTTTGAATTTTTGTGTGTGTTTTATGTGTGTACATGTATTTAATTATTGGAAATTATTGTCACTTTATTAACAATTGTTATTTTGTCTTGATTAACTAATCCAACATATTTGTTAACTAAAATAAGGACATGACAATTGGATAACTATGAGGGTAGGTCATCCTTGAAATCTTGTGGATGTAAGTTGGTTTTGTGTTGGTTTGTGTGTTATGTATTCTTCCCGAACTTCAAAATTCGGATTTTGACTTGGGAGACTTTTTTGGAGAGTTATGGGACAAGCTATACCTCTCGTGCCTCTTAAATTCACCCAACAACCATACCAATGGTTTGGTGAGTTACTTTCGTGGTTATTTATGTATTTTGAAGTGTAAAAAGTTAAAATAATTGTACTTTACTACTTACCACAATTAATTGGTCCTTTGTAGGAATGGTGTGAATGTTTGAGTGTCTTTTATGTTGTCATAGTCTTACCTGTTCATTTATTGTCTTGGGCATGGTGTTTAACTTGTGTGTTGGAATAGAAGAATGGTGACGTGGAATCCTACATGGAGCCACCTCATCATCCTCACATCCTAGTTTTGTTTTATTGATGGAATTTTATTGAATAGGGGTTATTTATTCATGTTATTCCTTTTTCACTTTTGGAATTGGGAGCTTGTTGGAGCTTCTTTTGGAATGTGCTTGGCTTGAAGTTGTCAAAATCTTCTAGAGTAAAGAATCTTGGAATCTTGATGGAGAGGTAGGATCTCCATCTTTGTTATTTCTTATTTATATTTGTAGATTTCAAAATTTGTGCTTGGTTAATAGTGTATGAGTGTTATGAATGTTGTAATAGTTTCCTATGTGTTGCTTGAGATTTGTTGTTTTTGTGTGGTATGTTTTTGTGGAAGCCATGCTTGTTAAAGAAAAGTTGTCAAATGTTACTCAAGATCCATCATTGTTCCCTTGTTGGGGCTCGGGGGCCAATAAGGGGATGGGTTCTTCTCTTATTGGATTAAAGGTTGGGTGGAGAGCATTGCCTATTCCTCCTTCCTTTGTATTGTGATCCTAGTTTTTGAACTATTGAAGAATGTAAGATTGAAGCTACAAGTTTGGAGAAGGCATGCAAGAAGAAGACTTTTGTTTGTCCCCGTTAAATAACCCCTATGTTGTATTTGATCATAGTATTCTTCCCACTTTGAGTGGAATTTTGTAACATTGTTATGATTGAAGGAAAGTTGTAATATTTCATTTATCCTGAATTGAAATGAGTTAGTGAATGTGGAAAGACATTTTGGTTGCTCACTTGGTTGAAATGATTAGAATTAGTGAAAGAAATGGATTTTATGTCCTTGCATTGTAAAAGATTGATTTGGAAAATTGGTAGTTTCCATAGGTTTATTTTAATGTTATAGTGAAAGGAAAGCTTATATTATTTATTTGTCTTGAAATGAAACTATCCTAAAGTTGTAAGCATTTAAAGTTGCAATATATATACATGTATATTTGGAAAAACAAAGATGTATTGAAAGGAAGTGTGTTGAATTCTTCTTGTTTTGTTGCCAAAATGGAATATGTGAAATATAATGAATTGAAGTAATGTTATACTCAATTTTTACATTTGATTAAAAAGGGAAAGATAAAGATTGAGTTGATGTTTTGTATTCGGAATAAAAAAGGTGGGAATAAAAACATGTAGTTCCTATCCCTATTCCATGGCTCAAATTGGTCTTTCACATAAAACATCTTTTATTTGTGCTCTACTTTATCATCTTGATCTTGCTCAAATTAATGAAATGAATGCAATTTGTGGTTAAAGTGTTCAATATAAAATAGGTCAATATCCATAGGCTCTAGATTCAAAACCCAACCATATTGGTTATTTGTCATAGGTTTTTCTATGCCCCGTTTAAAATTTTAATCTCAAGCAATTCTAGGAAACTATTACTCGTGAAAAAAATTAATCAATAAATCTAGCTATGTTATTTCTTTCATTTTTTCACATCATCAAGGTATATAGTTGGATGGAATTTAGTTTACTAGCTATTTTGAAGACACAAATAGAAATTTGAAAATAAAATGGTGGAAATCAAATGCTTGTATGTACCACACCGATTTCATGGTCTAAATTGTCCCTACCCAAATAATATCTTCTATACATGCTAAAAGGTCCAAGGTTCAAACCTAACTAGAAAGTTGTCTTCTTGTAGTACTTTGTCTCCTACCTTATTAGTTGCATTCTCAAGTACATGTAAAAAAATAGGTTGTGTGAGAAAAATAATAAATGTTTAGCCCCTCAAGAAGCTTTTCATATGAGTGATAGGTAGTGTTGGTATCCAAATTTGTTCTCCTTTTCAAGCTGAGTAGCAACACAGATTGGACATGGAGCTTAGAGATAGATAGATCATAGTGTATGTCATTTTGTAGCCAGGGATGAGATCTAACTTTCCCTTTGTCACTCAGATTTGTGGAGAGATGGATAACACCTTAAAGAGGATTTGATCTATCATCACTACTTTAGGTTGTGCCTTTCACCAGAGTGAGAGGATCCATAGTGTAAGCTCTGTTTGATGAAGGAGATGGAGATATCCTTCTTTTGCACAAATTTTATGAAGAAATCCTTGGGAAAATACGGTCAATAGTCCATAAGTTAACTCTCCGAGTTGTCACTTCTAAAAGATGGAGATACTTTCAACACAAGGCTAATGTTATCAAGACATTAAGAAATCTTGATTTTCTACATATTTTAATAAGTAGATTTTGTTCTTTTGTTGATAGATAGGGCAAACAGGGGGTAGTTCGGGATGGATTCATGGTTTTTGAATGATTTTGGTGGGAGATAAAGTAGGATAAAGTTGATTATATGAAATATTTGAGGGAATTCACAAGAATGAACAACTCAAGAACGAAAAGCTTCGTAATAGTTAAGACATTCCTTCAACAAGAAGGTGTGCTTCAATGGAGGCCTAAATCAGCACGTTTTCACACAATCTTTGAGACTCTAACACAAAGGCTTGAATTGAAAGACTCAATTAAACACAAAAAAACTCTAATCAATAATGCCTAAGATACACCTAAAGACTTACAGACAATATTTATCAACAAATGATAGTGAATTTATTTTAAATTTTTTATCTCATCACAACATGAAGGATCTTTATTGAAATGAGATTTCAAATACCACTAAACTATCATAGGTAAGAGATCCTATGTGATTTCACAAAGATTTAAGTGTAAGATTGCAATAGGAACAAAAGAAACCATTTGTAGACATTCTAAAACAAAGCAGACACAAATTGCTAGAGATTGGACACAAATTAATTTCAAAATTGCTTAGATTCATCAGCAGGGGAAAGCTTCCATATCAATCTCAATGCTCATCAATGGCTATAAATCTGAAACCAACTTGACATGATAGAAAATATAACACATAAGAAAATAACAGACCTATCTTAGCTTGGTCTCTCGGAAGACCGCTTTCTCAAATTTCTTCTTAAGAATTCAACCCCAAATATTTATAAGAGTATTATCATTGCATTTATACATTTTACTCACTCAATTTTCCCCAAAAAGAGAAGAATATTCAAGGGACATTTCCTTGTTAGCAATTTGTCTTGGAAAGTTACGTTTAAAAATTTGCATCCGAAAGCTGCTAGGTGGACCAATTGTTGAATGATCACATTTGTTGGGCCCTTGACTAACGATTAGATGCCATGCCACAAATTTTTGGAAATCCTTCTAATCATTCTCGATTTTTCATGCAAGAAATCCCCTTTTTAGTCATTTTTCGAGGCTCTGCACAACCGGATATGACAGTGATCCTTTTCACTCTTGAGGAAACACCTTTTTCATATTTTTCACCTATAACATTCATCATTTTATCCTTTTTCCTCTCTTTCCTCTGCAACTCTATCCCACATCCAAATTTTCTAGTAATTCCCATTTTCGCAAGTGCCTGAGCAATTCCAACATCAAAATATCGACCTTAACAATCCTTGGACTCACAAGTTAAGTTATGAATCCATTCAATGACACTTTATAGGTAGAGATGACAAATAATTTCATCCAAAAATGATGAAAAATAGTGCGTATTTGCATCTCCAGAGTCTTGGAGAAAAGATGGCTGAAAAATAGATGCAATGCACAACAACCATTGATTCTTCCCCTTCTCCACTTTATTTTACAACCATCCACATGTTTCCTTGGCATTAATACAAAGGAGAAGTATAGGGGAAAGTTTCAAACAAGCGTGGGCCTTCCACATGCCTTAAGCCCAAGAAAAATCCTTTTGGTATCTTAAAAATTCTCAACAAAAAAGGAGCCAGGAAAACCTCCACGTGTCTTAAAGGAAAACTTTCAGATGGTCCCCAAAATTAGAGACCCCAAACAAGTGTGGGCTCACCATGTGTCTCATTTTGAAAGAGTTCTTTAAAATTTTGAAGGATTAATGGATGGCGCCATGTGTCTAGGGTACGAGATAGTTTTTGTGGCCATTGAAAAGTCCAAGTAAGGGAAAAGTGACAAGAAGCCTCCAAGTGTCCTCCTGGCACTTATTTAAAATAAAATTTAAGGGTCGAGTCCCCAAACATGCACGGTCCCTCCACGTGTCCTAGGCCTTTCAAAATTGCTTTGAAAAGTTTAAGTATAGAGTGGAGCTGGCGGAAGCCTCCTCATGTCTCAATGTTGCAATTGTTAAGGTGGGACCCCGAGGTGGATCCTAAAATGAGTTCCAACCCTCCACGTGTCCATGGTCTACCAAAACTATACCAGGACACAAAATATTTTTCTAAGTCTAGGAAAGGAAACAAAAACTTCTACGTGTCTCCCGGTGTAACTATAAGGCCAAACAAAAAGGAAAATTTTCAAAAGAGTGTCGAGCGTCACGTGGAAAAGTTACTGAGTCCGAAGCGGGCCTTAGAGTTTCAAATTTCCTACTAAGATGCATCCAACTAGAAAGGGACACGTTTCCAGAGATGTTGAGATATGAATTTGACCGGGAAAATACACTGTCAAACTCAAAAATGTAGGAAAATCACCATTTCCACCCTCCAAAACGAATCGAGAAACCAAAGAAAACCAGGTCACCAATTACCAAATGAATAAAAACACAAAATCAAAATGAAAAGAAAGAACTATACACTATACAATGGAGTATACATTGATTTTGAGAAATTAATCAAGGAAATGTTTTAAATGCTTTCAATTAACGAGGCGGTTCAAGCAGTTCCTCACCTAAGTCTTTTAGGAAGAAGGCATTTTAAAAATTTGAATGTCAATTAAATAAGGGCCCATCCAAAATGCATCAAATTTACCATGCTTTCCCTTATCTTCATGCCTTTTATCCCATAATAGCACAAGATCCCCAATGCCGAAAATTCATTAGAGTCACCTTCTTATCAAACATTTTTTTAACTTTTCTCGAACTTCACATGCTGCTTAGCGATGGGATGCCCTTCTTTCTCCATCCAACTCAATAATCTTATTTATTTGAGCATCATATGGACTAACTTCTTGATCTTCAATTTGTTGAACAAAATGAAATGAAGAAAATTGCAAATGAAGGGGCAACAAAGCTTGAGTTCCATGTACCAACTCAAATGGGCTTTTACCAAAGTGGCTCTTTTGATAGTGATTACTGTCACCCAAACAACAAAATTTAGTTTCTCACCCCACTTCCTTTTGTTCAGCTCCAAGGTTCTTCTAATGATCTTCAAAAAAATTTATTGTTGGACTCATCTTGTCCATTTCCTTGGGTGTTTTAGTTAGGAGCATATGTCAAAATGATTCCATACTCTTTGCACATTGCCACCAAAGGTTTGCCTTTGAAACTCAAACATTACCAACAATAATTTTAGCTAGCACTCCAAATCAGATATGATTTGATTTAGCATGAATTCCATGATAACTTGGTGTGTTACTTTCTTAGCAGGGATTTCTTCCACCCACTTAGTGAAATAATAAGTGGCTCCAAGAATCCATAATTGACGAGCATTGGAAGGATCAAAATTTTTCCAACGAAATCCATTCCCCATTGTCTAAATGTGGCTTCAATCGATACAAGATAAAAGGAAGGGAGCCTGAAGCTTTCATTCTTCTAGAAAAACAATGGAAACTTTCACATTTCCTAACCAATAGAGTTGTAT
This sequence comes from Taxus wallichiana var. yunnanensis, assembly GCA_018340775.1. Lineage (NCBI taxonomy): Eukaryota > Viridiplantae > Streptophyta > Pinopsida > Cupressales > Taxaceae > Taxus > Taxus wallichiana. Next base: position 780,984,400 of record CM031243.1, on the reverse strand, counting down.
ATTTGAAGAGAGTTGGCCACCAATAACCATCCCGAGATTTTGTGTTGTAACTCTTCTAGTAAAATGTCCCCCACAAACTCCTCTATAGAGATCAACAATTATTTTGGGGGCCTCATCTTCGTAATGCATTTCAAGAGCACTCCCTTGGGTTTCTTCCAAGCTAACCCAAAATAAGTGATGACATACTTTTGAAAGGCTAACTTAAGAGCTCTTTTCTAATTTTTACTTAAATGTTTAGGGTAGCATAGATACATAAGATAAAAGATTATATCTTTATACCATTAAGAGCTTACCAAATTTTCAAGGACATCCATAATTTTTCCTTCTACTTCATTCACCTCAATAGTATGGAAGTTTCTCTCACCATAAGATTAGCTAAGCCCAAACCTCTTATCAATTTTGCGGTTTGGATATCCATGTCATATTCTTACAACTTGTTTACCCATCTGCATCTTTTTGCTTGAGACCTCCATCTTTGATAAGATGTCTTTCACCATGGTGTGGGAACATAAGCAACAACTCTAGAGCACAAGAAGTAGGTTCTGAAAACCTTTTTGATGTTACCAATGCAAATACTTGCTTCTCCATGATGGTGTACTTCAACTCAGCTCCTTGCAATGCCTTACTAAAAAGGAAATTGGTCTCTCAAATTTCCTTCATTACCCTTATACAACAAAACATATGCAATGGTGTTTTCTAAAGTAAAATAAAACACTTGAAAATGCTTCTTGTAATTTGGAGCTTCCAAAATAGGGGCATGCTTTAGTGCTTCCTTGATCCCATTGAAAGCTTGAATGGAAGATTCTTCCCTTTTGATAACTTGCTCCTTCTTCAAAGCATGCTAGTAATGAGGATGTTCAACTCAACAAAGTTAGGCACAAATATTTTGATAAAGTTTATTTGTCCAGAGAAGGATTGAAATCCCTTCTTAGTTCTTGGAATTAGAACCTTCTTTGATGGCCTCCACTCTCTCGGGATAGATCATGACCCCTTCCTTTGATACAATGTGACCAAGATGCTTTTCGCTTTGCACTCCAAAGTGGCACTTCTTGGGATTCAATGATATTGCATACTCTCTACACCTTAACATCATTCTCTCCAAGTGTTGCAATTGATCATTTATTTTTCTGGAAAACATAGTTACATCATCTTGATAAACAACAATGAAGTCATTAATATAACCAGCAAATGCTACATCCATTGCTCTTTGGAAAGTTGCTCCAACATTCATTAAGCCAAAAGGCATCCTGACATAGACATAAGTTCCCAAAGGAGTGGTAAAGGTAGTCTTTATTCTTTCGAATCCTACACAACAACTTGATTATAGCCGAGAAACCATCTAGAGTGGATAAAAATTAAAAACTAGTTACCAATTGTAGCATATTCTCCATGTTTGGTAGAGGGTAATTATCTTTCAATTATGCTTTATTCAAGTTCCTGAAGTCTACGTGTATCCTTATATCACCATTCTTTTTCTCATAGGCAGTAGGTTTACAACCCAAATGAGTACCTTGTGGGCTGAATGATCCCTCCATCCCTCGACTTCTTCAATTCTTCTTGCATCTTCAAAGAAAGGAGTGGATTGATGGGCCTCTATTTTTTCTTGAAATGCTTGGCATTAGATTCAAGAGGAATTTCATGTTGGAAAAAATCTTCCATGTATGCCTTCAACTCAGAGTAAGACCAAGCTAGGAAGTCTTGATATTTCTTTAGCAATTGAACATAGGATTGCTTCTCTTCCTTTCTAATATTGCTTCCTAACCATATTTTACGTGGTTTTTCCTTTGTGCCCAAGTCATGCTCTTCCACATCTCTTGAAATCGACATACTTCTTTTAATAATGCAATCAACATTATCAAATTTTGATTCAAGAGTCACCAAACCTCTGGGAATCATGTTTGTCTTCAGTTGGATGATGTCTTTGCCAAATAAAGTTTCCTTTCCTTCAACAACACACACCATTGGTTCCCAATCTATATTTTGGTTAGAAAACTCACCTTGGTTATGTAGAAACCATTTCACCTGGGCATCATCATCAAACACTTGTCAATTTTTAACATTATCAGGGACAGATGGCCTTGTTAGTATTTAAACATCATACTCAAAAAATGGAGACACTGTACAATTCCCAAATCGGATCATAGCACTACTAATTTTTCTACAACAACATTAAAATTTCTATCATGGTGCACAATATTAAAAGATTCAAAAATTTCAATCAAATCCCAGACTACATGATTGTATTGTTTCATTCTTTTATTTTTAGTAGCATACATATTTCTAATTTTCATGACAATCAATTTTGAATCCCTTTGACAATGATATCCTTTATACCATATTTCGATGCAATTCTCAATCCTAATAACAATGCTTCATATTCATCAATGTTGTTAGTGCATTCAAAGTTAAGTTTGAAAGAAAATACAAACTCTTCTTGGCCTCGAGAAATCGAAACAATGCCAACACCATTTCAAAAATTGGAACAAGCTCCATCGAATAACAAGGTCCAACGTAAACCTAATTGTTAAAGACATTTACATTGATCAATCTTATGATCTCTATCATCAGCAAACCCAATAAAGTTATTAGCATATACATCAGCATACAACACCTCATAAGAAGTTTTATTAGGATCTTCAATGAGGTGCACCATCTTCTCATTTCCATATAGCTTTACAAGGATGCCTTCAATTGAAATGGTGGAAAAATACATATCCATCTGAACACTTCCACCAACACTTACAGCAACTGAATTTCTTGATAATATCATGCCCCATTTGGCAAGGCAATCAACAATGACAACATCAAGTTTTAGGTTCTTACCTGGATATGTTGTATGTTGTACCACAAAACCTTTTACACATCCTACAACAGAACCTCTCTAGAATCCATTGTAGTACACTCTCCATAGGATGTTGTCCCTTTAATGTTCAATTCATTCATGTTTTCCGAGGCATAACATTGGATGATGCTCCGCAGTAAAACATACAATTGTGCAACAACCTTTCCTTAATAATCGTGTTGTAAAAATGGATCAACATTTAATTGAGACTCAACCAAATATGTTCCCAAGTAGACTTTAGGTGGTTCACCTATCTCCTCAAGTGTTGGTGTTTTTCTAGGTTTGTAGTGGTTGGAGGAGGAGTGTTTCCATTACTTATATTTCTGTCTTAGGTTCTCCTATCTTCTTTTAATCCCAAATACTCAAAATCCATCTTCTTGTGCTCAGGAATCCTAAGCAATTCCACAATTGGGACAGAAATATTGATCTGACTTAAGACTTGGGCAATGTCATAAGGAATGTATTTGGGAAAAGCAAGATTTGGAGAAATATTGACAAACTCATTAGATGGCACAAGATTTTTCACATTTTGGGAATGGGTGTGAACACCGAGTTCTCTTGAAAAAACAAGGCCTTTACCAGATGCTTCTTTATTTGGAGTTTCTTTTGGGACATTGGTGAGAACTGGGGTATTTAATTTGACTTGAGGCCTTGCCCCTTTGACAACTTTACTTCTTGTGTTATACTCTTTTTATTGGGCAAGAACAACATTCATTAACAATTGTCTATCCTCTTCTAATGGGATTCCTCCATTGTACTTCTTAATCATTAGAGCTCTTAGGTACTCCAAATCATTATTAGGGAGTTCAATTTCTTGTACCATATATATTTCTAAAGCATGAGATGGAGGAAGAAGAGGTACACGATGAATGTAGTCATAAACACTTGCTACGAGTTCTTTGACTTATTACTTAAGTTGAAGTTGCTCCATGTTGTGATCTTGTAGAGAATTCCACCATGCATGCATCATCATTAGTGTTATCATCATCTTGAGCTTCTTCACCTTGCTGATCTACTTCAAATGGCGGGTGGGCTAAGAATTTTTCACACCAATCAATTTGATTTGTCTCTTCAACAATAGCAAATCGGCATTTAGAGGATGAGGCACTACTCTATTTTTCCTTAGCTTGGGGTTGTCTAGCTCTCATGGGTCCTTTACCTCTATCATCGACCTCTCTCATCATTTCTAGGATGATTTGTAAATTTTCTTATCCTTATTACCTATGTTGACCTTGAGAACCTTGTCCAATTCCTTTCTCTTCCCTAGCTAGCTTGTAAAATATTTATTTAACAACCCTGGACAAATTATTTACAACTTCCTCAAGATCCACAACCTTACTTGATGGAGGCTTCTCAAGGTTGATCAGTTTAACACCCTCCCTCTTAGGAGGTTTTCCAACTACTTTAATGTTGTTCTTAATTTGCAGAGCCATGGTAAAGGCCTGCCTCAAAGTCCTAGGGTTCTTATCCCTCAAATAGTAAGAAAATTTCTTATCAAATGCATCTGAATAATTTATCAAATATGATTCATCACATGGCCTCAAATTAACACACAATATTTTGAATGTTTTGTTAAATCTATTATTTAAATCAAGCACCGATTCATTGGGATTATTTTTATATTTTCAAACTCGATAAAAGAAACCTAGGGTCTTTTTATCACCATACCGCATTCTAAAAGCATTCTTCATCTTTTGCCAGAGTCAATGGATTTATCCGCAATGATTTATACCAATTCCTTTCATCTTCTTCTAGAGTATGGATAAACAATTTAATGTATACATCCTCAAATTCTATTTCAAGTCCTCCATCATATTGAAAAAGAGCTTCAAGTGCTGATCACCAATGATTGCATTATTTCCTTGAAACTTAGGCAAATGTATTTCTTACATCTTTAGGACATCATTTGGATAGCCACCATACCTCTAAAATTGATGGGACCAAAAGTATTAATAAGAAATGGAGGTCTCGGTCAAGGCTAATCCATATTGTTTTGAGGAGGTGATCTTAAAGGAGAAACATAATGATGAGGAGTGAGGGGCCTGTTTGGTACAAGGATACAATTTTCAGAATGACTACCCTCTAAAGGATTTGTTTCTTGGAAATCTCTATTAGATTTGGAAAATATCAGGGGCAGATTGAGAGCAAAATGTTTCAAATACGAAGAAGGACCCTTTCTAGGTGGATAATTAAGTTCAAAAAAGAGACTACCCGATTCTGAAGCACTCGAGGAAGTATTATAATCTTCAATCATAGGCTGATCGCTTTCACCAATGGAGATCTATTTTCTTGATACTTGATTTTCAACAACCTTCCAAATTCTTCTTCCTTCTTAACTAGACTTTCCTAGCTCTTGAAACAACCTTCTACTAGGGTCCTTGGCAAAGAGAGATCTTCTTCCTTCCATCTTTTCATATATTAGTGACAAATCTTACTTCATATATGTTAAGGCACCGGTATTTATAAAGAATTTAAACAACACCAAGTCGTCACTAAGGATTTTCACCTTAGTTTGTGCAAATGCACTATGAAAGATATATCAAATGTTTGTCAATATCATATTCATGCAAAGCTTACAAGATCTACTCTTCTTCTACCAAAATTTATCAATGATGATACAAAATTTAGTGCAATAACTGTATAAGCTAGAAATATTACACTCAGAACTTACAACTTTGAACAATTCTTACAGATCTAAATAGATAATGATGTTTCAACAATGTATTTGCACTTAGATCATGTAAGAAACATTACTAGGGTCTGTACATGTAAAATTTGTTCAAATACTCCCCGATAATGATGCCACTAGTGTTGTTGATGGGCCAAATGGATATGAACTGGAAAAAAATCAACAAATCATCCTTGGCAATGTAAATCAAGTCCCTGGAAATGACACCACTAGTTTTGTTGATGGGAAAAATGGATATGAACTGGAAACAAATAAACAAATCAAGTCTGCAAAAATGCAAATTAGTCCCCAAAAATGGCACCACTAGTGCCGGTATCCAAATTTGTTCTCCTTTTCAAGATGAGCAGAAACACATATTAGACATGGAGCTTAGAGACAGATAGATCATAGTGTGTGTCATTTTATAGTGGGATGAGATCTAACGGCCCTTTTGTCACTCGTTTGTGGAGAGATGGATAACACCTTCATGAAGATTTGACCTATCCTCACTATTTTAGGTCGTGCCTTTTAACCAAGGTGAGAGAACCCATAGTGTAACCTCTGTTTGATGAAGAAGATGGAGATATCCTTATTTTACACAAATTTTATTAAGAAAGCCTTGGGATAATACTCCATAATTTAACTCTCAAGAGTTGTCACTTCTAAAAGATGGAGATACTTTCAACACAAGGCTAAGGTTACTGAAGACATTAAGAAATCTTGATTGTTCTGCATATTTTGGTAAGTAGATTTTGTTCCTTTGTTGATATACAGGTAAAACAGGGGTAGTTTAGAATGGATTCATGGTTATTGAATGATTTGGGTGGGATATGTGGAATGATAAAGTTGATTATACTTGAATCTTTGAGGGGCTTCACAATAATGGACAACTCAACAACATAAAGCTTCAAAATAGCTAAGATGTTCCTTCAACTAGAAGGTGTGCTTCAATGGAGGCCCAGATCAACACGTTTTCACATAATTTTTGAGAATATAACATGAAGTATAAAATTGAAAGACTCAATTAAACACCAAAATCTCTGATCAATCATGCCTAAGGTACACCCAAAGACTTTCAGACAATGTTTATCAACAAATGATAGTGAATTGATTTTAAATTTGTTTATCGTATCACAAGATGAAGGTTCTTCTTGAAATGAAATTTCAAATACAACTAAACTATCATAGGGATGAGATCCTGTGTGATTTCACAAAGATTTCAATGTAATATTGCAATAGGAACAAAAGAAACCATTCGCAAACATTCTAAAAAAAAACACAAATTGCTAGACATTGGACACAAATTAATTTCAAAATTGCTTGGATTCATTAGTAGGGGAAAGATTCTAGAGCAATCTCAGTGCTCGTCAATGGCTATACATTTGCAACCAACTTAACACGATATAAAATCTAACACAAAATAAAATAACAAGTTATCTCGGCTTGGTCTCTTAGGAAGATGGCTTTCTCAAATTTTCTCTTAAGAATTCAACCCTTTACCATTTGCAAAGATTATTCTCATTGCATTTATACATTTTACTCAATCAATTTTACCCCCAAAAGAGAAGAATATTCTAGGGACCTTTTCTTGTTACCAATTTGTCTCGAAAAGTGACGTTTAACAAATTTTCATCCAAAAGCTGCAACGTGGACCAATTCTAACTAATCACATTTCTCGCACCCTCAACTAATGAATAGGATGCCATGCCAAAAGTTTTTGGTAATCCTTCTAATCATTCTATTTCTCATCATGCGACAAATCCCCTTTTAATCATTTTTCGAGGCTCTGTATTGTTGGATATGATAGGTAATCCTTTTCTCTCTCGAGGCAACACATTTTTCATATTTTACGCGTGCAACTTTCATCATTTCATCATTTCATCTATTTCCCTCTCTTTCCTCTCAGTAAATTTGTCATGCATCTAGCATCTTTGGTAATTCTTGTTTTTGCAAGTGGCTAAGCAATTCCAACATCAAAATATCAACCTTAAAAATCCTTGGACTCATAAAATTAGGTTCTAAATCCATTCAATGGTATTTTATAGAAAGAGATGACGATAAATTTCATCAAAAATGATGAAAAATAGTACGTATTTGAATCTCCACGAGTCTTGGAGAAAAAAGGTAGAAAAAACACACGATGCACAACAACCATTGATTCTTCCCTTTCTCCACATTATTTTAGAACCATCCACGTGTTTTCTTTGTGCTACTACAAAGTAGAAGTACAGGGAAATTTTCAAAACAAGCGCGGGTGTTCCACGTGCCCATGCCCAATAAAAATGCCTTTTAGTCTTTATAAAAGTCTCAAAAAAAAGATCCAGTGAAATCCTTCACATGTCTTAATGGTGCACTTTGAGATGGTCCCCAAAAGTAGAGACCCCAAACAAGTGCGAGATCACCACGTGTCTCGGTTTAGAAGAGTTTTTAAAAAATTTGAAGCATCAAGAGAAAACACCATGTGTCTAGGGTCGACACATTTTCCTTGGCCGTTGAAAATTCCAAGCAGGGCCAGAGTGAGTGGAAGCCTCCAAGTGTCCTCCTGACACTCCTTTAAAATAAAACTTATGGTCTATCCCCTAAACATACGCGGTCCCTCCATGTGTCCTAGGCCTTTCAAAATTGCTTTCATAAGTTTAAGTATAGAGTAGAGCAGCAGTGGAAGCATCCACATGTCTCCCTGTCACAATTGTTAAGGTGGGACCCTGAGGCAATCCTAAAATGAGCGCCAACCCTCCATGTGTCCATGGTCCACCAAAGTTGTACAAGATGTATAATTTTTTTGTCTAAATGTCACCAAGGTAGTGGAAACTTCCACGTGTCTCCCCAGCGCAACACTAAGGCCAAACCAAAAGGTGAATTTTCAAAAGAGCACCGACCCTCCATGTGGACAAGTTTTCAGTTTAAAGAAGACCTTAGAGTTTGAAACTACTTCGATTAAGCCACATCCAACCGAGAAAGGGCCTCGTTTCCATAGAAGTTGAGATATTAATTTGACCAAGAAAAATACACCGTCAAACTATAAAATGTAGGAAAATTGCCATTTGCCCTAAAATGAATCCTTCTTGAAGGAAAAAGAATTTGGAAATGTTATAAGGCTCAAATATGATTCTCTAAGCTTCATCCAATCACGTTACCACAATTAATTGTGACAAAAATGATAGGGACAATAAAACATGAATGTGGAAAATGGAAGGAAGGAACAAACTTGAGTTTATGCCCAAATTATAGACTCTTTCATAAGGAAAGAGGAACGAAAAAAAAATCTAGACTTTTAAGTGATCCTCGATAAAGGAAGGGACTGATCATGGCATTGAAATGGAGGATAGAGTTTTTATGCATCAATACGGGGAGATAGAGAAAACAATAGAGCCCATAAACTGAAGAACTTTAAGGACAAATGGGGTGAGCCAAATTGAGCACCAACAGGTAGATTTTATTAGTAAATCAAATTTTTCTCTTTCTTTATTTCATGGTATCAATATTTTTATTAGACAAAATTTAATTTTAAAGATAAGACAAAGATAAGAATGGAGTGTTAGAAGTCAAAATTTGTGATTGAAGTACTTACATGTCCAATTTATGGAGGGATAATAATGTTCCTCAATGGATTGTACTCCTAATTATTCCATTCTAAAACGGTCATGAGGCAAAAAAAGAGACAAAAATAAAATAACACTCAATGGATAGATTTAAAGGGGCTATAATGAGCGGTAGGGTCGCATATCTATAGGGTACTAATCCATACACTAGGTTAACCTAGGGTTTCTAATGCCCTGTAATGAATATAGAGTTGAGTTCCTTGTTAGGATATTAATAAATTCGTGAAAAAGATATATGTCGATAATGTATAAGAAAACCATGAACAATATGACTAAAATATAAATAAGGGATAACGAAGTAGCTGATCAAATAAGAGCACTATGCTAACTAGCATCAATGTTCATATAAGAGCAAGTTAGCAAACAAAAATGGGGAAGGGAAATAAATTAATATATGAAAATGACAAAGAGAGTTAGAGAACTTACTTATGGGGTGGTCGTTGATGCATCTATCTCTCCAGAGAAGCAACACACCGACATAGAATGGCTATTAGGTGGAAAAGGGTAACATAATTCCCGTCCTAGGCTCACTATATAATTAAAGGAATCCAACCAAAAAGAAGAGTTCCTAGGGTTCATTTTAAGGATCACCCTTCCAAAAAATATTATAGGGTGGGTGGTGAATGTTACGAGAAAGGTATTCATATTGGTGGAAAATGTAGGATATTTTTAAATAAAAGATGTAAAAATTAAGTCAAGAAATTTTGAAAAATGCACCTCATGCTCCATGATAACATGGTGACATGTCTTAGGATACCGAACAAGGTTATTTGAATTCACTATCAAGACATCGTTTAGTTGTATACATTCACATCATTGAACAATGACTCGATTCAGTGTTACCGTTCGAAACATGAATTTTTCTACCATCCAACGTTGTATAAATATTTTACGAGGTGGCATCATGTATTTAGGTTGAATTATGCAACAGATTTTTAGTAATGTCTTCACATTAAAACTTAATTGTTAACCTTTTTCACTTATACCTTTAATTTTTCTTATTAAATATTTTTCTTTTTCATAATATTAATCACTTTTACCTTCACTTGAATCCAAATCTAAAAATTAAGAAATTTTGGAATTTTATTATATTACTACATTATGGAGAATTAATCATATATATAATATAATTGTGAATATACCAACATTGGTCGGCCATTAGTGGAAACAATAAGGAAAAATTAGTGTCAAATTTATCTATGACCCATAAATTTTTGGCTAATTTTCTATCAAACAACATTCAAAAATCACCTCCCTCTCTCACGGATATATGTGATGTGGGCCCTCCTTCCTTCCTGTCTCCCCTTTCTCACCTCCCGAGTGCAACATGGGGAATGAAACCATAAAGGAAATAATATTAAAAAATCATGTATGAATATTCACACCTAAAGTTATCCATGAGTGTGTCTAATCCATCCAAGCTAAGCACAAGATGAATAGAGGGTTGAACATGAAGATGCAAAGTTAGCACAAAAGGGTAGAACAAATGGAAATTCCTAATATTTTAGCTTCCTTCCTCCATGAATTTAATAATATATATATATATATATGATTCCATCATCCATGGGTGATGGCATCAGCTAGGGAAAAACCTAACACCAATACCATCTCCCACATCAATGGCATTGGGCAAGGATGATAACATGTCATGCAATGTGAAAATAGGTGTCCTAGGTAATCAAAATAGATGAATAAAGTTAGAAGTGGTGAGATGCAAGTAACACATTGGGAATGCAATGTGTATGAGACATAAAGGGATAGGGATGACTAATGCAAGGACAATTAAGGTTGTAACCACATAGTGATACTCTCTTTGTTTACTATCTCTAACCATTAATGATTACATGAATAATCATACCCCATTTTTATTATGCCCCTTTAGGAGCATTCTTAATAAATAGATGCATCAAAAACTATAATTCCCAATCCACTTCGACACTACTATTATTATGTTGATATTACTCTTGGAATGATACTTAGACATTTTGATTATGATACATTTGATCAAGTAGATGATAGACTATGCAAATATTTGGACTATTGACATGTTGTGATTCACATTTCGATTATGATAGACTAGATAACATTGGTAGATAGTTTGATATATGTTTATTTGCATTATTTGGATTTTATACTAACACATTATACTCTAGATGTTCTTAGTAGAATTATAATCTCATGGATGTTAGAATCAAATTATTTGATATGTTGATAGATGATAGAATTACTTAATTTCGAATGATGAGTATTGATTTTTATATGTATATTTTTCTTGATGTTGTTAATATAGCCATAAGGCCAGAGAGGTATTTTGTTTGTGTTGCAGGACATTTTATCACATACATTGAAAGGGGATAGGGACTAACCACGGAAGGATGTCAAGTGTTGTGCAACATGGCCAAAAATTGACAACTTGTGTAATGTTATGTTGTGTTATTTTTACATTCTTAGTTACGAGGTTTCCCATTGGGGTGACCTCACATGTGTGACCATGGGGTGAAATGTTTTTTATTTCTTTGAATTTTTTGTGTGTTTTATGTGTGTACATGTATTTATTTATTGGAAATTATTGTCACTTTATTACCAATTGTTATTGTGTCTTAATTAACTAATCCAACTTAATTTGTTAACTTAAATAAGGATGTGACAATTGGATAATTATAAGGGTAGGTGGTCCTTGAAATCTTGTGGATGTAAGTTTGATTTTTTTTGGTTTGTGTGTTATGTACTCTTCCCGAAATTCAAAATTCGGATTTTCACTTGGGAGGCATGTTTAGAGAGTTATGGGAAAAGCTAAGCTTTTACCATGCCTCTTAAATTCACCCAACAACCATACCTATGTTTTGGTGAGTTAATTTTAGGCTTATTTATGTATTTTGAAGTGTAAAAGACAAAATAATTTCACTTTTCTACTTACCACAATTAATTGGTCATTGGTCAGCATGGTGTGCAAATTTGAGTGTCTTTTGGGTTGTCATAGTCTTACATGCTCATTTATTATCTTGGGGATGGTGTTTAACTTATGTGATGGAATGGAGGAATGGTGACATGACATCCTACATGGAGCCACCTTATCATCCTCACATCTCATTTTCTATTTATTGATGAAATTTGATGGAATTGGGGTTATTTGTTCATTTTATTCCTTTTGCACTTTTGGAATTAGTAGCTTTTTAGAATTGCTTTTGGAATGTGATTGGCTTGAAGTTTTTAAAAATGTTGTGGAGTGAATACTCTTGGAAGCTTGATGGAGAAGTAGGATATCCATCTTTGTTATTTCTTATTTATATTTTTATATGTGAAAATTTGTGCTTGTTGAATATTGTATGAGTGTTGTGAATGTGTTTTTCTGTGGTTGGGTAGTATGCCTTAAGAAGGTAGTGGGAGAGGGATTTATGAGACCATCCGGGCGGTAAAATGGAGTTGTGAGGCATGAATTTTGGAGGGAGTGTGACTGGGAGTTTCACCTATGGGTACTGAAAAGGAAATCATTGTTATATTTTGCATATTTGGAAGGGAGAGATATGGATGTTTTGTTGTTTGTATTGTTCACTTGGAGGCTTTGGGTGAAAATCCTACTTCACTTGGGATGAAAAAGGAGGTGTTTCCCATATTCCTCTCTCTATTTTTTTTATATCAAACCTATGTGTTGTTGAGAAAGTTGTAAAATTTGTTGAGTATGTCCATTTAGATGTGTTGAATGTTTTGGAATGTATGTTTTTGTGGAAGCCATGCTTGTTAAAAAAGGTTGTCAAATTTTATTGAAGATCCCTCAATGTTCCTTGGTTGGGGCTCGTGGGCCAATAATGGGATGGATTATTGTCTTATTGGATTAAAGGTTGGGTGGATAACATTGCCTATTCCTCCTTCCTTTGTATTGTGATCCTAGTTTTTGAAATATTGAATAATGCAAGATTGAAGATACAAGTTTGGAGAAGGCATGCAAGAATACTTTTGTTTGTCCTTTCTAAAGAAACCAAATGTTTTATTTGATCATATTGTTATTCCCACTTTTAGTGGAATTTTGTAACATTTTTATGATTGAAGGAAAGTTGTAATATTTCATTTATTCCAAATTGAAATGAGTTAGCGAATGTGGAAAGATCTCTTGGCTGATCAACTTGTTGGAAAGGATTAGACTTAGTTAAAGAAAAATATTTTAAGTCTTTGCATTGTAAAAGAATGATTTGGGAAATTGGTAGTTTCTATAGGTTTTTTTTGTTATAGTGAAAGGAAGATTAAGTTGTTTATTTGTCTTGAAATGAAATTCTCCTAAAGTTGTAAGAATTTAAAGTTGCAATATATATATATATATATATATATATATTGGGAAAAAATATGTATTACAAGGAAGTGTGCTGAATTCTTGTTGTTTGTTGGAATAGAAATGGAAGAATGTTATTGTCAATTTTACATTTTTTTGTGAAGGGAAATATAAAGATTGAGTTGATGTTTTGTATTTGGAATTAAGAAACTAGATATACTATCAATTTACCCACCAATTAATGGAAAACATCCTCATTAAAATTAATATTGCACTAGAAATCAAAATAAGAAGAAAAAACTGTGAAAATAGAGTAGAGTTTAATGAATGACCCCCTGTAGGGATATTGTCACAAGACCTCTGGTACGTATAGGGTCAGGGTGCGATTTCGTGAATTTTGATGGAAAAGGAAATTTTTGTCCGTGAAAAGCCCAATTTTAAATTTAAGAAAAATCTAAGCTTTAAAATACAACAAGGAACCTTCCAACAACTAGGAATCCACTAAATCTAATAATTATAGCCTTCTAGTCTCCATTTTGAAAACCAAAATTTTAAAACTCATGGACTTAAAATAAATGGGGTTTCCCTAATAGTTGAACTCAAAAAAAAAAAACATGTAAATGATTTTATTCAATAACAACAAAGATCCATGGAAGGATCACTACATTTAACAATGGTCAACATTACAATGGAAAATATTTACAACTAATATCAAGAGACATTTTTTCATGGTTGTTCCCCTTTATCTTATGGCTCCTCGTCCTCATCCTCTTCCTAAACCTAGAAATAAGAAAAGAACAAATGAGGTTATTTTGGGTAAAATAGAAATTGAAAGAGAACCATAAGGAACCTAAATCTAAGGGATAGGATAAATCCAATACTATGGCCCAAATCAAATTGTACCTCACTTAAGTGGGAAGGTATTTTGTGGGAATGTAACTTTAGAAGAAAAAGAAAGAACATGGGTAATGGGGTGAATGGGACCACTTAGTGGCTAGATACAACAATTAAACCTTTGAGTTAGAAAATAATATAGATTGAATGGGTTCTTAATTAATTGCCCCTACTTATTATAACCTTATTATCTTCAAAAATATAATCATTGATTTCATCTTAAGATCGCTTAAGGACTCACCACAATAAGGATAAAGTTTATTAGTTTAGCTTTAGGGTAGCAAGGTATATATATATTATAAAATATAGTTTCCTCTTATATATACTATAAGGACTCAAATTTTATCAAGTAGATCACATCTATCATTAATATATATATATATATATATATATATATATATATATATATATATATATATATATATATATATATATATAATTATTAAATTTCATAAGGAATTTGAACCCATTTTAAATATACCTAGAATTGTATTAATGTCATGACCTAAAAGGTTCACTAGGAAAAATTATGACTCAAGAAAATTTTTACCATTGCACCAAATAAAGTAAACATGGTTACATCATTTCTATTCAAAATGACATATGAACCAAGGAGAAAAAACAATTCTATGGAACTATGACCAGGAGCACTAAGGTAACAACATTGATCAAGCAATGCTATACTATTATTATAATTTATATGATACATTAACACCAATCATAAAAATACGGTGATGAATTTAATATTTTCCATGATAGTAAATACAACGTTTATACACAAAACATAATACTAAGGTACTGATCCTCTTCTAAAATTTCAATGAAACCCATTCTATAGATTTACAACATAAAAAAAATTTGTACAAAGGAACATCATAACCAAGACTGATACAATTTTCTACAATTCTTTCCCTCATCTACTCACAAAATCCATCTCTAACAAATTATTAACATGTGCAAGTTCATGAGAACTAAAAAAGATAAGACTATAGATAACAATAATAAGCTATTATTTAACAATATCATGAAAGGAAACATTGATCTATCCACTAATTCAATTCTTAAGATAAAAAAGTAAAGTTTCTACCATGCTTCTAAGAAGGAAGCCATATGTTTCAAATAAGACAAGTGTCTCTATTCAACAAAAGTGTAATAACCAATCAAGAAGGTCACAGACTTTAAGAGTTAGAAATAAAATGTCAAATTTAAGGGGTTTTCAATCATGTAATCATGTGGATTATATGATGAAAATATTCTTACTTAACTTTTTAAGAACAAAACAACATCTTCACCATACTATCTTAGTAGGAAGTCATAAGCTGTCGATAGCAGCAATGTCCTGAAAGCAACAAAGTTTTACTCCCAACCAAGTAGGAACATAGCCTTAGGAGTTAGAAAAAAGGACGAGAGTATTGAAATATCAATCATGTAATCATACATATTATATGGTTGAAGTCTAATACACCACTAACAATATGAAATTATCAAGAGACACCAAAAGCACAGGGTACGATACTATATTTCTAAAAATTAAAAAAGTTGAATGCAGTTAATCCAGGAGGAACCCGGATTCAAAATTTAAACAGAAAATTCAGTGTATTAAAATTTCAATAATGTAATCATATAGATTATATAGGTGAAATATAATACATGACCATCACTTAACAATATTTTCAAAGAGAAGGAAAATATATACTATTTCAGTCCTAGATTCCAAGGAATTACAAAATAGTTCGGAAGACACCATTTTGCTTATATGTTAGTAACAATAAGTGAGAGTAAAAGAGAGTTTTATTATATAGGTTAGATTTTTAAACATCCACCCAAGTTTTATAGCACTATGGACTTACAAACCTCCTCAAAAGTGTAAATTTTTAGCTTAATTAAATGGAATAGTCACATTCAACATAAGATATTTTAAATTAACCCTCGTTAACATAATCAAAACCATTTTACATATGCATTTACATATATTACTAAATTTCGTTATCTTAACAACACTTTCCATCATAAATCAACAAGGTATCGATGCATATTTAAATACCCCAAATGTCATTAACTTTCATATCATTTTCCATCGTAAACCAACAAGGTGTGTGTGTGTGTGTGTGTGTGTGTGTGTGTGTGTACATGTGTGTGTGTGTGTGTGTGTGTGTGTGTAGTCATGACCAATTTTAAATAACAACATTAACATTATAAAAGAGGAAACAATAAGATAGAAAATAGAATATGCCACAAAAATTATTTTCGAAAGACAATGTGACCAAAGTAGTTCTAGTAATAACTGGGTACTAGAATTGTACAATTGTATCTTTGAACTTTAGTGATCCAAAAATAGTTACGGTTCAAACTTGATAAGGATGGTCAAGGTACCTTATAAGGAAGGATTTAAAAGTCTTGGACCAATTTTGATGATCAACGGGAATTCTAAACAAGATCGATCTAAAATACGTTGCACTCAAACTTCTACATTCTAAAATTTTTATACCAAAACTTCAACCGGGTTTAGCCCAAGCATTAATCACTTCAAGCCTACAACCCTTCTTACCCAAAGAGTAAATAGTTATCATAGGGGTTTGAGTGTGAGTCATCTAAAGTAAAACAAATATATGTAATTTCCATCATCCCTAAACATGTTTAATAAAAGATTTTTTTTTATATAAACATAGGCCCAACTATACTTAAATCAAGGAGGGCTATGTCTAGAAATGAAAGTAAACAATATAAATGCATATAGTTTAATATATGTAATGTCTAAGAATTTTAGCTAAGTATTTGACCTTAGCTGAAAGCCTACTGGCGTTAAACGAAAATAGAAACATTCCATTTGACGGTCATCCAGTATCTCTGGCATGAGTACAAAATGTGATAGCTTTTATTAATCCAAAAATATATGCCAACCATAAGAAAAATAATGTAGTCATACGACTATCACGATATGAAGAATCTCATTTATTTATTTTTAGTTTTAATTTTTTATTTTTAGAAGATAACATAAGAAATAAGTCACAAGTAAGGATAAGTATAAATTTAAGCCAAATCAAACTCATACTTCCCAACATTTCAACTAGATATAGCAAAGTAAAAAATTCCCACCATTATACACAAAGCAACCTTTATTATCATACAATAAATTTCGAGGGAGAAGGAAATAATATATATCTAGGCATCTAAATCCCACATAGATTATTAAGACAACAATATCTCGAAGGAAAAATTTCCCAAATGGAAGCATTCATAGTAACCAAGAAGACCAAAACTAGAGACAAATCAGGAAGCCAACTCGTAATCCCAGACATAAGCAAAACCCACCAAAAAAACTCCAGAGAGACATACCAATCTTAGGAAATAAGATGTTATGATTCATAATATTATTAAACTTGAGAAATTAAAACAATGGATAGGTTTATCTTGCCTGGTTTCCATCTTCAACAAGTCACATAGACACCTCACAGAACTACAACAACACTCCTTAGGTCAAATTTCTCTTTCCATATACATGTTGAATGATAAAACTCCATTCCCATCCATGTTTAGAATAGGAAGGGATCTTAAGGAATACAATGACTACAATGACTACAATATATACACAAAATGGGTTTATTGAAAATGCCCAGGAAAATTCAAATAAATGAGATAGGAAAGAAGAAATCCAGACTCCATAACCTTGCGAACATCTTCCCATCTTGCATAAAAATGGGACATTTGATTAAGACCATAAGAAACCAATAGGTGTCCAACCTTCTCGGTCCCCATTGCCGAAGATACACATAGCTAACACAAGGAGAGACGTTTGCAGATGATATAAGAAGCTAGGGAAGAATAATAAGAATATAACCATCCAAATGTATGTGACAAGCAAGAAAAAGGGAAAAAAATGTGGTTCAACATCCACAAAAAAGAAGGTCACAAAAATAAAATAATGCCTCCCAAAATCCCATGTTAAGCATGCCAAATAAATGGCCATAAATAAAATAAAAGGGAGGGTAGGCATCCCACTTAAAAATCATCTCCATGCACCCACATGCCGAAAACAAGGAAAAAATAATCCAATAGTCCCCATGCCAAACACGAATAATAAATTGCCATAAAGAATGGTAGGTGAGTGGGTGAAATTAAAATTTTTCCCATTCCATGACTATTAAATCTAAGGCATGCATGGGGCTTGGTTGGACAAGGAGGAAACAATGCGTAGTTGTGGTTTTAAATGCAAACACTAGACTATGACCAATGTTATAGACCATGGAGCCACTAATAGGGTATCCTCTTATTTTGCATGAATCGAGGCTCGACTATGGGAGTGATCAATAATACAATAAAATACCATAAGATAATTAATTATAATAATTATAACAATCAACAATAAAATAATAATAAAATAATCGCTGATTGACAATTAAAATAATAATAATAATATTATTATTATTTTTAGAACTTAAAATAATTATAACCCATATTTATAATGATTGATAGTCAAGATAGAATAATAATAATAATAATAATAATATCAATGATAAAAAATTAATAATATATAATATATATATATATATATATATATATTAAAAGAACACACCCTAAACATGCTATGATTATAAATTGGATATTCTATTAGAGCTACAACACCAAATCATCATTTAAGACCTATTAAAATTTAAGAACATAATTTTCCCTTAATAGAATAATCGTATAGGATGCTATGGAGGCCCACCACTAAAGGCATTGACAATGACACGAGAAGGAAAGACAGAGAGAGGAATGATGCTAATTATTTTTGTAACAAGGTAAAAGTCAACTAACAATCGTGGTCAATGAAATAAAAAGTAAAGTAAATGTTGAACAAGGCATTACATTCTTCTACCATTAAGAAAGCATCATCCTCAATGCGACATAACATTGAACGTAAGAAAGGTGGTAAGCGACAAAGAAAAAATAAATACAAAAGTACACCATATTGTTAAAATTTCAAGCATTAAAGCATGGCCATGGGGCAGCATTAGAAACATTTTGGCAGAATTTTTAACTTTCAAAGTTCTTTGAAGATTGGAATTTCCTCTTATTCATTATTTAATTAGTCTCTTTCCATTTACATTATTCCTAATTCAAGTTCTTTAAAATTTCATTGTTGTAGAGTTTTAGTTTATTCATTCTTGTAGGTACAAAACATGCACTGCTATCAAAAAACCCTACTAGGGTCATACAAAACACTAATGATTCACAAACATAGTTTTACATACTTTTATGATGGTACCACACCACAAGAGATTAACCAAACTATGGAAGAGAACAAGCACTTCGTCCACATAACATAGTACTTGTCACACATATATGACTGACATATAATACTCGAACAAAAGTGTACTACAACAACCAAAAATTCCCACAATTCCATAGATGAAGATTTCACATAACTCAAAACAATAGCTGCAGATATATAGTTTCAAAATGGCATCAAATCCATATCCACAACATCACAAGACATATCCAACTAACATGAGTAACTCATACATCATAACACCACTCCTAAAGCATCACAACAACTCAACATATCTCCAAAGCATCAATCACATAGAAAATTCTCTTATACGTCCCTAAAGTCTTATGCCTTCCTCAAGTCTCTTGTATGTCCCCTCAAGAGTAATAAATAAATAATTTTTCCTTTTCGCTCCCTAAAGAGGTCGGTTTCCTATGGCCCTAGCCATATAGAGTCCAGACACCCCTAACCCAAGTGACATAATAACTCGCGGTTCTACAACCCGCTAGTTATTTGTAACTCCTGGGGCATACCTATTATCTCTCGAAAGTACACCCTGTAGAGAGATGATTGCATGTTTTCTAAGCTTGCACAATTGATCTCTCTCTTTTGTAGATACAATGGAAACACCTCAGGTCTGTGGGTATACCTATTTTGAGGTGAGTCTTTGGTATCAAGGTTGGTTCCTTATTGGTGTATCCTAAACTAATTTATGGGAGTTTGAGAGTAAAAGATGACTAGAAAATAATTAAAATTAAGGTGATACACCAAATTTGTATGAGGGCTTTGACTGAGTATATGCACAACTGATATGGGAAGAATTTTTTATGCATGAGCCAATAGTTTTCTATAGAATATCTAAGGGAAAAACACTTGATTGTACTAAGGGAGAATCACAACAATACTAATAAGTTAACATGCACATTAAAATTAAGTAGAAAAGAATGAATTTGTAGCAGGGTAAGGTGATTGATCAGGGAATTTGCATTCACAAGACTAATAGAAACACACACAAGATTGGAAATTAACTTGGAAAAGTAGAAAATACTTCAAACTCAAAAGGGAAAAATTGGCAAAATTTGCTTTAGTACTCATATATCCAAAAGTCCTCCACCCATTTTTGTGCTTTTCAAAGGCACACAATATATAGCAAAAATAAAGTTCACCCTCTTCCTAAAAATAGCCTAAGGCTTGTACTTGCACATGCATCTTATTTTTATCCTTTATTTAATAATAGATAAAGGGAAAAATAGAGCATGTAATTACAAATAGGCCTTATTAGCCTTACTTATATTACAGTCAAATTGTAGTTGACTGTTCTATTTTTAAGAAAAAAAGGATAAATAATTTGCTAAAAGTAAGGTTGCTTACTAGGCAAGTCTCTTTCCCTGAACATGTAACTCTGTCTTCTTACGCAACTATGTCTTCTTCTCTATTTTTTCATGTTGTGAAGGCATACAAAATACAACTCCCTATATTTGAGAAAATAATTACAATACTTAGCAATGTTTGAAAAATACTTCCTCGTATGGGGACCACGTGCTATGTGCACATGTTTTGATATTCACATCTCCTTTGGCCATTGGATAATACATTCAACCACCCCTTTGATTTTTTTGGGCATAAACTAAGCAATAATCATAGTTTTAATAATTAAGCCCCTTTGCATAACACATGGCGTATTATATAGTCTGCCACCTTTGATTATGTCGGCCTTGGCACATTATAATATTCACCTTTTCGGTGATCGTGATATATGATTTGGTCACCCTTTTAAAATTATTTGAAGCATGCACTTGGGTTAAACTTGAAAGTCATTTACAATGATTAATTCAGAGGACACATGGGTTGTCCCCTTCCATGGTGACTCACCCCTTAGTGACTTGGTTAGTGGCATCAACTCTAGTTAGGTTAACTATTACCCTTGTGGTTTATTTTGAAATTTCATGCCTTGTTCTTTGTCATTGATCTTTGTACCTTGTTTGATCTCAGACCATCAATTTATGACCTATGATTAGGGTTTTGATGGCATTTAATATGGGCGGAGCATCTTACCTAGGTGGTCTGCATTGATTGTTGTGATGATTTGAGGATGTTGATCTTGTGTCCTTGGTGTTTTGATGCCATCGATATCTGACTTGTGGTTGAGTTCAAGTTAACCCGCTTCTTGGGTCCGAGAAGTAAAAGAACTCGAC
The DNA here is from genome assembly GCA_018340775.1 of Taxus wallichiana var. yunnanensis. Classification (NCBI taxonomy): domain Eukaryota; kingdom Viridiplantae; phylum Streptophyta; class Pinopsida; order Cupressales; family Taxaceae; genus Taxus; species Taxus wallichiana. Next base: position 780,962,684 of record CM031243.1, on the reverse strand, counting down.
CCTAAAGCACATTCATTTTGGATTTTTTAGTTGTATGGGTGAAGCCCTAGAAAAATCTTCTCCCGATGCCATTATTCTATTCTGTCAAGCTCAGCTTTCACTATACTTTGGAGCTCCTTCTCTGCAAAAGACTCTCTGTCATATCGGGTTTCACGGTTTCTGTGCAGTGGTCGTGCTTTGGTCATTTTTGAGCTTTTCCTATAAATCCATTTTTCTTTCCACCATGGTGTTACTTCAAGCTCGGTCTATTCTATTTGGTATTTTGTGGTGAAGCCTATGAGATCTGAGTTTTCTTTGTGAGTTGAAAATTTGATATCTGTGCCATTTCTTTCTTTTGATCTGGAATCTGAGATAGCTCTGAGAAATGGTTTCTTGCAATAGCCTCCATGGCAAGTTTTTAAGGCTCAATTCTTCTCTATTCTTCGAGATCTCCTTAGTCTATTGGCCACCATAGTCGTTTATAGGTGAGATAATCTCTCTTGCATACGTACACTTTTGTTTTCTTTTCTTCTTCAAATGTATCATTGAACTCTTGGAAATATTTGTGGGTTTCTGTGATTTGTTTCTTCTGATTGAATCCCGGTTCGAAACTTCATGTGGGCCTATGTGGACCTCTCGCTTCATCATCCGGTTGCTCAAAAGTTCTGACCATTTGATTATCTATGGTGAGTTTGTTCTTGGGCCCAATCTACATTATGAATTATAGATCTGTATTTTCTGAGTTCTGGGTATCTGTCATGTTCGGCCATTGCTAAAATGAGCTTCAAAAAGAGTATGTGATTATGTGTTTGTTGTTATGAAACTCTATTTACTTCACCTAATTTTTAATTTGTTCTTCTTCATCAAGACAACACAGGTTGTCCTTTGGGGATTTGTGTTATTTTGCTGAGGATGACATGAAATTGCAGACTATGTGATCTGTTTTGCTTTAAAACAACACACATAACTCGCAGATTTAATTTAATCTTATAACTAATTTAGTAGTAAAAAATAACATCAAGACTTCCTTAGCTTAGGTATACTTTACCCAAGGTTGTTCAACATAACAAAGAAGTTTCAAGTTGACCTTTCTGCACCGGCTACAAAAATAGTCAACATTTCTAGCGATCATGTGGGGAAAGCCGCCCTACTAGCTTGTAGACCAAAGGCCTTACTCTTACCATTGGGAATGGATTCCAAAGCATGTAACCAAAATATTCCTTTCGAAAGGTCCAACCCTTCCAAAACAAACTAAAGTTGGGAAAGGATATGGTTAACTAGATCAGTTGCAAAAATGCACTTATTAAATTGAAAAACATTGCAATGTGCACAGAACTACACTTATTGAAATGGAAATCCTAATCTACCCTACTCTAACAAGTGGAAAATGAGGCTAAACAAAACCTGAAATAGCTAGTGAAAAGTAGCTCACCTTTCTCCAAAACCAAGGCCATGAATTCAACTCTAGAAACCAATAAAGTGACATAGCGAGGAATGAGACATGTGTTGTTATTTCACTCATTAGATCATTCCATGAACTGGGAAGCACCTCTATCTGATCTATAATCTATTTTGGCATAATTTGAGGATTTATATTGATTAACAGATGACTCACTTTCATGCTCCAAGACAAGCATGAAATTTGGCAATACTGTAGTTGGGTAAGAATCAGCCAAATATCGAATAGGACAAGGCCTCTTCGCAACAAAATTGTTTACAGTTTTTATTTGATTTGAATCATGAATATTGTTTTCAACAATGAGCTCTTTCTGAAGCTGTCCTGGAGGTTGTTTTGTGCCTTCCAATTGTTGTAAATCATATTGAAACTGTCTTGAGGTCCGCTTTTGTTCTGTAAGTTGTCCAATGATTGTTGTAAGTAACCTTTCAACACTTCTATCAAATGATTCTACATTGCTCAGATCCTCCATGCAATCTAAAATCTCAAGTTCCTCCTCTTATTCTTTACTTGCACTATCCAGATACATGGTATAGTCAAACAACTGAATATCATCTTCTTCATTTTCATAAGTACTTCTATGAAGTTGTTCTAAATCATCCTGTTGGACATTCTAAAACTGATCTGAACATACTTCAACTCCTTCAAATTGTTGTACCACAACTATTCTTTCATCTTGATCATTCTAGTTTGACACATAATTTGTAAGATCAAAACTATCTAGGTTTTCTTGCACAAGATCTGATTTGAGCAACATGCTGTTTTGAGACATTCTTCTCCCAAAATGGTTCTTCTAGGAGGAGAAAATAAATATCTGTTATCAATAGATCTCTTCCTCTTTTTTAATTACAAGAGGGACCTTATCAACCATAGGTTCTTTGGATGCTGAAACTACAAAATTAGTTAGTTCTATAGGGTTCTTTTCACCTATGCAGTTTTCCAAGTCTAACAAGAAATCATTAACCTCAAGCTATAAACTAGAAACACAATTTTCTTTAATTTCAACTTCCTTTTCATTCAAAATTGATATATCCTCTTCTATATGGTTGTAAGCTATGTGAGTATGGTGCCTTTATGCACACTACACTCAGAATATGTAGATTCTTGATCATCTTCAAACTTCTCTTGATCTACTAGAAAAATAAATTATATCTTTTACGTTCCTTTATTCAATTTTAGAATAAAATCAAACTGAAACTTTGACATCCATGCATGTAAGTTCTGCAAGAATTCCAGCCTATCTTTGTCTTCTGATAGCTACCCCTCCTGCTTGATGTTTTTATTCTCTATTTCATGTACTAGAAGTATGGGTAAAGGAGTGGGCTTAGTTTTAGGTTCAACTGGAAAATTTGGACAAGCGGTTGGGGAATAAGATCTGTATTTGGAACAACATCTGAACTCCAACTTGGACACTTAATTTTGACTTTAGTATGTGATTGTGAGGTCGAAAAAATAGGAATTCCAGCATCTTGATAGTTGGGAAATTAAGGAATAGGCTTCATTGGCTGGTAAGGAGAATTTATAGGCACTAAATTTTGACAAGGAAGGTAAGTAGGAACATCCCATTAACATGGTTCCCTATCCTGACACCTATCATTCGCAATTACTGTCGATTTCTCAATTTGTTCCTTGATAGCTAAATACTATTGCTTCTAACTAATAAACTAATTACTAAGATTTGTTTTCCTTTCATACTCAAAGCATAACCCCGTATAAAGTTGACCTTGAAAAACATATTCCTCATATTGGTAATCATTTTGGTATACGGGGTTTAGGATATAAGGGTATTCATTCCGACAAGGGTTATAAAAATGATCTAAAGGAGAAGGTTGATAAAAGAACTGTTGATTTGGCTAATAATAATGCTCAAAGTGAGGATCCATGGTTGCGGGACCTCATAAAACACTTTGAACTATGAAAACAAGTATGCTATTCACTAAAAAAAAGGTAATAGAAAAATAACATATCTAATTTTCTTGAAAAATACCTGAAGACTACAGCTGAAAATTTTAATACTTGTTGAAAAGTGCTATACTGATCTAGAATCAGATTTACGGAGTCACCAAATGAGTTTTTCTTCGGATCTTGAATCTTCAGAATGCATCAATAGTAGTTTTTCCAAAATTGCTATGCATGGTGTCTGATCTGCTTGAATGATGAAACACCTCTGAAAGTGAAACTTTTAGTTGTGTGAGTTTCACACTAGGCATGTAAAAATATTATCTTTGAAAGTGAAACTTTTAGTTGTGTGAGTGTCCCACCGGGTGTGCTAAAACTGTTCTCTCAAGTGCACCCTATAGTAGAGAGATGGATGCATGTTTTCTAAGCTTGCACAATTGATCTCTCTCTCTCTCTCTCTCTCTCTCTCTCTTGTAGATACAATGGAGACACCTCAGGTCTATGGGTATACCTATTTTGAGGTGAGTCTCTGGTATCAAGGCCAGTTCCTTATTGGTGTATCCTAAACTAATTTCTAGGAGTTTGAGAGTAAAAGATGATTGGAAAATAATTAAAACTTAAGGTGATAAACCAAATTTGTATGAGGGCTTTGACTGAGTATATGCACAACTGATATGGGAAGAATTTTTTATGCATGAGCCAATAATTTTTGCAGAATATCTAATGGAAAAACACTTAATTGACCGAGTGATAATTGTAACAATACTAATAAGTCAACATGCAAATTAAAATTAAGTAGAAAAGACTAAATTTGTAGTAGGGTAAGGTGATTGATCAGGAATTTGCATTCACAAGACTAATAGAAACATACACAAGATTGAAAAATAACTTGGAAAGGCAAAAAATACTTCAAACATAGAGGGAAAAACTGGTGAAATTTACTTCAATACTCATATATCCAAAAGTCGTCTAGCCCTTTTTGTTGTTTTTTCAAAGGAACACAATATATGGCAAACATAAAGTTCACCATGTTCCTAAAAATAGCCTAAGGCTTGTACTTGCACACATATCTTATTTTTATCCTTTATTTAATAATAAATAAAGGAAAAATAGAGCATGCAATTACAAATAGGCTTTATTAGCCTTATTTAGATTACAATCAAACTGAGTTGATCGTTTCTATTTTTAAGAAAAAAAGGATAAATAATTTGCTAGAAAATAGGTTCCTTGCTAGGCAAGTGTCTTTCCATGAACATGCAACTCTCTCTTCTTCATGCAACTTTTTCTTCTTCTCTATTCTCTCATGTTGTGAAGGCATGCAAAATACAACTCCCTGTATGTGAGCAAAATAATTACAATACTTAGCAATATTTGTAAAAATAATTCCTCCTATATGGACCACCTACTATGTGCACATGTTTTGATATTGACATCTCCTTAAGCCATGGCATAATACATTCGACCACCCCTTTGATTTTTTGGGCATAAACTAAGCAATAATCATAGTTTTAATAATTAAGCCCCTTTGCATAACACATGGTGTATTATATAGTCTACCACCTTTGATTATGCTGGCCTTAGCACATTATAATATTCACCTTTTCGGTGATCGTGATATATGATTTGGTCACCCTTTAAAATTATTTGAAGCGTGTAATTTGGTTAAACACGAAAGTCTTTTCATGATTAAATCAAGGATCACGTTGGTTTTCCCTTCCTCGGTGACTCACCGCTAGTGAATTGGTCGCTGGAATCAACTCCCACGTTAACTATTACCCTTGTGGTTTATTTTGAAATTTTGTGCCTTGTTGTTTATCGTTGATCTTTGCACCTGTCTCGATCTCGCACTTTATGACCCGTGATTAGGGTTTTGGCTGGAATTTAATCGGGTGGTGGGATCAGGGTCTCCCAGTGGTCAAGATTTTGAATTGTGTACTTGGTTTTTGAGCCAATCGATCAATTCCATTCTGGTCCAGCAAGAAAAAAATGAAAAGCACATGGACATTTTGGATTTTTCATTTGTATTGGTGAAGCCTTGGTAAAATATTCTCCTGGCTGCATTATTATATTTTGTTGAAAGCTCATCTTTCAACTGGAGCTCCTTCTCTCTGAAAATACTATCTCAAGCCTCATGGTCATGTGCAAGTGGTGTTTAGTCATGACCAAATCACAACACCCTTATGTTTTCATAAGTTCATATTATTGAACTCATAGTGTGATTGGATAACATGGGTATTATCTCAAGTTGTGGGACTTGCAAGTTGAGATAGACCTCGAAAGAATGAGCTCTTAAACCACCTGCCAATCTACTCTAATATAGGGTAAATGAACCATTCTAATCTAACTTCAAAGGGATCAAGGAGAGAGAATGTATAAAATGAAAGCCTACACTAAAGCGATACACTAAAAAGGAGGGTGTGAGAGTAGTTTTCCAATGTGTGAAAACTATGAGTAAAGTGCATACTAGAAAGGGTGATAACAGTTCTCCACCTAAAAATGCATTCAAACAATGTTGGTAGCATGCACAATAATAATGGATCCTCTTGCAAGAGTATAAGGATAGAAACAATACACTTGCAATCAAGGTTAAAGGGGAAGGAGGAATGGAAGAAAACTAAAGATGCATCCACAAACTTATATTTTATTGCTTCATGATATGCATAGTTCTCATAACCTGGATCACCATGAAAGGAGTCCAAAAAAGGGCTTCATTGGCTTCACAAAGCAATTTCTATAGATATTTTCTATAAAAATACCTCCTTACATTGAGCCTTCCACTCCAATTTATAGGAAAATGAGAAGAGAGAGTGAAAATTAAAATCCTGAAATCCCTTCTTCAACCACTTGTAAGAGGCACTAAATGAGTGAAATGATTGTATATTCAAGTTATCCTAAATTCACCCTCAAAGTAAGTTTGATAACATGCAAAATTATTCATCCCGAGAAAGTAGATTGATTCATTTGCAAATCATGCAAAGTAAGTAACTCCCATCTAAGAGAAATCTGATTCTTCTTGGCTTCAACTCTCCCATCTAAGAAAAATGTTTAGCTTGTTTTAAAGAATTCAAGTCCAGATGTCTTCATACCAAGGTGCGGGTCGATCGAGGTTCACTTAAAAACAAAGAAAATTTTGGACATTTTTTCCCGAGGTTTCATGCGAAAAAAATCGCTGAAAGTAAGAAAATCATCTAAGTATTTTGTTTCACGTGGTTTGGGATCCGACAAAAGTACGCATGGACGCTGAATCGCCGATTTGCCGAAAGATAGTCCATTTCTGCACCGAGATATTTGTCCTCGAGACACCCAGGGGAAAAAAGTATGTGAGGGACGTGTGAGATGCAAAAGGTGAAAAAGCCCATAGCGTGGACAAGGAAGGCCGAATCCCCATGCGAGAATGTGTCCTCTAGTCATGAGAAAAGAGTTAAGCAAGGCTTCATTGAGGCTGAGTTGAAACGGCCATATTTTGACTCCTCTGTTTTTCATTGGACTTTCCGAATATTCACTCATTCCCGTCAAATGACAAAAAATGGGTAGCTGTCCAAACTTTTTCATTTCACAATGAAATCACACAAAATTGGTGCCGTTGCAATTGTGGGTTCCGAAGCACAACACAAAAAATTAATAAATAAGATTTGATGAGATATTGGTGGGAGTTTCAAAAATGTGGCCGGGTTCATAAATGTTTTATTTGCATGGTTGGGAGTGCAATTAAGAGGCATTCATCCATTCTTTCCATCAATGGACAAATGGGGAGCCTTTTGTGTAAGTAATATACAATCATTTTACTCCATTTAATGTCTCTTACAAGTGGTTGAAAGACATATTTCGGTTTATTTCCCTTCTCTTTCTCTTCTCATTTTTCTATAAATTGGTTGGGCTTCATTGCTAGATGGAGGTAGTTTAGGCTATAAAATTGATTAAGCCATTAATTATTGGTGAATCCAGGAAGAAGCAGGTCTTTATTGTGATCGCCATGTGGTATCTCAATTCAAGATGGTGTTTTCCATTCTTCTTGCACTTCACCTTGATTACAAGCATATTGTGTCATTATTATGTTCATACAGAATCCATTATCATTGTGTATGTTTGAAATATTTTGTGAATGTGTTTTGCTAGAATGCCGGAGAAATGTCATCACCTCTTCTAGTGTGCACTTCGCTTCTCGTATTTCGAGCTCACACCCTCCTTTCTACAGTGTATCACCGCTTTAGCGTAGGATTTCATTTTATGCATTCTCTCTCCTGGCCCTTAGAAATTTAAATTAAAATAGTTAGTTTCCCTAAATTAGAGTATATTGTAGATGATAGTTTAGGAGCAAGAACCAGATTTCTATGGAGGTCTATCTCAAAGAATGTCCCACAAGAGATATACTGTTATCCAATCACCTGAGCAAGTATGTATTTGTATAAATAGAAAGGTGTTTTTGGTGATAACAAGTCAAAGGATCTGATGTACAAGGGTATTCACTTTCATTACAACAAGATCGATGTGCACTTGTTGTAAGTTCTAGCTTTGAAGGAGCTTTCGCACATCCGAATCCAAATAATCCATCGGTTTCAAAGCAGTAAGCCTATTCTATGAGAAGAATACACATGAGAACTAGGAGGAAGGATTCTTTGTTTATCACACCTATCTCTAGGCATAGAAAGAAGGGGAAGAACATAAAAATATCCATCTCCACCTAATAGACCTTTTCAACACCTCCACCAGTGGCCTTTCATCCAATCCAAGAGTTCTTCAACCAATCGGGGGGAGCACACTCCATATGTCATTTCATCGCGCACACATCTCAATGCACAAAATCCAATCCCGCTCAAGACCTTGAAGAACATTCCATACTAAATCGAAGGACTCTTCATAAGCCATGAGATTAATGAGATGCAAGTATTTGTTTGTCTTCATTCAAAGGGAAGGCTTTGTTTGGAGTCTTGCTTTGTGCCTATCTAAAATTTTACCTAGCTTTGTATAGCCTCCATGAAGTTGTTGAAGATATAATTTGTCCCTTTTGGAACATTCAAACTGGAGAGCTCCCAATGAGTAATGTTGATCGACTTCAACTTCAGATTTCAAATGACTTGGGAGAGGATTCATCAAGCGTCAGAAGGTGCCTTTCTATATTACAAAGCTTTAACTCTTATTTCATGTTGATTCAATCCATGGCACAACTATCCGTGTTGCATAAATTGCCATTAGAGCTGAAAATCATGTTGTCTCCATGCCATTATATCCAAGTTTAGAGCCCAAGTATCAAGCACCTATTTTAGCTCCTATTCCCACAAAATCTCAAGTGATTTGACTTCCTCTTCAAATAGAGCTCCAAGGTCATGAAGCAACTACAAAATTTAGGTAATGAGCTGGTTACTTGAGGCAAAATCCCAAAGTCTTAGACCTTATTATCAACCCCAAGCTTAAAGTATTCTTCAAAGACCACCAAATCATCAAAATCAAGCATGACCTCCTACCAATAGACCATTTCAGCCCTATAATCCCAATGTTGAGCTCTAAAGAAATTTTAGATCATATGATGGTGTTTCCTATGCGAACCTCACAACAAGTCTATGTGCTCAATTGGTGCCCTAAATCAAGAATTAATGTCTCATTCTAGTGTCAAGGAATTTCTCAACAAGAAACATAAACAAGGATTTAAACACTTGTAGAAGAGAAGCTTTGTGGTTGGATCACTCGGGTGATGGAATACGATATTGAAACAACAATTGGCTTCTAAGTGATCCAAGCTTCTTACCACTCCAAAGGCAAACAAAATGTAGTGTGAGCAGCTCACTTCCAAACAACCGGATGCAATTGCCGCCACTCATTTACAAGGAATGAATGTGCAAGCTAGAGGTGAAGAGAGGATGCTTCATCCCCATTCAACATCATTGATCTATGAAGAAGACAAATGTAAACATATTAATGTGGGAATCACTATCCATCCTGATGCCATGATATTTTCATTCCATGAAGGAGACTTCAAATCACTGAGTCCAAATGTAAGCTCATTACCTCCAAGGAAATCATGGAGGACAAAGAAGTAAAATTTGTGCTCTCCATTTTATGTTTCATTGATCATAGGAGACAAGTTGCATAATTGATGATTGACTAAAGTAGTTCAGAATGCCCAAGCAAATAGCTTGATCAATCGTTCATGTACATATCCAAAGGAGTAGTGCGATTAGATGGGATCTTGTTCAAAAGGGAGTGATTAAAAACATTACCTTGCATGCATGTGTTGTTTTGCAAGATATCTCAATGATAGATCTTCCACCACTTTTGAACTATGTTTATCAAGGGATTTTAGAAGATAGTTACTTATCTCGAGATTGGTCACACATGTTGTTTAGAACAAGATATGGAGCTAAGGCCAGGTGAACTATTGCAAACATTCATGAATCTCACACTCCAAGCTCTTCCAATTGTTCAATTTGATCATGAAGATTATCCAAACACTTGACTACACACCAAGGTTGGAAGCATCCCGATTTGAATCTTGATGAATGGGATAAAGCAAGGTGCATGCCTTGCCTACATGTTCAATGATTAACTCATGGGTCAAGAGTTTATTATTTACATGAAGAGATGTCAACCTCTCCCCAACATTCACCAAGCCGATCATAAGGATGAGAATGAAGTATGGCAATTGTTCTTTGATGGGTCAAGGAGTAGACAAGGTGCAGGAGGAGCTATGCCATTTCACCACAAGAGTATAAAGTATTACTCCAATTTCTTGCTCAAACAATAAAGTGAGTATCAAGCCTTAATTCACATATTAATGGGCAAACAGAAATTCAAGAATTTGGTTATTTGGTGATAGTGAGCTAATCCCAATCAAATCAAAATAAAAATGTCAAGAATGATCCAAAAACTACAAAAAAATCGTATGGGATACTTATTAAGATTTTGAAGCTTTAGATCGGATTCCATTTCAAGAAAAAAATGAAGCAATGGACAGATTGGAAGCAATTGGGGCTGCATTTGATGTTGTAGAAAGTATCAAAAAGTGAAAAATCTCACTCAAAGTGTTGTGAGACCAGCTTAGGATAATAATACAAGTGAGTCTTCAGAATATCTTAAATTGAATTTCCTACAATGAAGGAGACCAAAAATAAAACAAGTTGGAGCACGATGGTGACTAAGGTGCAGCTAAGAACCCAAAGGGCCTCATAACCTTGCCAATTATCAATGATATCGGAAGGAGAAAGTGCATCCAAGTAAAGGGTGGCATTTCTTGAGCCTATTTTAGTAGATGATAAGACATTGCAAATTGCAAAGTAAGTACTCACAAGAGAAATCTGTTTTGTTTATCTCAAGAGTTCCCAGATGTCTTTTCTTGGACTTACAAATTTATTACCCATACTATTGAAATGGATCCGGAATCAAGCACATCAGAAAAAGCAAAGCCCAAATTGATCCTCGAATCCCCATATCGAGTCTCGAACAAGAACCTTAAGAATCATCGGAAGGCTAGTATCATCTTCCCCATCAAACACTCAAGTTGGGTTGCAAACTTGGTGAAAAAATCAAAGGAAAATAAGATTGTGTGTGGACTTTCACGATCTAAATAGCTCAAAAGATCATCCACTTGGGCAATGGAAAAAATTACGAGTTGTAGCACACCCAAAAGGTCTTCATTGCTAGATGGATATCCATAGGCAAGCTAATTAGATAATGGTGAAGGAAGAAGATCAATTCAAGATGGCCTTCACTACTAATGGGGCACGTATGCTTACTAAGAAGCCATTTGGTATCCCAAATGCAGCAACATTTCAAATGAGCTATGGATATGGCGTTCAAGGCTTAATCAATAATATAGCTGCTGGTATACTAGATGAGTATCACTGAACTCAAAGAATGTAAGGTTAGAATCTCTTTCACCTATGTAGAATTAATGTCGCTCCAAATAAAATTCTTAGAGAAAATTGTTGCACATTGGAGCCCAAGCAATGAGAAGGAAGCCATCCGAACACTTGATCACAGAAGATTTCTTCAAAGCTTTTTGATAGGAAAGCCAAGTTTGTGCTAATTTTACCGCTCTTGTAACCTTCCAAATGTTGAAGAGATCTAGTGTTGATAGCTCGGAGATGTCAGATATAACAAGCTGCAACTCTTATCAACCCCGAAGACTTTTCAAAAGGCATTCCAAGTTCGATGCCATTTTGACACAACCAAATAGAGAAGGGCCCATACATGATCAAAACCTTGAATGCAAAATTCGAAGGCATTCTTGAGGAAAACCTTTCAATGCCTTCCCATTGGCTAAGTTTAGATTTGGTGAAGAGTTCACATTAGTGTCTCATTCAATGGGATCTATCTCAAATGTTTTATCACTATGGAATACGATAAATCAAAGCTTCTCACCCTTGTAAATTCCATTAATTTAAGAATTTCCATTCTGTAAGTGCTTATGAACAACATTGTACTCATTCCATGTTAGAGTAGTTTTTATTTCCAAAACTAAGCTTGCCCTCTAGTGAGCAAGGCAAAGAGGAGATCCTATTGCTTACAAGCTATCTCGTGTACTCATTAATGTTTTGTTCAAAAGGGACATTAATCGAGCCATTCGGAAAGATAGACTTGACGAGTTTCATGATGGAGAAGCGGTGACAAGAAAAAATCTAGCTCAACAAACATTTCAACGGCTCAAGAGATACAAGAGATGTGCTTTCAAATTTCATCCAATTTGAAGGTAGATTAGCTAAGAGATTGTTCAAACGGACTCCATGCCCAATGGATACTTACTGCTTATTTCAGCAAGTGGACCGGACGTGACACTCCAGCCCAAGTTCATCTTAGATTTCTATGAAGGGATAGTCAGATAACCCCGCCACTATCATATCGAAAAATGTTGCATTTCACAAAGATGTTATCTAAAATTCACCCATCCCAAAGTAATTTTGATAACATGCATCAAATTATTTAGTCCTACTAAGAATCATCAAGGACTCGGATGAAAATCAAAGATTGATTCAAGGCCCGATAATCATGTTTTACGGGGCCTTCGGTATTCTCTCTAACTCTCCCATCCAAGAAGAAATCCCACGAGTTAGAAAAAAATGGAAAAATGCTAAAAATAAGGTCAAGACTTGATCAAGGATTTTTTTAAATAGTTTTAGGTTTAAAGGGTTTCGTGTCATACCATTCCAAGTTCGATGCCATGGAGGGTCGATCATTGAATGAGGTTTTTCTAAGTTGGAAAAGTTTGGGGCCTAAAAAAAAAAAAACCTAAGTCAAACATTTTTTTCCCGTAAGTGCTTATGCACATTGTCCACTGGAGTAGTTTTATTTCCCCCTTGGGTGCACATGTCCTACGCGAGGGACGCCTTCGGAAAAGAATTTGCAGCTGAAATGGGAGAAAGCAAGAAAAATTGTCTAAGTCTTTTGTTTCTATGAGCAGTGGTTTGGGACAGCCGAGACAAAAGTACGTGATGGGACGTGAATCAGGCCCGATTTTTTTGGGGCCCTTCGGCTTCTCTCTAAAGATAGTCCATTTGGAAAAAATGGGCAATTTGGATATATTTTTCTCGGGACAGGTCATACCAAAGGCGGGTCGTGCGAGGTTTTTCGTAACAAGTCTGGGGGCAAAAGTAAGTCAAACGAGAGATGCGTGAGATGCGAAAAGGTGAAAAGCCGCACAGCGAGGACAAAGGAAGCCGAATCGCCGATTTTCCGAAAGATAGTCCATTTTGGGCAATTTGGATATATTTTTAGTGGAGAATGTGTCCGCGAGAGTAGATGCAAAAGGTGGGATAGTTGGGACAAAAGTACGTGGGGACGCGAAAAGCTGAAACGGCCGAAGGCAAAGAAGAAAAGTCAACGTTTGACCCATGAAACTTCAAACGGCCATAACTTTTGACTCCGAGCTCCGATTTTCACAAAATTGGACTTTTTGGAATGAGCACAACATCCTCTACGCCACAAAAAATGGATTTCTTATTTTTAATGAGGGTAGATATATTTAATTAAAATAAAAATATTCGGCTCCAAATCGCTTAATGCTCATTCCCGTTAAATGACAAAAAACGCCCGCCGATCCAAAATAGTTGTCCACACTCGAAGGCCATAACTTTTGCATTTCACAACAAAATCACACAAAATTGGTACCGTTGGAATCGCGGCTCTGAGCCCGATGCATAAAAATTAATAAATTCTAGATTTGATGAGATATTTGTTGGGATTTTTACAAAACGTGGCCGGGTTGATAACATGTTTTATTTGGTGGTTGGGAGTGCAATTAAGAAGCATGGTCATCATTCATTCTCTGCTTTGCAGCACTGGATAGTATGGGGAGCCTTTTGCAAGTAATATAAAATCATTTTACTCCATTTAATGTCTCTTACAAGTGGTTGATGGACATATTTTGGGATTTCCATTTCCCCTTCTCTTTCTCTTCTCATTTTTTCTATAAATTGGAGTGTTGGGATCATTGTAAAAGGAGGTAGTTTTTGTAGCAAAGCTCTGCCAAAATTTCTTTGTGAATCCAATGTGTTATAGGCCCTTGTTGTGGACTCCTTACATGGTGATCCAGGCCCTTTTTTGTAACCGATTGAACTGTGCATATTAGGAAGCAATAAAATATAAGTTTGTGGTTGCATCTTCCTCTGCTTTGTGTTTTCTTGCATTCTTGTTACCCCCTTCAACCTTGATTACAAGAATGTTTTGTTTATTATTATGTTCATGCAGGATCCATTATCATTTTGTATGTTTGAAATATTGTTGTGAATGTGTTTTGCTAGATTATGGAGAACTGTCATTACCTCTTCTAGTGTGCACTTTGCTTCGTATTTCACGCATTTGGAGACTACTCTCACACCTTCCTTTCCGGTGTATCACCGCTTTAAATAGTGTAGGATTTCATTTTATGTATTATCTCTCCCTAGTCCCTTGGAAATTTAAATTAAAATATTTAGTTTCCCTGCATTAGAGTAGATTGTGGCGGAGTAGTTTAGGAGCAAGAACCACTTTCTTTGGAGGTCTATCTCAAGTAAAGCAGTCCCACAACTTGGAGATAGTACCCATGTTATCCAATCACACTGTGAGCTCAAGTATGTGAATTTGTATAAATAGAAGGGTGTTGTGATTCGGTGAATAACAGATTACTTGAAAAACGATCCCCATATTGTCCCAGTGCTGCAAGAGAGAAAGAATGATGACCATGCCTCTTAATTGCACTCCCAACTACCAAATAAAACACAGTCATGAATCCGGGCACATTTTATGAAAATTACCCATCAATTTCTTATCGAATCTATAATTTTTTAATTTTTTTATGTTGGTCTTGGAGCCATGATTCCAATGGTACCAATTTTGTGTGATTTCATTGAGAAATGCAAAAGTTATGGCTTTAAGTGCGAGAAGCTATTTTGGGTCTAGCAGGCATTTTCTGTCATTTGACGGGAATGAGCATTAACTGTCTTGAGCTGAATATGTTTATTTTATTTAAATATATCTACCCTCATTAAAATGTTTCTTTTTTAGGTAGAGGATTCGTGCTCATAATAGAAAGTCTAATTTTATGAAAATCGGAGCTTGAAGTCAAAAGTTATGGCCGTTTTAAGTTCTGGGGTCAAACTTTGACTTTTATCTCTGATTTGCGGGTATTACGGAAAAATTGGGTCCACGTGTCCCAACTATCTCAAACACATTCTTCCACATCAGCCGATTCAGGCTTCCCTGGCTCCTTTTGTGGCCTTTTCACCTTTTTGCATCCCGTGAATACTTTCGTCCCAGCCTATACCGAACGAAAATATTCGTGCCACCCACAATAGATTGACTTACGGAAAATCAGCCAATTCATTTCCTGCATAATTTCATCCTGAATGTCCCAAAAAAAAATTGATTTTCACTAATCGTGGCCATTTCAGCTTTGCGCAACCCACGCGTCCCGACGTCCCAACTGTCCCATGGACCGCTTGGGACAAAAAGTTCACACTTTGATGATTCCTTTGTATTTCAGCCACAAACTTGGTGTGACAAACCTTACTACAAATCGCACTAGTGCGACTTCAGGCCTTCTGAGACCTCAATGTATTAAAACAAGCCTACGATCCCATTTTTGGTTTTTTCAATTCTTTCTAACTCGTTGGGATTTTTCCTTGGATGGGAGAGTTAGAGAGAATCCAAAGGGAATCCAAAACATGATTTTGGGAATTGAATCAATATACTTTCTCGGGACTCAAGAATCTGATGTATGTTATCAAAATTTACCTCGAGGGGTGAATTTTGGATAACAGGTCATTTTCGAGCTATTCCTATAAATCCGTTTTTCTTTCCACCATGGCTGCTACTTCGAGCTCGGTCCCCGCTCTATTTGATATTTTTGGCTAAGCTTACGAGATTTGAGTTTTCTTTGTGAGTTAAAAATTTGATATCTCGTGCCATTAGAATCTAAGATAGCTATGAGCAACGGCCTTCATGGCAAGTTTAAGAAGCTTGATTCTTCTCTTTTCTTCAATATATCATGTTTCTATTGGCCACCATAGTCATTTATAGGTGAGATAATCTCTCTTTTCATAAGGAGCACAAGTCATCATCTACCGAGCCTAAGGTCAACTTGAGTTACTTAGCTCTATTGGTGCTCAATTTAATCTCACCCTGTTTGTTAAAAATTTCTCAGCCGCATGGTTTGAAGTATTTTATGTCTCCCTGTATGGATGCATGAAACTCTTTGCCTTCACCAGGATGTTGTTTGTCATTCCTTTCCTTTGGTCATGGATCATGTTGAGCTAGGTATTGTTTACAGTTTCTCTGTCCATGAGAAAGAATTTGTAATTTGGGCATGAATTTGGGGTTTCCCCTTCCTTTTATTTTTCCACAATCATGTTTTCCCTATCAAATTTTGTCCCAACATCCATGGAAACATAGTCCTTTCTGATTGGATGTGGCGTGGTGGGTTTTTTTAGTGAAACTTGTTACTTTTGTCACATTTGTTAAAAATGCCAAATTTGTCCCATGGCACCGATAGTTTCTGATTGGCTATTCAACAATATGAAGAGGTAGGGAAAATTTCTTACTTTGACCCCAAATATGGACACGTGGCCATTTTTCAAGTCAAAAGTGGGGAGGCAAGTCTCCGTGAGCTTTTTTACAGATTTTTTCCTTTTTGTGCGAAGGAGCAAAGTTATAAAATGATCTACAACTCTGTTGTAGCCCACATCAAAAGTTAAAGGTAGAAAGGTGGGTCACCAGGAATTTTGAGACTTTTAGGCTTGCTTCAACTCAAATATTTTCCATGTGGAAGCCCTATGCTCATTTAAGGGTTAGCCTCTCGGTTTGACCTTTACAATTGTGCCAAGAAGAAACGTGGAGGTTTCTATAGATCTTCCCATACTTAGACATTTTTCAAGTGTTCAATGCAATTGTTTCGGACCCTAGACACGTGGAAGGCCCACACTTGTTTGGGAGTACTATTTTTGAGCTTCATACAAAAATCACCGGAGAGACACGTGGAAGATTCTACGGCTCTGCCAACGCTTAGACTTTTCAACGGCCAGTGTAACTTTTTCAAACCATGGACACATGGAGGTCCTATGCTCATTTGAGGATCTACCTCTGGGTCTTACCTTTACAGTTATGCTAAGGAGACATGTGGAGGTTTCCACTGGCTCCTCTCTATACTTGGACTTATCAAGCAACTTTATAAGGCCTAGGACATGAGGAGGGCCCCTGCTTGTTTGGGGACCTGCCCCTGAACTTTACATTTGAAAGAACATCGAAGGGAAACATGGAGGTTTCCATTAGATCTTCCAATACTTAGACTTTTTTCAAGTTTTCGATCAACTTTGTCCTTTTTTGAGATTCATACCAAAAAAACATAGGAGATACATTTAGAATATTCTCCGCTAGCTTTTACCATGCTTAGAATTTTCAACGACTAGTGTAGCTTTGTCAAACCATGGACACATGGAGGGCTGTGATCATTTGAGGATCTGCCTCTAGGTCTTACGTTTACTGGGCGTGAAGGATTCAAGTAGAGGCTTTCATTGGCTCCTCTCTATACTTAGACTTCTCAAGCAACTTTCTAAGGCACTTGGAGACATGGATAACCCACGCCTATTTGGGGACATGCCACTTTAAATTTACTTTTAAAAGATTGTTAAAGGGACACATGTAGATTTCTATTGGATCTTCCCATACTTCAACTTTTTCAAGTGTTCGATGTAACTTTGTCAGACCCTAGACACGTGGAAGGCCCGCGCTTGTTTGGGAGTCCTTATTTTGAGCTTCATACCAAAAATGTGCTAATGAGACACGTGGAATATTCCACTGGCCCCGCCTGCAGACTTAGAATTTTAAGCAGTGAGGAAAATTTCTTAGACCTGAAGGCACATGGCACCTTCCACTGTTCCTTAAACTCTTTCAACCACTTTTCTAGGTTGAGACATGTGGTGAGCACACACTTTTTGGGGTCTCACTTTTGGGTATCATATAAAAGTGCATTGAAGAGACACGTGGAAGATTCCACTAGCTCCTCTTTATACTAATACTTTTTCAAAGGCCAAAGCAACTTTTTCAGGCCTAGGGAACGTGGAGAGCTTGCTCATTTGAGGTCTAACCTCTAAACTTCTTCTTCTTTGAAGTTGCGGCCAATGCAGACAAATGGAAGTTTCATTGGCTCCTCTTTGCACTTGGTTGACTCGGACTCACAACACATGAATGTAGTTATCCATGAGAGGGAAATCATTTCTCAAGGTGTATTCTCAGAGATAAAAAGGATTTCTTGTCAGATCAAGCCATATAGTGTTAAACTTGAAAATGATTAAAAATGGGATTTCCTACATGACAGAGTAAAAGAATGATTTTGAAAGAATATCAAAGAATCATGATATAGCATCCCAGTCATAGTTGAGGGTGTGAGAAACATGATCAGTTCATGATTTATCCACCTGGTAGCTTTGGGTGTAAATTTGTTAAACATCACTTTCTGGGAAAAACTTGTAACAAGAAAAGGATTCCTTGAATATTCTTTTGTTTGTGGGGGAAATTTGGGATGAGTGAGTGAGTGAATTGTATAAATGCAATGAGAATACCATTGCATAGGGTCGGAGGTTAACTTTTATAAGAAATTTTGAGAGAAACCTTTTTCCCAAGAGACCATTTGAGAGACCAGAGTTCATTTTCCTTTTTTTTTAATTCAATTGCATCAAGGTGGTTGCAAGTGTAAAAACATTAACAAGCTATGAGACTATTTAAGAGACTTTCCCCTATTGATGAATTTGATGAACCTTGAATGAATCTATGTTGATCAATAAAATTATTGTTTATGCTTTTATTTCGAATGTTTTCAAATAGTTTTTCTTGTATCTATTGCAATCTTACGTTAAAATCTCTCCAAGTCACACAGATCGTTCATGTGCTAGTATTGTGGCATTTGAAATTTCATTATGAGAAGAGCCTTTATCGGTAATGAAATAAACAATTTAAAATCACTCTACTCTCACTAGTATCATGATAAAGATTTTTTCTATGCCTATGAGTGTATCTTAGGCATGACAAACCAGGGATTTGTAGAATTTAATTGAGTCTTTAGCACAAGAATTTGTGTTAAATTCTTGAAGAGTGTGTCAAACTTACATCTATGGGCCTCCACTTATGCACACCTTCTCAGTTGAAGGAATATCTTAGCTATTCTGAAGCATTCTGTCTATGAGTTTTCAAATTTTTGTAAAGGATCTCAAAACTAGGTATAATCCGCTCTATCTTGATCAACTTCCCATTAATAAATTTCTCAATTGACAAATCCTACAAAAACTACCCATGTTTGTAATATGTATCCACAAATGAATAAATTCCATTGCCCAAAGTATGCGGGGACAATCGTGGATTGATTTATTGTCTTCATAATTTGAACCTTTGTCCAAGAAACATCTTCACTCTCTAGTGTGAAAACTTGTGAGAGTTAGAATGTGTTGCATTGATCATATTTCCTCAAGGTTCTCATTAATATTGTGTAAATAAGGATCACTCGATGTCCCTCACGACACAAAGTTATAGAATGGGTCCTTTTCCCTTGGTTAAAGGCATAGCCTAAAGTAGTGAGGGTAGATCAAACCCTCGGTGAGGTGTTATCCACTTGTCTAATGCCCAAGTGACTAAGACTTAAACATTTCTCATCCCTAGCTACAAAATAAATCATATCATGGTCCATCTATCCCTAAGAATCCTACCAATTTCGTGATGCTACTTGGCCCCCATGGGAGAATCAATTTGGATACCAACACCGAAGTGGTGTTTGTTGTGGGAGTATTTTTAAAATGTCTACACATAGTGACCTTGGTAATGTTTCTTACATGATTTAACTACAAATACATTCTTTAAACATCATCCTTTATTGAGATCTATAAGATTTGTGCGAGATTACATGTTCATTGTGCAGTATTTCTAATTTCTAGTGGTTATTGCACTACATTTACATCATTAGTGATAAATTTGGGTAAAGGAAGGTCGAGATCTGTTAAAATTTTTAGAAATTAAACATTGATAGACACTTGGTAAATTAATTATAGTGTAGCTACGTAACTAAGGTGAAAATCCTTAGTGGCGACTCTATGTTGAATTGAAGTTTTATTGATTACCATTGCCTTAACATGTGTTATGTGATATTTGTCATTAATTTGTGTAAAGTGGAAGGAAAGAACATCTATCTCCATTAGGGACCCTCCTACAAACTTATTTCCAAAACTTAGAAAAGAAAATTCAAAATGAAAACAAGTCTAGAAATTTTTGGAGATGAAGAATCAAAAAGGAGATATTAGTCTGAAGGGTGACCAATCTATGGTTGAAGATTACCATATATCTTCAAATGATTTTGAACAGGTAATATTTATATAAATTTGAGTTCTCTAACTAGAGAGGGGCCATCATTTGTGCTTTAAAAGTGTTCTTCTCGGTTTTCTCCTGTTTCTTCCAAGGTTGATAGGATTGTCTAAGAAGTTGATTCATTAGAGAATATATATTTTGAGAGTTATATTCCTGTGCTCCAAAGAGCCCTCATTCCCCATCATTTTTTTTTCCCCGTAAGATCACCCCTTCAAGGAAATATGACCCAACCTCTACGTAGACCTCCATTTGTTGTCAACACTTTTGGACCTATAGATTTCAAAGGTATGGATGGATATCCTAATATAGTACCACAAGATGTCTGAAATACGTTGCCAAAATTTCAAGGGAATAATGACATCACTGATGAAAATCATTTTAAACTCTTTGTCAATATGATGGAAGACTTTAAAATTGAGATTGAAGATGTGTATATAAATTTTTTTATTCATACTCTTGAGGATGATGCATGTGAATGCTACAAGGATTTACTAGATAATTAAATAGATTCATAGAATGAGATGAAAAGTGCCTATAGATTGTAGTATGGGGATAAGACAAATCCAAGGTTCCTTTTATCTGAATTTAAAAATATAAAGAAAAATCCAAATGAGTATGTTTATGATTTCAATAATCAGTTCAACAAGACCTTGAATATGCTACCTGTAATCCTAAGGCCAAGTGATGTGTCCTATTTGATAAAATATTTTGACGCTTTTGATAAAAAAAAGTTGCTTATTACTTGAGAGATAAGAACCCGGGAACATTGAGGTAGGCTTTCACCATGGCCTTACAAATAGAAAATAACATCAAAGCAGTTGGAAAGCCTCCTAAGAGGGAAGGTGTTAAGTTGATCAATCCTGAAAATCCTCACTCAGGAAAAGCTATGGATCTGGAAGAGGTTGTAAAAACTTTGGTTAGAGCAGTTAAAGAGATATCCTATAAAATGGCTAGAGCAGAAAAAGGGATAGGACAAATTTCCCAGGGTTCAGCACAAGCCACACGGTCAGGAGAGATCTAGAAATCATCCCAGAGGTGATCACATACTAGATGATAGAGGGAAAGGGCTCATGGGATCAGGAAATAAACAGCCTCAACCCAGGGAGAATAGATTGGTTCTGATCCTTTAACTATGAGTGTTACTACCGTGGAGGAGGTCGGTGTAATCAAGTGGTGTGATAGGTGTTTCTTACCACACTCCCATGTGATGTAGATCAGGAAGTTGAGGAATTTGATGATGATGAGACATATGATGATGTGTGCATGATGGAATGCTCTGCAAACTCACGGTAGGGGAAACCTCAACTGAATTGATAAGTGCCAGAACTGCTGAAGATTTATGGGATTGTGTCCATCGGGTATTTCCTCTTCCTCCCATTAATACTTTTGAAACTGATATGGTGAAATCATTTGATCTACCCACCATGATTTTGGATACTTAAGGGTTTTGATGATTAAAAAGTATGATGGAGGGATCCCTTTCGAAGAGGAGAGGAAATTGTTGATGAAAGGAGTAGTTTCTCGGAGAAAGAATATAACACCGATAAGGTTGTCAAAGGGTAGGGCCACAAGCGAGACAAATGTTCTGATCCTTACCAGATCCCTAAGGAGATCCCTAAGAAAGATACATCTAGAAAAGGCCTAATTACCCAAAATAAAACTTATGCTCCTTCCTATGCCCGAGACTAAAAAACTCCTATACTATTGGATGAAACTATGAATCTCTCTCCTAACACTGCCCTACCCAAATATGTTCCTTGTGATATAGCCCAAATATTGAGTAAGATCAAGGTCATTGTTATCATTTTTGAATTACTTAAGCATCCATGAGCATAGGAAAAGGGCATTCGAATGTTTGGGATTTAAGAAAGAAAAGACTACTCAAGGAAAAGTGTTAATAATATAGAGATTCCTCCAATTATTGCAGAATAAGAAATACCACAAGCATTAGAGGAAATGGGTGAATCATTTCACGTATATTTGTGAACTTATATGGTTTAGTGTAAGCTTAATGTGGATCCATTTTTAACACTTTTATTATTATAGATAGGCTTGTACATAACCGCCTATTTGATTTAGGAGCTTCATGTAATGTAATGCCTCTCGAGGTAATGATTGAGTTAGATACCAAGGTAAATTTTTTTTTTTGGAAATGTGCTACCATGGATTCAAGAGAAGTGCTAGTCATTGGGTATGTCAAGGGATTAGTAGTGCAATTGACAACTTTTCTAGGAAAGTTCTTAACCATGAATGTGATTATTATGGACTATCCCGCCAAATGGGGATGTTATTATCCAAAAAGTGGGCAGCTAGCATGGGTGGAAGCATGAAAATGGACATGTCACATGTAACCATACCGATTGAGGGGAACCTTGTGAAGTTACAAGGTGAGAAGAAAATGTTGCATTTTATTTAGGACCCTAACAATTATTCTTATGAAGTATTCTACATAAATGTTGATGTTGGTAACTTCGTGGGCTATGCTGATTATAAGGAGCATAAAATTGATGAGTGCAAGTATCCTGAAAATTTTGGTTCTCCTTTGACCCGATGTTTGATGGGGCTTGTTCTAGATCTAGAAATGGCACTAGTGTTGTCTTGATATCTCCAAGCCAAGAGGAGTTTAACTTTTATTTTAAACTCAATTTGGAGTGCATAAACAATATTGTTGAGTATGAAGCACAACTCTTAGGTCTAAGGATTGCATAGAAACATGGTGTCAAGGACACTATTGTTAAAGGACATTCACATCGATAGTCAAGCAAGTTAGAAAGTTGTATGCTTTAAAGAATCAAAGAATGAAACTTTATGAGCATGTAGTTTGGGATTTCATTAAAATGTTTGATTCCTTTAATATAATACATCATGATATGAGCTATAATAATGTAGTAGAAAAATTGGCAGTATTAGGATCTAGGTTTGAAAAATGTACAATGTTTCCCTATTGTGAATATGATATTGAAATATTGACCAGGTTATGTCATGTCCTTGACAATATCAAGCACAGGCAAGTGTTTGAAGATGATGCTTAGGTCCAAAGGTTTCTACAGAATAAAGGGGAATATTCCAATCAAAGTATGGACTCGGAACCAATGGTTTATGTAAATGATGGAAAAGAGACCTTGTTTGGTAAAGAAATTATCCAATTGAAAACCAATATTATTCTCAGAGGTTTGGTTGCACTGGAATTAAATTTTGATAATGTTTATTGTATTATTAATAGACACATGTTAGCCTCGAGGTATTTTGAAGAATATAACTTGGGAATAAAGGATGAGCCAAGGATAATATGACTAGGCATAACTTGAGTAGAAAAAAAAGCAAATCATATGTCCAATTGCTTAAAATGTACAAGGACTACTTGGCTTGGTCATATTCGGAGCTGAAAGCATATAGGGAAGACCTTTTTCAACATGAAATAACCCTAGAAGCTAACACCAAGCCTTTTAGTAAAGAACAGAGACCAAGTAATTCTCTCCATTCCTAAAAAATGCAAAAAGAGTTCAAATATTTAAGGGATGGAGGAATTATACAACCTATAAGATACTCCTCATGGGTAGAAAATCTGCTACCTATTCGAAATAAAAATATGGATACAAGATTGTGTGTTGACTTCATATATTTAAATAAAGTATCAATTAAAGACAACTATCCCTTTCCAAATATGGATAACATATTATAATTGGTTACAGTTCAAAATTGTTATCTACTCTAGATGGTTTTTCTAGGTATAACCAAGTGGTTATGAAGCAATTAGAGAGTTTAAAAACCGCTTTCACTACTCCATGGGGAACTTATGTGTATGTTAGAATGTTGTTTGGCCTGATGAATTTTGGAGACATGTTTCAAATAGAAATGTACGTAGCATTCTCAGGATATATAAATGACTTCATTGTTGTGTACCAGGATGATGTAACATTTTTTCAAGAAAGAGAAGTGATCAGCTACAACATTTAGAAAATATGTTGATAAGGTGTAGGGAATATGGTATATCATTGAATCCCAAGAAGTGCCATTTTGGGGTTCAAAAGGCAAAGCTGCTTGGACATATTGTATCAAAAGAAGGGGTATTGATTGATCCTGAGAGAGTGGAAGCCATTAGAAAAGTTCCTATTCCAAGAACCAAAAAGGGAATTTAGTCCTTTTCAACGAAAAATAAATTTTATCGGAGATTTATTTCAAACTTTTCTGAATTGACTATCCCAATCACCAATATTTTGAAGAAGGATCAAACTATCGATGGTAAGAAGTAGTTATTGAAGCCTTTACTGGGATTAAGGAAGCATTGAATAATGCCCCTATTTTAGCAGCTCCTGATTATAAAAAGGCTTTCCAAATGTTTTCATTTTCTTCATAGAATACTATTGCATCTGTGTTATTACAAAAGGATGATGAAGGAGCTAAAAGTTCAATTTCTTTCTTTAGTTAAGCATTATAAGGGGCAGAGTTAAAGTATACTATCATGGAGAAACATGCCTTTTCTTTGGTCAAAGCCACAAAAATCTTTAGGCCATATATTCTGAGCTCTAAATTCATAGCTTATGTTCCCATACCATGGTTAAGGATATCCTATTAGAGATGGAAACTTCAAGTAAAAGATGCCAATGAGAAAATAAATTGCAAGAATATGATATGGACATCCAAACTAAAAAATTGGTTAGAGGATTGGGCCTAGCAAAACTAATGGTAGAAAGAAACCTATAAATAGTTGAGATAAATGAGGTTGAAGAAGAAATATTGAATATTCTTGAGAAAGTGACAAATTCTGAATGGTACAAGGATATTATTTTTTATCTCAAACATCTATAGTTCCTTGAGTATTAAAGCAAGAATCAAAAGAGAGCACTTAAGTTAACCTCCCAGAAGTACATCATCACTGATTATGGGTTATCTTAGAAGAACCTTGAGGGAATTCTTCTGAGATGTATCGGTGAAGATGAAGCCCTGAAAATAATTGATGATTTCCATGGAGGATTTTGTGGAGGGAATTTTGCTGGAAGAGTAACAACCCATAAGATATTAAGGGTTGGTTACTGGTGGCCAACTCTTTTTAAAGATACAACTCTGCTGGTAAGAAAGTGTGAGAGTTTTCAACATTTTTCAGGAAGATTGAAAGCTTCAAGCTCCCTCCCTTTGTAGCCTGTATCAATTGAATCCCAGTTTAAGTAGTGGGGAATGGACTTCATTGGTGATATTTTAGATTCTTTAAGTGCAGGCCACAAGTGGATATTAGTGGCCACTAATTACTTCACCAAGTGGGTGGAGGCAATCCCTACCAAGAAAGATACCCACCAAATTGTTATGGACTTTATTCTTAATCATATAATTTACAGGCTTGGAGTGCCTATTAACATAGTAGCTGACAATGCTATTAGTTTTCGAGCCAAACCTTTGGTAGCCTTGTGTCATGAATATGGGATCAATTTAGCATATGCTTCAAATTATAATCCCCAAGGTAATGGACAAGTATAATCAAACAATGAGAATTTTTGAAGATAGTTAGAGGGACCTTGCGAGTTAAACAAACGAAAGTGGGGTGAGTAATTGAAGTTTTCTATCCGGGGTGATAAAATTACTTGTTAAAAGAATGAATGGAAAGAGCCCATTCAAATTGGTTTATGGAACTCAAGCTCTACTTCCCCGCATATGCAATTATCTTCATACCAATTTATCCAACCAATTGGGGGACCAGGAGGTCAATCAGATGTCATATTAATCAAATTGTTTAGTTGGATGAAAAGAGAAGAGAGTCCCACCAAAGACATCTGAATTTTAGGGAGAAATTGAAGAAACTATTTCATAAAAAGGTTAATCAAAGATCTTTTAGTGTGGGAGATATGGTGCTATTGTTGGATAACAGATATGAGGATAAGGGAAAACATGGAAATTTTGACGCATTATGGATGGGCCCTTATTCTATTAACATTCAGATTGGAGAGCACACTTTTTTCCTAAAGGAATTATATGGGGAATTTCTTGAGTTTCTTTTTAATGACAGGCACTTGAAACACTTCCTTAACTGATTTTTAAGAATCAAGGCATGCATCATTGCATAGTGTATAGTCTTTTGTTTTTGTTCTTTTTTCACATTTTTTTCCTATTTCGGTGTGTCATTGTCCCTTGTGATAGGTTTTTGTTGGTTTCTCGGTTCATTCTTAGGGGAATTGGTTATTGTTTTTCTGCTCTACAAGCCTATTCTTGACTTCATTCCCAATGGATTTTTTGGCACATGATCTGTCTATTGTTCCTACGGAACTCGCAGAAGTGCCCATCCACAGTTGGAGCCGATGTTGGTGCTCAATTTAATCTCACCTGGTTTGTACAATATTTCTCCAACATGGTTTGAAGTTTGTTTTGTCTCATTGTATGGATGCATGACACTCTTTGCCTTCACCAAGATGTCGTTTTTAGTCATTTCCTCCGGTCATGGATCACGTTGAGCCGTGTATTGTTTACAATTTATCTCATGTCCATGTGAAGGAATTTTTAATTTGGGCATGAATTGGGGTTTCCCCTTCCTTCTATTTTTCTACATTCATGCTTTCCTATCAAATTTTATCCTAACATCTATGAAAATGTGGTTATTGCTTATTGGATGCATCCTGGTGGATCTTTTTAGTGAAACTTGTCACTTTTGTCACATTTGTAAAAAATGCCAAATTGGTCCCATGGGCCCGATAGTTTCTGATTAGCTATTCAAAAAATGAAGCCGCATGGAAAAATTCTTCCTTTGACCTCAAAGATGGACATGTGGCCGTTTTTCAAGTTAAAAGTGGGGAAGCAGTGTCACCGGATCATTTTACATATTTTTACCTTTTCATGTAAAGGAGCAAAGTTATGAAATGATCTACAACTCCCATAGGGACCACATGAAAATTTAAAGGTGGAGGGGTGGGTTTTAGGGCATTATGAGACTCTCGAGCCCGCTTTAACTCAAATCTTTTCCACGTGGAAGGCATGCGCTTATTTGAGGATCCACCTCTTAGTTTGACCTTTGGAGTTCTCCCAAGGAGGCACGTGGAGGTTTCCACTAGATCTTCCCACACTTAGACTTTTCAAGTGTCCGATGAAACTTTGTCGGACCACTGACACGTGGAAGTCCCGCGGTTGTTTGGGAGTCCTTTTGAGATTCATACCAAAAAGTGCTAGAGAGACACATGGAAGATTCTACTGGATCTAACCATGCTTAGAATTTTTAATGGTCGGGTAGCTTTGTCAAACCATGGACAAGTGGAGGGCGTGTACTCATTTGAGGATCTTCCTATGCATCTTACCTTTACAGCCACCAAGGAGACATGTCAAGGCTTCCTCTGGCTCCTCTCTATAATTATACTTATCAAGAAACTTTCTAAGGCCTGGGACACATGGAAGGCCCATGCCTATTTGGGGACCTACCCTGAAATTTACTTTTGAAAGAGCATTTAAGGGACACGTGGAGGTTTCCATTGGTCTTCACATACTTAGACATTTTTCAAGTGTCTTGTGTAACTTTCTCAGACCCTACACAAGTGAAAGGCCCACGCTTATTTGGCATTCCTTTTAAGATTCATACCAAAAACTAGCCGGTGAGATATGTAGAAGAATCTGCTAGCTTTTCCCACACTCAAAATTCTCAACGACCGGTGTAGCTTTGTCAAACCATGGACACATGGAGGGCTCACTCATTTAAGGATCTGCCTCTGGGTCTTACCTTTTCAATAATGGAAAGAAGACACATGGAGGCTTCCATTGGCTCTTATCTATACTTAAATTCTCAAGAAACTTTATAAGGCCTAGGACACGTGGATGGCTTGCGCCTATTTGGGGATCTCGCTTTGTGAAATTTACTTTTAAAAGATCACCGAAGGGACACATGGAGGTTTTCGCTACATATTTCCATACTTAGACTTTTTTCAAGTTTCTAGTGCAACTTTATCAGACCCTAGACATGTAGAAGGCCCGCACTTTTTGGGAGTCCTTCTTTTGAGCTTCATATAAAAAAGTGCGATGAGATATGTGGAAGATTCCGTTGGCTCTACCCATAATTAGAATTTTCAACGGATGAGGAAAATTTCTCAAACCCTAGGCACGTGGCACCTTTCACTAGTCCTTAGACTCTTTCAACAACTTTTTTTAGTTGTGACACATGGTGTAACCCTGCTTGTTTGAGGTCTATGCTTTTGGGCACCATCTCAAAAGTGCAATGAAGAGACACGTAGAGAATTCCACTAGCTCCTCTTTATATTGAGACTTTTTTAAAGGCCGAGGTAATGTCTTGGACCCGTGCCACATGGAGAGCTCCGTGATTGTTGGTGGTCCTACCTATAAACTTCATCTTTTAAGTTGCACCGAATGCAGACATGTGGAAGATTACACTTGGCTCCTTTTTGTACTTGGCCGACTCGGACTAACAACACAAAAATACAAGTGTCCATACGAGGGCAATCATTTCTCAATGTTTATTCTCGAAGGTAAAAGGATTGCTTGTCGATTAAGCCATATGGAGCTACTGAAAATGATTAAAAAGGTGATTTCCTACATGATAGAGTAAAAGAATGATTTATAAGGAATATAAATGTGATCCCACTTCATAGTTAATGATTTATCCACTTGGCATGACTTTGAGTGTAAATTTGTTAAATATCACTTTCTCGGGACAAACTTGTAACAAGTAAAGGATTCTTTAAATATTTTTCTTTTTGTGGGGAAAATTTGGGATGAGTGAGCTTATAAATTATAGAAATACAAAGAGAATACTCTTACTGCAAAGGGTCGAAGGTTAATTTTTCTAAGAAATTTTGAGAGAAAACATTTTCCCAAGACATCATCCGAGAGACCAATTCATTTTCTGTGTTTTTGGATTCAATCAGTCAAGGTGGTTACAAGTGTACAGCTTATTGAAAATCCCTTCGAATGTTTAAGAAACATTCCCTTCAAGAATATGACAAACCTTGAATGAATCTGTGTTGATCATGTCCATTATTGTGTCTACTTTTATTTTAGAATGTTTTCAAATAGTTTTTCTTGTTCTTATTTCAATCTTATGTTAAAATCTCTCTGAGTCACACAAGATCTCATTTGTGTGTTAGTATTGTGGCATTTACAATTTCATTATGAGAAGAGCCTTCATCTAGTAATGAAATAAACAATTTAAAATCACTTTACTCTCACTATGTTGATAAATATTGTTTGTAATCCTATGAGTGTATCTTAGGCGTGACGAACTAGGTATTTATAGCACTTAATTGAGTCTTTGGCAAAAGCATTTGTGTTGAATTCTCCAAAAGTTTGTGAAATTGTGTACCTCTAGGCCTCCACCGATGCACAACTTCTAGTTAAAGGAATATATTTACTATTCTCAAGCATTCTTTCGTATGTTTTCTGATTTTTTAAAGGCTCTCAAAGATCTGGTATAATTTGCTCTATCTTTCTTAACTTCCCATAAATAAATTTATCAAATGATGAATCCTACACAAACTATCCCTATTTTCACTGTGTATCTACAAATGAATAAATTCCATTACCAAAGTATGGAGGGACAATCAAGATTCAATTATTGTCTTTAGTAACCTAAACCTTTTTCTAGGAAACATCTCCACTCTCTAGTGTGATAACTCGTGAGAGTTAGATTGTGTTGCATTGCTCATATTTCCTCAAGGTTCTCATTAAGATTGTGCAAAGAAGAATATCTTGATGTCCTTCACAAACACAGGTTACAAAATAGGTCCTCTCACCCTGGTTGAAGGCACAACCTAAAGTAGTGGGGGTAGATCAAACCCTCAGTGAGGTGTTATCCACTTCTCTAACGCCCGAGTGACAAAGAGTCGAAAAAATCTCATCCTCGGCTACAAAATGAATCATAACATGTTCCATCTATCCCTAAGTATAATCTCAATTTCATGAGACTACTCGACCTCCATGGGAGAATCAATTTGATACCAACAGGCTCATGTTACAAATTCACTCACTCCAAAGATACAATTTTACCAATTTTCTTCAAGATCGGTTAGTGTAAGGTTCACGACATAACACATATGTACATTACTAAGACAATGGTGGTTCATGCACATTAACCATAACTCTTTTTCATGGTAAATAAATAGGGTAAATCATATTCAATATATTCATGATTTATAACACACCACATTACTGCATGCTGCACCCAAAGTGCAATCATTAAATGATAGGGATCATATACTCACCATATGTCCCTTAATCAAAACACGAATCATTACATATTATACAAATTATAATTATGATGAGAAAAATTACAACATATAGTCAACTTCCATATAACATGGGGATGCACACATTTCTACACAAATGATAATGACATCATTATAAAGTCCAGTTCACTACAAACCTACCTTATCATACAACATATCAGCATAATAACACATAAAAAGATGGTACATGACACTCAAATTCTCATTGAATTCTTTAAAAGGAGAAGAATACTCTCATCTCTAACATGTCAACATCCAAATAGTTACACACTAAGTGACATACACAACACATGTGCTAACAATATCACAATTATGACATAGTTCACACCACATTTATATCATGTTACTCTTCCAATATCCACCACCATCATAACTCCATCATCCCCCAGAGGTTCGAGAGCATAAACCTCCACTTTTATATCAAGTGTAACACCTCATAAAAATACACACACGAGTGACATGGAAAATGTCGGGTAAATGTCTTTTGAAGTTTAAATGACACCATAAGTGATCAAAATGGGCCACAACTAACTCAGGATAGGTTTGGAAAAACATTGACTACCTAGACATGAGGGAACATATGACACCCATCATGAATGAGAAATAACATAATGGTCCAAGAACATAACATACTTGCAAATTTGGGGCACCCCACGGTTTAAAATATTTAAGGTTCGAAACTAAAGCTCCTCTTGCATAAGGATTCACTTTTAACAAACTTAAGAGAAGATTAAAAAGCATCTTGCAAAAAGTTAGACAAGGAGGATCAAATTGGATTCATATTTAAGATCTAATTAATTATTAACCAAGATTTTGGGGCTTAAGAATTTATTTAGGCTTCACTTGACGAGCTTGAAAAAGTATAAAAATTATGTTCCAAATGGGTGAGATATATTGAATGGTTTCTTATTCAATATCCTCCTACTTATTATAACCTTATTGTATTCCAAAATCTAATAATTGCTTTCACCTTAAGATCGCTTAAGGATTCACCACAATAAGGATAAAGTTTATTAGTTTAGCTTGGGGGTAGAAGGTATATATATATATATATATATATATATATATATATCTTAAGAAAAGATAGTTTCCTCTTTGATCTATTAAGGAATCAAATGTTATCAAGTATATCACATTTGCATTAATTTATTCACACACACACACACATAGATATATATATATATATATATATATATATATATATATATATATATATATATATATATATATATATATTATTAAATTTTATTAGGAATTTGAACCCCTTTTAAATATACCTAGAATTGTATTAATGCCATGTCCTTCACCTAGAAAATTATGACACAAGAAAAATCTTACCATTGCACCAACTAAAGTAAACATGGTTACATCATTTCTATTCAACACAACATATGAACCAAAGAGACAAAACAATTCTATGGAACTATGACTAGGGAACAAGAAGATAAAAACATTGATCAAGAAACACTATACTATTCTTAAAATTCCTATAATACATTAAAACCACTCATAACAATACGGTGATCAATTTTATATTTTCCATGATAGTAAATACAAGTCAAGGTTTCAGTAGTTATGACAACATTACTCCACAAAACATAATACTAAGGCACTGATCCTCTTCTAAAATTTCCACAAAACCCATTCCAGAGTTTTACAACATTAAAAAAATCGTACAAAGGAACATCATAACCAATAATGATACAATTTTCTATAAGTATTTTCCTCATCTACTCACAAAATCCATCTATAAAAATTATAAACTTTGAGTGTAGTTCACAAGAACTGAGAAAGATAAGACTACACATAGCAACAATAAGCTATTATCTAACAATATCATGAAAGGAAACATTTTATTTCAAGAAAATGAAATAGGATCTATCCACTAATCCAATTATTAAGACAAAAATGTAAATTTTCTACCATGTTACTAAGAAGGAAGCCATATGTTTCAAATAAGACTAGTGTCTCTATTCAACAAAAGTGTAACAACCGATCAAGAAGGTCAAAGAATTTAAGAGTTAGCAATAACATGTCGAGTGTAAGGGGTTTTCAATCATGTAATCATGTGGATTATATGATTGAAATCTCCTTACTTAACTTTTTAAGAACAAAATAACATCTTCACCATATTGTCTTAGTAGGAAGTCATAAGCTACCGATAACAACAATGTCCCAAAAACAATAAAGTTTTACTCCCAACAAAGTAGGAACATGGGATTAGGAGTTAGAACAAAAGGATGAGTGTATTGAAATTCAAATCATGTAATCATGCATATTATATGGTTGAAGTCTAATACACCACTAACAATCTGAAATTATCAAGAGACACCAAAAGCATAGGCTACGATACTAGATTTCTAAAAATGACAAAAGTTGAATAGATCAATCCAGGAGGAACCATGGGATTCAAAAGTTAAACAAAAATTTGAGTGTATTAAAATTTCAATCATGTAATCATATAGATTATATGATTGAAATCTAATACACGACCATCACTCAACATTATTTTCAAAGAGAAGGAAAATATATACTATTTCGGTCCTAGACTCCAAGGAATTCCACAATCATTCAGAAGAGGCCATTTCCCTTATAGGTTAGTAACAACAAGTGAGAGTAAAAGAGAGTTCTGTTATACAAGTTAGCATTCTAAACATCCATTCAAGTTTTATAGCACTATGGATTTACAAACCTCCTCAATAATTCTATATTTTCGGCTTAATTAAATGGAATTATCACTTTCTCAACACAAGATCTTTTAAAGTAACCCTCGTTAACATAATCAAAACCATTTCTAGATATAATTTACATATATTA
Organism: Taxus wallichiana var. yunnanensis; assembly: GCA_018340775.1. NCBI lineage: Eukaryota > Viridiplantae > Streptophyta > Pinopsida > Cupressales > Taxaceae > Taxus > Taxus wallichiana. The sequence continues at coordinate 780,929,516 of CM031243.1, read as the reverse complement.
ATGAATTTTGTTATCTTTAGAACACTTTCCATAATAAATCAACAAGGTATTGATGCATATTTAAATACCCCAATGTCATTAACTTTCATATCAATTTCCATCATAAACCATCAAGGTATTTATATATATAGAATCCAACCAATTTTAAATAACAACATTAACATTATAAAAGAGAAAACAATGAGATATAGAAAATATAATATGCCACCAAAAGTCTTTTCGAAAGAAAAATAGACCAAAGTAGTTCTAGTAATAACTGGGTACTAGAATTGCACAATTGTATCTTCGAACTTTGGTGATCCAAAACTAGTTACGGTTCAAGCTTGATAAGGATGGTCAAGGTACCTCATAAGGAAGGATTTAAAAGTCTTGGAATAATTCTGATGATCAATAGGAATTTTAAACAAGCAAGATCTGAATACATTGCACTCAAAATTCTACATTCTAAAAGTTTTATACCAAAACTCCAACCCGGCTTAGCCCAAGCATTAATCACTTCAAGCCTACAACCCTTCTTTCCCAGGGAGAAAATGGTTATCAGAGGGGTTTGAGTGTGAGTCATCTGAAGTAAAACAAATAGATGTAATTTCTATCCTCCCTAAATATGTTTAATAAAAAAACTTTTATATAAACACAAACCCAACAATACTCAGAAGGAGGGGTATATCCTCAAATGAAAGCCAACAATATAAATGCATATATTTTTATATATTTAATGTATAAGAATTTTAGATAAGTATTTAACCTTATTTGAAAGCCTAAGGTGTTACACTAAAATAGAAGCATTCTATTCGACAATCTAATAGTAACTCGCATGAGTACAAAATGTGATATATTTTATCAATCGAAAAACATACGGCAACCACAAGGAAAATAATGCAATGATACGACTATCACGATAGAAAGAATCTCATTTTTATTTTTTTTAGCAGATGACATACGCAATAAGCCAAAATAAAGGAGAGCTATAAAATTAAATCTAAATCAAACTCATACTTCCCAATGTTTCAAATAGACACAATAAATATAAAAATGCCCACCATTATACATGAGAGCAACCTTTATTATCATATGATAAATTTCAAGGGAGAAGGAAATAATATAGAGCCATGCATCTAAATCCCACACATATTTTCAAGAAAAAATATCTCGAAGGATAAATTTCCAAAATGGAAGCATTCAAAGTAACCTAGAAGGCTAAAACCAGAGGCAAATCAGGTAGCCAACTTGCAATCCCGACAGTAAGAAAAACCCATAGAAAAAACACTAGAGACAAAGGAAAGAAAATGTTCTATTTCATAATATTATTAAATCTTAGCAATTATAATAATGGGTAGGTTTATCTTTACTTCAACAAGTTTCTAGCTTCAACAAGTCACATACACACCTCACAACGCACCATTTCACAAGTGGCATCTTCCTAACTCCTCAAGGGTTGAATTTCTCTATCCATATACATATTGGGCACTTAAAAACTCCATTCTCATCAACATTTGGCACAGGTCAGAAGGGAGATCCATTTCACAAGTGGCATCTTCCTCAAAAGAACTCGATCTCAACAATCCCAATACCAAATAAATGAACATAAAAATAAAATAAAAGGGAGGTTATTCGACTACAATATATACACAAAATGGGTTTATTAAAAAGGTTGAGGAAAATCGAGGTTCAAATAAATGAGCTAGGTAGGACAAAATCTAGATTCCGCAACCTTGCCAACATCCTCCCAAATCTTTTGGCGCATAAAAATATGGGACATTAAAGTAAGACGCAACCCCCTTCAGTAACCCCCTATGTGGCACCTATGTGGCACCATTAGTAATTTAACCAACAAGTGTTCATCCTCCTTAGTTCGTCATTTCCAACATACATGTAACCATTTTTTAAAATATGTTTTACTAGAGATGCTTTGGTATTTTAGGATTCAATTGAGAAGCCAACCTGAAAAAAAAAATAATAAGGAGATAACCATGAAAATGTATGCATCCAAGAATAAAAAGGAATATAAGAAAATAGGTGCTTCAACATCAACAAAACAAGTCCCAAAAAAATAAAGTAATGCCTCATACATCCCACACCAAGTATGCCAAATAAATGAACATAAAAATATAAAAATAAAATTTCGGGAGTGTATTCGTCCCACTTCAAAAGCATCTCCATGCACCCACTTGCCAAAAAACAAGGAGAAAAAGAATCCAATAGTCCCCACGCCAAACAAGAAGAATAAATTTCCATAAAGAATGACAGGTCAGTGGGTGAAAGAAAATTTTTTCCCATTACATGACTATTAAATCCAAGGCATGCGTGGGGCTTGGTCGGCTTAGAGGGGTCAATGGGTGGTTACAAAGACGAATGCAAAGACCGAACTACAACCAACCTCATAGACACCGGCACCACTAACATGGTATCCTCTTCTTATCTTTGAATCGAGGCTCAATCTACAGGAGTGATCAATAATATAATAAAATAACATAAGATAATTAATAATATTATTGATAACAATCAACAATAAAATAATAATAAAAATAATCACCGATCAACAATTAAAATAATAATAATATTATTATCATAATTATTATTATTATTACATCTTAAAATAATTATTAACCATATTAATAATGATCGACAATCAAGCTCGACAAATAATAATAATAATCAATGATAAAAAAAATATATATATATATATATAGATATAGATATTTCTTTTAAAATAACATGCCCTAAACATCCTATGAATATAAATTGGATATTCTATTAGAGTTACAACACCAAATTGTCATTTAAACAACCTATTAAAATTTGAGAACACAATTTGCCCTTAATAGAATAATTGTAAAGGATTCTAGGAAGGCCCACCATTATAGGCATTTAAAATGACACGAGAAGGAAAGATGGAGACAAATTATGCTAATTCCTATTTGCAACAAGTTCGAAGTCAACTAATGATCAATGGGAGCACACACAAATGTTCAACATTCAAAGAAAGCAAGCTCAACAAAGCAAGTACTAGAGTAAGCATCGAACGAGGCATTATAGAAGCATGTTTATCAAATCTTCGTAGAGAAGTGGATATGATTACTTCTTGTTATCAATCTTTAGTGCACCCTTGATCATGAAATTGAACGTAAATCCTCACTTCGGATTATAAAATGGGAACTCATGTGAGATATGGGTGGCTCGGGTTTGGGATAACCTCCAAAGTGCGCTGGTTAGCCATGATAGATGACAAAACTACACTTATAGGGTGGTTGAGGGGGATAAATAAACACAAACTTATGGAAAGTGTTAAAATTAGGTGATACCAAAACATTTTGAGGTTCAAATTTTAAAAATACACATTACTTGGTGTTTTTAAGACCTTACAAAGTTCACTTGAGTTACTAATTGATTGTGTTTGTAATCAATTTAATCACACCGTTTGTCTAAAATTTCTCGGTCCGCATGGTTTGAAGTATTTTTGTCTCACTTTGTATGGATGCATGAAACTCTTTACCTTCAAAGCAGGATGTCATTTGTCCGTTCTTTCCTTTGTTTGTAGATCACGTTGAGCCGTATTGTTTACCATTTCTTTGTCCATGAGAAAGAATTTGTAATTTGGGCGTGAATTCGTGGTTTCTCCTTCCTTCTATTTTTCCACATTCATGTTTTCCCTATCAAATTTTGTCCCAACATCCGTGGAAATGTGGTCCTTTCTGATTGGATGCGGCCTGGCGGGTCTTTTTGGTGAAACTTGTAACTTTTTTCACATTTGTTAAAAAAGCCAAATTGGTCGCATGACACCGATAGTTTCTTATAGGCTATTCAACAATATGAAGTGGCAGGGAAACATTGTTACTTTGACCCTGAAGATGGACACGTGGCCATTTTTCAAGTTACAAGCTGGGAAGCGGGTTAATGAAGTATTTTGTAGATTTTTGCCTTTTTGTGTGAGGGAGCAATGTTATGAAATGATCTCGCAACTCCTGTGCCCATTTCAACTCAAATATTTTCCACGTGGAATGTCTCATAGCTCATTTGAAGATCTGGATCTCGGGTCCTACCTTTACAGGCCATGCGACAAGGAGACACGTGGAGGTTTCACCGGCCATGTCCATACTTCCGACTTTTTTCAAGTGGCGGGTGCAACTTTGTCAGACCATGGACATGTGGAGGGCATGCACTCATTTGAGGATCCACCTCTAGGTCTTACCTTTACAGTTGTGCCAAGGAAACACGTGGAGGCTTCCGTTGGCTCTTCTCTATACTTAGACTTCTCAAGAAACTTTCTTAATCCTGGGACATGTGGAGGGCCCACGCCTATTTGGGTACCTACCCATGAAATTTACTTTTGAAAGAGCATCGAAGGGACAAGTGAGGTTTCCTCTTGACTTGCCCATGCTTAGAATTTTCAGCGGCAAGGGAATCTTTCTCGGACCCTAGGTATGTGGCACCTTCCGCTGGTCCTTAAACTCTTTTAATAACTTTTTTTGGCTGAGACATGTGGTGAGCCCACGCTTGTTTGGGGTCTCCACTTTTGGGCACCATATCAAAAGTGCGCCGAAGAGACACGTGGAGGCTTCATTGGCTCCTCTTTATACTGAGACTTTTCAAAGGCCAAGGAAACTTTCTTGGGCCTAAGGCACGTGGAGAGCCTGTACTCATTTGAGGTCCCACCTCTAAACTTCATCTTTGAAGTTGCACCAAATAAACACGTGGAAGATTCTGTTGGGCCTTCCTATACTCTAATTTTGTAGCAACCGGTGCAACTCTCTAGAGTTCTAATAACGTAGAAGGCATACACTTGTTTGGGAACCTGCCTCTAGACTTCACCTTTATAGTTACACCAAGGAAACACATGGAGGTTTCCATTGGCTCCTCTTTGCACTTGGCCGAGTCAAACTCACAACGCACGAAGGAAGGTATCCATGCGAGGGCAATCATTTCTCAAGGTGTATTCTTAGAAGTAAATGGATTACTTATCGAGATCAAGCCATATTGATCCACTTGAAAAATGATTAAAAAGGGGTTTTCCTACATGAGTAAAAGAATGATTTAGGAGTACCAAAGAATTATGATATGACATCCGAGTCATGGTTGAGGGTTTGAGAAACATGATCAATTTACGATTTATCCACCGATGACAGCTTTGGGTGTAAATTTGTTAAACTTTACTTTTTGGGAAAAACTTATAACAAGCAATGGATTCCTCAAATATTCTTCTTTTTGGGGGAATATTTGGGATGAGTGAGTGAGTGAATTATATAAATGCAATGAGAATACTCTTGTATAGGGTCGTAGGTTAAATTTTCTGAGAAATTTTGAGATAAACCATTTTCTTGTGTTTTTGGATTCAATCACGTCAAGGTGGTTACAAGTGTACAACCATTGACAAGATTTGATATTGTTTAAGAAACTTTCCCCTGCTGATGAATTTGATGAACCTTGAATGACTATGTGTTGATCATGTGCATTATTGTGTCTTCTTTTCTTTTAGAATGTTTTCAAATAGTTTTTTTTTCCTATTGCAATCTTATGTTAAAATATCTCTAAGTCACACAAGATCTCATCCATGTGTTAGTATTGTGGCATTTGCAATTTCATTATGAGAAGAGCCTTCATCTAGTAATGAAATAAACAATTTAAAATCACTTTACTCTCACTATGTTGATAAAGATTGTTTGTAAGCCTATGAGTGTATCTTAGGCGTGACGAACCAAGGATTTCTAGCATTTAATTGAGTCTTTAGCATGAGCCTTTGTGTTGAATTCTCGAAGAGTGTGTAAAACCATGCGTCTTTAGGCCTCCACTGATGCACACCTTCTAGTTGAAGGAATATCCTAGCTGCTCAAGCATTCTATTCTATGAGTTTTCCAAATTTTGTAAAGGCTCTTAAAGATCTAGCATAATCAATTTTATCTTGCTTAACTTTCCACAATAAAACTTCTCAAACAATACATCCTACATGAACCACCTTTGTTTGTACTGTGTATCCACAAATGAACAAGTTTTAGTGCGAAAGTATGTAGGGAAAATCAAGATTCATTTATTGTCTTTAGTTACCTTAACCTTTTCCCAGGAAACATCTCCACTCTCTAGTGTGAAAATTTGTGAGAGTTAGATTGTGTTGTATTGATCATATTTCCTCAAGGTTCTCATGGAAATTGTGCATAGAAGGATCGCTTGATGTCTTTCACCGATACGGGTCACATAACGAGTCCTCTCATCCTGGTTGAAGGCATAGCCTAAAGTCTTTGGAGGTAGACCAAACCTCAAAGAGGTGTTATCCACTTCTCCAATGCCCGAGTGACAAAGAGCCAGACGAATCTCATCCTCAGCTACAAAATGACTCATATCATGGTTTGTCTCTGTCTCTAAGCATCATGTTAGTTTCGCGATGTTTTCGGCCCCCCATGGGAGAATCAATTTGGATACCAAAGATTGTCTTTGACACTTACAAAACACATGCAAAAGCTTCCAAGCAAACATGGGAGGGAAGATTTGGATTTTATCCACTTCCAATCCGATTCAAGAATTAAATCTACACTTAATATGACCTGTAAAAGGTTCATAATAACTTAAAGGAGGTTCTTGATAGTTTATTAAGCATGCAAAGCAAATAATAATTATTGAAACATATCATAAGCTACTTTGTAACATACTTTGAAAAGCTCGAATAGGAGGAAAATGGTATTTATTTCTTCAAATAGGTGATACAGTAAAAACTGGGATGGCCTAAACACGTGACCGGAGCAATATGCCCCTAAACACTTGTAAAAGAAAGGTACATATAGCATAAGAGGAAAGAGGAGATAACTCAACTCCTTTCTCAAAATAGAACTCTCTAAAACAATTCAACACCCATTTGCCAAAAATAGCTAGTTGAAGACAAATCCAATGCTAGCGAAAATAGACCTCCATGCACAACTTTATCCCTTCAAAAATTAATACTATTTTATAATCACGAGAAAAGTTAAAATTATGTGCATTAAGGCCAAAACTGCCTTGGATAGTCTATTTTCAAACTCCTGTTAACTAGTCAAACTGCTTCTAACATAGTCAAACTGACCTAGTTGCAAAAGTAAGGCATGGTGTAAGAACGGGTTTGCCAAAAAAATGGTAATTTTTGAATCTTTGCAATCATTAATCAAAGGCAATATTTTTCCTTACTTACGATGCATTAGTGATGACCATTATGTTCCCTTTCTTCATTGGCATATGTGCATGGCTAATAATGTCTTTGACCCTTTTTATTGGCGTCACAAAAAGGTATTTAGCTTCTCCCCCATGCACAATAATTGGAATGATTATATCAATGAAAATCCCAATGAAAATCCCACCGTAGCTTTAACCAGTTTGCATGAGGAGGTAGCTTAACCAAGTTAAGGTTAATCAGAGTCAGGTTTTTGTGTTTCGCTTGGCAGTAGGGATCAAATCCTAAAACTTCCTTTAATTTCCAAAAATAACCTTTTGGGAAGATTCTGCAAGTGCTTTGGTCGGCATGCCAGTGTTCCTAAGCTTGGTTTCAACCGGTTTGAGCTATTGGTTTTGTGTTCCACGTGCTGGGTGTTGGTATATTTGTGTTATCTTCCTTCCTAACCATGGGTGCCATTGCCAAAGGCCCTGTAAAGCTCTGTTTCTCTTGTTTTAGCTCTATGGTTTGAGCCCCTCGCTGCCATTTTGTTCCTGGGGAGCTCTGTTTCAGCTTACATTGCTTGGTGGGTCGTCCTTTTGGTGTTACATTTCTTACATTGCAACTCAGATCTAGTCTATGGAGGATCTGAAGGTTTTGCTAGATTTGCATTGTTTTTTTCTCATCCACCTTGTGGTTTCATATCTTTAATACGTTACACGAGCTCGGCCTGCCTGGATAACTCTGTGCTCGAATATGGGCGTTGAACTGTTTTGACAGGGCTCTGTGTTGTATTCGCCATTATGATGTGGATTCGGGTTCAGATCTATGCTGGGTGTATATTGTTTTCCATTATAGATGTCTGTAAATGTTCATGCAGGATGGCTGAGTTTTGCGCTGCTAAACTCGCTATATTTTTTTATATTGCTTAAGCTGTTCTCTTACTTCAAATCTCCAGATCCGGGTTCTTTGTGCATTATTTTTCCCTGGGGTGAAGCTCGAGTTGGGTCTTCACTGGTTCACTTGCCGTCTTTTATTTTATCTCGCCCTTTCTATTTGGGCTCTATTCGTGGAGATGTTTTACACGAGCTCGTTGATTTTGGCGAGTTTTCCATGATCTGCTCGATGTTCTGTACTTTGGGATCGATGCATTAGCTTCGATCTTTGTTTGGTTTCAACTCGTTGACGAGCTAGGTTGTTGATTTCAATGCTTGAGCTCTGGTTCTGCTCAACTGAGGTCGCCACTATTATAGCTGCTTGGCTTTTAAGCTCGAGCCGTATAACTCCGTTCTACCTATCTCTCACGCACGTTCGGGGGTCGTGTATTTAATTAAAAATAGTCAAATCTTACAATAACAAATGCTTTGGCGCAGTGGTGGGCCTCCAGCGTATCATTTTGGAGGTCGGGAGTTCGAATCCGCCTATCTCCCTGCGAACGTGAATACCTCATGGGGTTCACTTGCATTGGTCTTTCTGTTTTTGTAAGAATCGGCCTTGATAACCCATCTCACCTTGAATTTTTCAGTGGCTCGACGTGGTATTTTACTCACTAAGTGGATCTTTACTTCATACCCAACTTGGTGGGTTGACTGGTTAGCTCGCTTTTGCAAGCTGAAGTGCTTATTATAATGGCTCGATGGTATTCCTTGCACAGATTAACAATGTTGCAAGGTAAGGATGTATCAATCTTTATGTTTTAATGAAAGCTTCGATGTTTTCTGGGTTTTTACATACCCGGATTTGTCATTGAAAACTGTAACTCTTTTCATTGAGAAAAATACCATTTAATTATAGAGATCTCAAATTTTTAACTTGTAACCTTGGTACCTTGATGAAACGGTTGTCAATGCTTTTCATTTTCAGAAATATGTTCTTGTGGAAGTTTACATTTTTAAAAGCTTATACGGCTGTAATTTTTAACCTTGTTGTACCTTGATGGTTAAGATGGTATTTTTTGAGAGAACTGACCACAAAATTCATCTCAAAGCTGCAATTCTGTCATTTTTGACAAACTGCTATTTCAGATCTGTTGTGATCCATCTAGATTTCATTCGTGGCTGAAACTTTGTATTCATCCTCTGCGAATTCATTCTGAAAACTTGTCTCATTCTAGAAGAGCATCTTGAAAACGTGGAACTTTTAATGCTGCAATATTACTTCTTTCTATGTTAATTCATTTTGAAATCTAGACTATATTCATTTTTAGAACTTGTTTTGCATAGTAACGTTGAAAACATGCTTTCATATGGTTTTACTTTCATCCCAAAAATGTTTTCCCTCGTGAAAATATTACTTAGATAATAACCACAGACATCACTTAATTATTTGGACATCTATAAAGCATACATGGAATCTCTTTTCTAGCTTGAAAGCTTGATAACGATCTGCTCTTGTTTTATGCTTTTGAATATTGTATGCTGGAAAACCTTGTACGATAGAATTCTGTTCCCGGAACTTGTTTTGTAAGATGGAAGCCACCGTAGCCTGAATTTATCATTTTTCTCTACTTTCTCCTTATGAAACATCTCTAGAAAACTATACCTTACAGTTATAAAACATGAGAACTTTGAAATTTTTTTGGATGCGATTTCAAATCCACTGTAGTATCACAATAACATTTCTGAAACAAACAGTAATGTCTTACAAGCTTGATGATAACTTTTTAAATGCCTCTTTTTCATTGATGTTGTAACTTTGTATTAGGTATTCATTTTCTAGATGAGGCATATAGATATAAATATGAAAATATAAGGAAATACAGACCCTGAGCTCTAACATGTTAAACGGTTCATTTTAAGGTATAATGAAGTTGCAACTTGGAGCAATCCAGAAAATCTTGGAAGTGGTCTTCATCTCAGGAAATGACAGATTTCTTCCTCCTTACAATTCCAGTTTTATATTTGTATGCATTCTTCGTTTTCCGTCACATCCCATGACTTGTGTGGGATCTTTGTATACTTCCTTATGAATATATGAAATCTACCTTTTGTAATGAGTTGAATACTTCTTTGCATTTATTTTAAGTTACATAATCTTAAGAAACTATAATGAATTAATTGCAACTTTATCTTATCATTGTGAACATAAGTAATAACACTTCATGCAAATTTACTTTCCTTTGATAATTCAAATCTGCAACTAGATTTTTTGTTTCAGCATGTACTTTCAAATGTGTGATGCCATTACCATCTCCACCTAGGCCTGATAGCAGACTTTCATGGCTGATGCATGGTCTTGGTGAAGAAGACATCCTAGAATGACATCATATGTGTGGAAATGCATCCTAAAAAAGCATTTCAGGCTGCTAGATACTTGTATTTTATACCGTCATCTATCAAAATTGAGCAACCAAAAATAATTTGTATACCACTACTCCATGGTGATAAAAATTGTCAACACTGCCTTGGAGACACAGCTAGCGAGAACAAAAGGAGAGGCCTCTAGATCCCAATCTAAGGTGGAGTCCATAGCCTCCAAAGATAGAGCTACCATCACAGCCCCATGGACCCAAAGCATACAAAGATCCTCTACCTGGGGTGAGGGTGCTCGAGCCATTTTTAAGATTGGCCATAACTATGCATGGATTTTGTCAATTGTATAAAAACTAATTCTATATATATATATATATATATATATTTTATATATATTTATTGATTTACTTATCATTTTCCTACTTTCTGCATGTATGTATGTGATGATACATATTGTACTTAGGAATAATTATAATGTTGTTAGATAGGTATATTCGATGGGAAGGGGATCTAGAGGATACCCCAACCCAAATGATATGAAGAATCAAAGAGGTGGAATAAGGCCATGACATGCAATGGTAGGATTTTTTTAGCATGATGGGCTGAGTACATCCAAATAGGGCCATAAGCATAAGAAAGGTTGAATAAGATACCATAGGAATCCAATAGGAAAAAATGGGGTATAAAAAGGAAAAAAATGGGAGGAATCAGACTAACACACTCCAACAGTAAGATAATCTAGGCCACAAATGGTGATAAATTTGTGCATGGTAATCAACCCATGCAAGGATGTGATGCGATATAAGAATTTATTTGAAAAAACTAGGGGGTTGAGATCCCAAGTGAAGGTAGAAGGTAGTGTGTAAAACCAAATTCGGGCCGAGATCCCAAGTGAAAGCGAGGGTTCATGTAAAATAAAAAAATAAGACTTACTTAATGTGTCATGGATAACTTGCCATGAGGGCCAAAAGATTGTAATGTATTAGGAATGATGTTGTTGAATTGAATCAAGATGTCGCTTTTAGCACGATTCATCGGGTCCTCTATGGCATGTTTCTTAATAGAGACCTTTGAATGAAATTCTTGTCTCATGGTGAATATTGTTTAATCAATTTGATCCTCGAGCTAGGTGATAATGTCGGGATGAATGCCATCCATGGTGGGAACAAGATTAGCATGAGGTGGTGTTCCATAACTAGGTTATGGTCTAGCTGGTTATGGGGAAGGTGATCAGCTTATGAGAGAAATCGACTCAATCTTTTGATTAGAGAAAAAAATTAGGGAATGAGATGATTTCAATTCATAACCATATGGTTTATATTGGTATGTGCACGATACCCATCATATGAGAAAAATAAGGTAGTTGAAGAAGAAATATTTGTAGGCTTTATGGTTTGGTTACATTTGACCTCAAGTTCGAGATTCTTCATATTACTTTAATAGACTCCTCAATTTTAAACATTATGCCCTGAGGCCTTGTGCCATATACAATACAGATCGGTTACTGAGAGGACTGACGATCCATGAGGCAAAGAGGTAAGTGTAAGAGTCTCATAGGTCAGTAGATGGTTAGTGAGAGTATCTGAGGATGATACCAATGTAATATTTGGAGATGGTGTCGATTAAGAAATATGATGCTTAGTCATTGAGGCACAATAGATAGGATCATCACCCATGAGATAATTAGTTTCATAGTCAAACCCAACATCCCAATGATCCATTTCTGTAAGGAAAAATGGGTTGGCTATGTTGATGGTAGTATGTGGAGGTGTAGCCGATGGAGGAATTTGAGGCTCAAGCATTAGTTGGGAAGAACTAGAAACTTTAATTAAGGATAACTTATATATGAGGAAGGCATTCATGACAATAGTTAACTTGGTTTGAAGGTTCTCTTAGTAACACAAGACTTCCCTATCGCAAATATGGGAATAACTAATAGGGTGGGGATCATCTAAAGCATAAATGTCATCATAATCTAATGTGGAGGCATCCACCACACAATATTTTCCTATGGTCTAAACTAAGAGTGCATGTTATTATGATGATACGAAATCACAACACCCCTAAATGGCCTCGATATAAGTGGGGCATTCAGGTGTGATGTACATAACATGGGACCATCTCTCAAGTTGTGGACTTATGGACTTGAGATGGCCCTTTGGAGAAAGTTGGATTATTCTTCCTAAACCACCCGCCACAAGCTACTCTAGTGTAGGAAAACTATCTAATCCTAATCTAATCTTCCAAGGAGATAGGAGAGAGATATGCATAAAAATAGAGCCTACACTAAAGCGGTAATCTCTCTGAAAAGTCCTTTCCCGCTCAATTTTGAGCTCATGGTTTAAAGATATGGATGCCCTACAATGCTTTGGATTTAGAGTCTACTCGCCATATCCACATGGCAGCCCCATGCATCTCAAGGTTTCACCCCATCCTTTACAATCTTGAAGTTACGCCACACCGATAAGTGGTGTCGTTTGCAGGCCTACTCTATTTATTTTGTTCTTTGTCTAAGCCCCCTTGTTGGCAGAGACATTGTGCCTGACCTGAGACATGTGGAGAGCTAGCACATGTTTGGGGACCACTTTTGGATTCACCTCTTGAAACAGTGTTGAAGGGACACGTGGCTCCTTCTGTTGGTTCACCTTATGCTTAGCTAATTCAACATCAGCCCGCTGCCCCCTTTTTGACTTTTGGCCACATGGTGAGATTACGCTTGTTTGAGGAACACCTGTATATTTTAACCTTGAAGATGCACCGAGCTGACACGTGGAGGTTTCTTTCAGCCTGTCCCGAGCTTGGACTTTTCAACGACCGGTGTCCCCTTTTTGGACCCTGGATAGGTGGAGGGTTGGCACTATTTCAGGTATTTCTTTGGGTCATGCCTTTGAAATTGTGCCGATGAGGCACTTCACACCTTCTCGTGGCTCTGCTCTACCTCCCTCATGTTCTACCCAAGTCCTTTCTATTTGATGAAGGCTTTATGTCTGATGGGACACATGGAGGCTTCCATTGACTCTGTGATACTTAGTCAATTAAACGACCATCTTTGCCCCCATTTGGACTCTTGGCCATGTGACGAGCCCGCACACACTGGGACCAACTCTTGATTCTTCATTTGAAGTTACATTAATGAGACACGTGGCACTTTTCGTGGGTCTATGACCTTTCCATGGTTGATGAGACCCCTTTTAGACCCCAATTATGTGGCGGGATGGTGCTTGTTAGGGACCACCTTTTGGGCTTGACCTTTGGAGATGCACCAATGAGACATGTGGCATTGTCCACTAGCCCTTCTATACTTAGTGATTCACCAATTGTCTCTGTCCCCTTTTTGACTCTGACCACATGGCGAGCCCGCACTCATTTGGGAACCCACTCTTGATTCTTCTTTTGAAGTCAGCATCGAGTGACATGTGGCACCTTCCATGAGTCCTTCGACTTTTGTTATGGCTGTTGTATAACCTTTTTGAGACTTTGGACAAGTGGAAGGTCCGTGACTTGAGAGCCTTTCTTTTGATCATACCTTTGAATTTGTGTCGATGAGGAACATGGAACCTTCCGTGAGTCCATTGCTTAGCCCTAAGTCGACTCATATGTGAAGCTCGAAAACTTCGAGCCATTCCCCACTTTATTTCCTCTTAAGCCTTTGGATTCTTTTGTGTTGTTCATCCTCATCGCTGACCCTGCTCCTCCATTGTCGACATCCGCCTGCCCCTTGATTTGGGATCGATTGCAAGCTTGCATGACTGAACCAACCCTTCTGATTTTCTTCTATGAGAGGTTGTGTTTGATAAATTTTTCTGGGGGAAAAATTGGGATAATAGCGATAGTAGGGGTTTAAGTGTATGTGAGATGAATACTAGAATCGAAGGCTTCTACTTGTGAGAGAAAGGACGCAAGGAAGGATCCAGATGGGATATGATAAGATCAAAAATATTGGTATTGATTCTAAGGATGACCTCATTAGGATAATCGTCATCTAACTCAAGGAGATCGCACGTATGCACCGACCATGTCGTGATGATCAATATTTTTCCGAAGAGATTCAATATGATAGTTAAAACATTGGTATTATCGAAAGGCAATATGAAATAATTCATCTAGTGTTGGGAACTTGTATGTCCTCTTTTGTTGCAGCAAATAATATTTCCAAAGATTAAAGTCTCCCCAATATTATAACTATAACCTTGGTGAGAGAAATTGACACACCGACATGCGAAGAAGTAGTGGCATGCATGTGATGAGTCGACAACCACCCTAGGATAATATTATAAGATAGAGGAGAGTTATAGACCATGAATTTTGATGTAGACACTCTTGGGTGGAATGGTGATGGGTAGCAAAATACACTCCATATGAGGCATTTTCCATGATCGTATCCTTAACAAGTGGTTCTTGTATATTTTAAGTTATCTATAACATAACCAAGATCCTTAATGAAATCTAATGAGGCTGCATACATGACTACTCCTTCTTTAATGAGAGTATGTTTTACTATAGTGTGACAAATAGGAAATGAAATTAAAAGAGGTTCATCATCTGCATAGAGAGAGCTCATTCAAGATCATAGAGGATATAGGAAAATGAATGCAGAGTGAGAATCTATAGTGAGATCAATATTAATGAAGAGATTCTCACATTGATGATGAATTATTTCCTCTAATACATGAAATGTCATATTTTACCCTAAAGAAATTAGAAAGGAAACATTCATATCAAAAATGGTGTCACGAGATGTTCATGGTGCTGAGGTGATATATGCATCAATTATAAGAAGGAATTTTGTTGGAAAGTTGGGAAATTTCTTCAAGATGACATTGCTCGTTATAAATGGACTATCCAATAGGATGAGAGTGTTGGAAGTCCTTTGAAATAGAGCCGAAAAAATATTTAATGGTTAAGGATACTTCAAAAATTATTTTTGCCCATTTCTTATGCCATTGGACTTCTAAATTTTATTTTCATAGGATAGGATAGTGTCCATAGATTCGAAATAAATCCAGACACCATAATTTCTATAGAAGAATTTTCATAGGGGGGATGGCATCTTTATCGGACATAATTCTTCCTTTAGAGACCTATTTTTGAGGTAAAGAGGGATATACAACCCTTTGAGTCTAAGGTTGTAATGCTACATGATATTAGGTTATAGATAAGCTCGACATGCTTCACATCATTAATTGAAACTCTATTTTAACAAAGATAATTTGTGTTGACTACTCTAACCTTAACATTTTATTATTTCTTAGAACTCTTAGCAAAATTTTGATTAGGCATGGGTTTAAAGAAGATATGTAAGTTATCATTATCTTGGTTGATAGCTATGTGGCAATCTTTTTTTTGAGCCGCATCATGAGATTTCAAGACTTCACTCAAATTCTCTAGAGTGATGGCATCATAGTCAAAATGGGTACCTAGCAAAATATTTATGGAAATAGTTTGTAGTGCATGCCATTTTTCATGTGAGTGAACCCAATTAGAATGCCACCAAAAATTTTAATTCTCATCATGCTAATGAGGAATAGGTCGAGAAGGATCCACGATCATGGTAAATGGCTTACGTAAGCTATGTTTTAAATAATCTATACGTAATGGTTCATTATGGTTAGGTTGATTGTTGTCTCTATTAGGTTTTTTATTCATGTTAAAAAATAGTCATATTTGAAGAAGCAAAAGAGTATTAGAGACTCCATCATCTATCATGTTGTTGTTCTTAGAATGTTTGAGGATTTAGTAGAGTTTATTAGTTTGTGTCTTAAGAGGATATTTCTCAAAATCCTTCATGATATAATATTTCCTTTTATCTTGTTAAAATAATTATTCTAGGGAAATGGGAGAAAATAAAACACACCTCATATTGAAGGTGAGACTCAAGAGATAGTAAGAAAAGATGAAAGA